>JAGFNQ010000307.1:776614-917033 GCA_024364735.1 Boesenbergia rotunda | reverse complement strand
CTGTCTCAAAACTAGTGGGAGTCAACCTTCATTGGAACACTTCGGACCAGTTAGCATCAGACTATCGTATAGATAAATATATACAGCAACTTGAAAATTTTCTGCATTTGTTTAAACTTGATGATTTGCACTTCAATTCAGAATTGTACAAGTTGGTTTCAGATTTCTGCATTTCTACTCCAGATTCTAGCTCCACGGCAGATTCCTTTCTATTCTCTGATTTCTCAAAAGCAGTTCGTGGCAATTGGCTGAGTAGTGGAAAGCTTGAATGCTCCACTTGCAAATGGCTGAGCATTAGGTTGAAATCCAGGAAGTGCACTGCAAATTTTTTTCTTTTTCTTCTGTGTGCTGATCAGAGCTGCTAATCTCTGCATTTGCTCAGATTCTCTGCATTGGTTTCAGTTCTGTCCAGATCCAATTCAGCAGGTTCTTCATTCTATACTGCACAACCTTGTAAACCCAAATTTTAGCTTCAAATTGATACAATTCTTGTGCAAAAACTGCTCATATGGTACACTAGCTTTACCCCTAGCAGTCCACTGATTTTTTTCTATCCATGCACTTGATTCTCACCTGATACTCCCTGTTTACTTCAAATTCCAGTAACCCCTTCACTGTTTTTCCGAAATATGCAGCTGCAATTCAACACTTAGAAAAATGGCTGAATACCTTCATATCATTATTTCTTTTTTTTTCTTTTTCTCTGTTCTGATATCAAACATCAAATCAGCCACCATTTCTGTTTTGGATCAGTCGGTTTCAGAATTCCTTTGCAATTAATCTGCACATGTTGCAGCCGAATTCACAAGGGAAACAACTTCACCTCCCAAACTCAAATTGACACTTGGTTTCTTTCATCACTTTGGCACAAATTCTTTTCTTTGCATGCTAATTTTTTTTTTCTCTTGCAGATTTTTTTCATTGCCACTTGGATCTTCAAATGATGAGCAAAAATTTAGATGCTTCAATTGTTGTCTTCCTTAACTACTTCTTCTTGCTTGATCTTGATACCAAACATCAACTCAAATGGCATATGAAATTTTTTTTTCGAGTTGAAATGCATCCAAAACTTTAGTCACTCCCCCCACACTTAAATCTTTGTCCGTCTCGGGCAAAATAGCATTAGAACATATCAAACACAAGTCCAAAGAAAAGTGAAGGTAAGAGAAGGAAATAAGTAAAGACAAATAGGATAAACATGATTATTGCTAAAAATTGATGTAGAAAGGAAAACAAATGGATTAGTCTCTATAGATGTGATCCAATCATTGAAATATGGATTGAAAGAACCTAAGCAAGTTCTAGAGCACAATAACATAGGTGTGTCACAAAAATAAGGCTAATTCTCACTAGGTAAAAATAATCCATCTCAAATCCTCAATCAAGCATCTAAAGCAAAGTAGTATTCAAGCATCCAAGATTTCATCCATGAACTCAAATCCTAAGTTTTAACAACCAAATTTAATTTGTTTTCAGGAGACTCTAACATGCCATGGAGAATACCTAAAGGGATACTTTTATTTCTACTCATGCAAGAAAAAGTGACAAAAGAAATAACATGCATTTATTTACAAGGACTCAGTTCAAAAAATTCTACTTCTAAAAAGCATAAAAATGAAAAATGCAATAAAAGAAAATACAAGAAAAATCAAACTCCCCTTTATTTCTGGTGGACGGAGTCGATCCAGAAGAAGCCTCCATCTTGGTAGTGGAGGGACATGGGTAGCTGAGTGAATTCGGGCTCCCCCACACTTGAACTTTACAAAATTTTGTTCAGGTGGCCTAAGGCGATTCAGGTTCAAGAGCCATTCAAGGGATGGAGTGCTTTTAATTAAAGTCAGATCATCTCCTCCTTGATGCCCTTCAGAAGTCCTTCCAGGAGGCTGAAGTCTGTTCAGTTGGAGTACCCACTCCTGTAGTCTTCTGGACCCTGCAAAAACATGTAATACCTCTCTCAAGCGTTCAGGGTCAGAAAGAAATGATATAAGTTCAGTCTCTGCATCAAATGAATCCAAAACTGCATCCTGTCTAATTAAATCAAGGCTTGGTGTCTCAATGAAATTTTCAAATTATTTCCTACCAAATTGCATCCATATACTCATCACAAATAAAGAAATCAATTTCTGGCTCATCAATAGAAATTTCACAATTATTTTCAATCAAGGGTGTATCAAGTAATGTGTCACAGCCAATCAAATCAATATCAGGTATTTCCAAAAGTTTTCACATTCATTTTCAGCATATGACATAGCAAGTGATTCATCAAAATAAATAACATCCATTTCAGGCACTTCGAAAAAATTTTCACTATCCATATCCACAAAAGATGTATCAAAAGATTCATCATAGAAAACAACATCAATTATGGGTGCCTCTAAAATTATTTCACCACCCCTATCTACAAGAGATGTATCAAGTGATGCATGATGATCAAGGAAATCAATATTTGATACCTCTATTGGATTTTCACAAACAATCTCTACACAAGGTATATCAATAAAATCATCAGAGTCAATAGAATCATCCCTAGGTACCTCACTGTATTTTTCTGAAGAAAGAGGAGAAATACTTACCTGAGTGTGCTGGATAATACCTGAAGGGTCTATAATAGTAGCTGTATCTGTGGTCTCCTCCTGGTTATGTTCAAGCTCCTCTTCAGCCTCAGGCTCTGGTGGACAATCAACTGGTGATCCTTGGGTGCTTGCTTCCACCGTGCAAGTCCCTACACTTTCTGGTTCATTTTCTGACTGTGGTGGTCCCTGGGGCTTAGTGCAGTCCCCTACACCTATGGAATCATCTCCTCTGCATGCTTCTCCTGTAATATCTACAACAACAGTGTCAGAAAAATTAGGACCATCAATAATGCTATCATCAGAAAATAAAAGTCTAGAATGGTCCTGTGGAGCTTCAATTTCTTCTTCTTGAGCTGAAACATTCGAAATTGGATTTTGAATAGGAGTCTCCGGAGGGATGCATGCTGTAGGTGCCCTGGTTTTAATGTATTCTTCTTCTTCTTCTTCTACTAAATTTGCAAGAGTAATTGAAGAAGGACTTTGCCATGCACTAGGGTCACCTTGAACTGATATAAAACCAACTCCGGGGCTCTCAGAATTAAAAATAGCTTGAGAAGATAATTGTTCTGCTCTTTGGGCTTTTATTTGATTCAAATCATTAGCCACTTGTTTCATTTGCCTTTCGAGGTTTTGAAGCTCTTGTTGACACATTTGATAAAATGGTTGCACAGGCTGATTAAACTGCTGAAAAGTTGGTTCACCACTTGGTGGAAATTGCTGAAAATTGTAGCCCTGGAATTCTTGGATCTGAGGTTGATATTGTGGTGGTGAACACTGAAGTTGAGTGGGCTGAAATTCTTGTTGCCATGGCTGAAAATTCTGGAAAGGTTGCCCTTGCTGATATTGTTGAAATTGTGACTGATCTTGTTGATAAAGGGGCTGAAAATTAGGCTGAAATTGCTGAAAGTGGGGCTGAAAATTTTGAAATTGGGGCTGCCCATTCTGAAAATTCTGTAAATTCTGGAAATTGCTGGAATTTGGCTGAAATTGTTGGAAATCTTGCTGTGGTTGCTCGTATTGTTGTAATGGTGGCTGAAAAAATTGATTGGGTTGCTGAAAAGTTTGGTTGCAAGGTTGTTGAAATTGGTTGAAAGGCTGAAACTCTGATGACCACATTTTAATCTTGCAGCCCTGTCACAAAACAAAAAGAAAAAATAGCAGTACCCGTATACAAAAGAATAAGCAACAAAAAATAGAACCCAATGATATGTCTAAAGAATCATACAAGCAAAAATCAAACAAATCAACTAGTTGGTTCCCCGGCAACGGCGCCAAAAATTTGACGGGCCCAAATCTACTAGTTTATTTTGTCACGAAATGTATGGGCTCATCAAATTTAAATAATTGAATGAATGAATAACTGGAAACCCTTTTTACAATCAAAATCTGAAAATGTAATATAGGGGCCACAGGTCGTATTTTTCTCGGGGCTAGTTGACGTTGTTTGATTCGCGCTTGTATTTATGTCGTTTGTGTTTTCGGGTTTCAAATAAATAATTGAGTTTTGGGTTCAATTTGGAAATGAAATCACAAAGAAAAAGGGATAAACTTAATGAAACAGCCTAAGCTATATAAATGCAATGGAAAACTCAACCAATTAGAACTAAATCACACCAAAATAGAATTCAGATTCGGAAAAACA
The DNA here is from genome assembly GCA_024364735.1 of Boesenbergia rotunda. Lineage (NCBI taxonomy): Eukaryota > Viridiplantae > Streptophyta > Magnoliopsida > Zingiberales > Zingiberaceae > Boesenbergia > Boesenbergia rotunda. The sequence continues at coordinate 912,818 of JAGFNQ010000307.1, read as the reverse complement.
TGATAACAAGTTCTAAGTAATTGAATCAAAACCAAGCAGCCATTATGATCCTGGAAAGCTGAAATTGCTGTACCAAAAATTGCCTGATCAATTCAGGATCAAACCCAGTGCAAGGAGGGATGAAGAACTTCAGAATCAGAACTGAATGAATTGCACAAAATTAGCATGGTGTAATATTCAGAAATAAACAGAGGCAGTTAGACTTTATTTGGGTGCAATATCAAACAACACTGATTTCTATTGCAATGGAATTCCATTTCCGAAACTTTACTGATACATATTTGAAACAACCAGTTTAAGTGAAGAATCCAAAGGCAAATGGATGTTAACAACAATTCAAGCCCCATCAGTTCAGGAACTTGGCAGAAACTTGGCACAACAAAACCTTAACAATGCAGAATTGAAACTGCAGAAATTCAGAGCAAGCTGTGCAGAATTTCAGCAACTATGACTTGGGTGCAAAACACAAACAAGCTAAGGTTGATACACTAATCAAAGGACCAGAAACTGAGCCAAAGAAATCTAGTATTGCTTGGTAGAAAACCAGAGTTCTCAGCTGGGAATTATAGGAATAGAATGAAGTTTTGTTCAGAGACCAAGTTGGCACGCAGGGTATGCAGGAAATGCAGAGTAATGCAGGATACGCAAAGATTGCAAACTAAACTGCAAGAAATGTAGGATTCGCAAAGAAATTGCTAAACTAGACTAGCTGCTATATAAGGGAGCTCAATAATCGAAAATTTGCAGAAACTGAAGGATGATACGCTGCTGATACGCAGCAGTAAGTTGGCACGCGAGTTAGAACCAAATTCAGAAATGAATTGCGGAGAAACAAACTGAAATTAACAACAATTATCCACTAAACGAACTTCCTAATTACTAAACTGATTGGATTAAACCCTAATTACAGCAGAAACAAGGCATTAAACCAATGTAACGAATCTGAAACGAAATGCAGAAAAGAACAGACAGCAGAAATAAGATTACAGCTAAGAAAACGAGATTAACCAAGCTTCAATCCCTCATTTCAGCTCACAAATCCTTGCTGTCACTCAAGGATGAGCTTCCAATTAAGATAGAAACAATCCATACAAGAAACGAAGCATCTGATACAAATTGCAGAAACGAAATAGCAGAAATTGAATTTGCGGCTAACAACTGAAAACTCGCCAATTAAGCTAAACCCTCAATCCAAATCCCTGCTGTCACTCAAGGATGAGCTCGAATTGAAGTGGTCACGCCTTCAAACGAAGAAATTGAAGAAACGATGAAGAAATCGCTAAGCTACTGAAGCAGACGAGTTGCGGCGAGGAAGACGCGACGAGGATGAGCTGCGCTGATTTTTTGATTAAATAGAAACAAATGGACGGCTCAGATTAATCGGAGGAGATCCAACGGTAGATCTTGGTCTGATTGGAGCCAAACTTTTATGATGATGATCTGGGGTCAGGATCTGCCTTGTGGTAGCTCGGATCCTCCAGATGTGCAACGGATGGTCTAGATCAACTCTATCTGTGATTGGACGCTCTAGAGCCCTCCTTGCTTGATCCAACGGTTGATCTAGCTCTGATTGGGATGAAACCTTCAGATCTTGATCATAGAGCTTGATCAACCCTAACCCTAGCTCGGATTGCTTCAGATCGTCCCGGATGGCTCAGATCTAACCGCTCTTGAATCGGACGGCCCAGATTGATCATAGGCTTGATAATTCGATCCGGTTCACATCCGACTCAGGTTTGACCCAATATGCCCTAAGTCCTTGAACCTTTGGTGCCTACAAAAATAAATCCAAAATTTAGTGGCCAATTAATCCAATTTAATGTAAATTTGCAATTAAGTCCAAAATAAAGGTAAGTTCTAAAACCTAGGGCAATTTCACAATTAATCAATAAAAATATGAGTCAAACATGGATTTTAACATCTAAAATAATCACAAAAATGGTACTTATTAACTCCCCCACACTTAACCTTGAGCGTCTCGCGAAACAACTAAATAAGTATCCCTTAGGCTCTCTTAAGCATAATTAGAAGCAAATGAAAAGATATTACCTAAGGTTGTCAATTCTCATAAATCTAAGCTCTATGGATTAGTATCTTGTCCTTAAATCAACAACTTAGCCTTTTCATCTATCATGAGTCATTGAGATGAATTTAAATCACTAGCCTTTCAAGGGAAGTTTTGGTGGCTCTCTCTTAAATTCTAAGTTGGTGATGGAGATGGAGCTCACTCTCACACATATGCTTCTTGCACTACCATAGGCTTGCTTATTATCTAATCTCCACCATTAATCATGAATAGGATCAACATCTACAAAAACAAATGAAAAGCATAAAAAATGGTGAGAAATGGAATAAAAATTAAGGAAATGGAAAAAATTGATGGAGTGGGAGACTTGGTTGCTTAAAAATGTTTCCAATGTGCTTTGCCCCATCTTGACAGTCCTCTATGATATCAAAAGTGTGGTGAAGTCAAATTTAAGTAATTGCCTTTGATTTGGATGAAGAAAACCCCTTTTTATCTCAATGTGCCAAGTTTCCTTTTGTGTGCCATTTTTCTTTCTTTCTTCTCTTTTCTCAAACTGTTTTTTTTTCTTTTTCTGCTCTCAAAACTAGTGATGGAGTCAACCTTCATTTGGAACACTTCGGACCAGTTAGCATCAGAGTTCGTATCAGAAAGATAGAAGTTATATCAGCAAACTTGAAAATTTTCTGCATTTGTTTAAACTTGATGATTTGCACTTCAATTCAGAATTGTACAAGTTGGTTTCAGATTTCTGCATTTTCTACTCCAGATTCTAGCTCCACGGCAGATTCCTTTCTATTCTCTGATTTCTCAAAAGCAGTTCGTGCAATTGGCTGAGTAGTGGAAAGCTTGAATGCTCCACTTGCAAATGGCTGAGCATTAGGTTGAAATCCAGGAAGTGCACTGCAAATTTTTTTCTTTTTCTTCTGTGTGCTGATCAGAGCTGCTAATCTCTGCATTTGCTCAGATTCTCTGCATTGGTTTCAGTTCTGTCCAGATCCAATTCAGCAGGTTCTTCATTCTATACTGCACAACCTTGTAAACCCAAATTTTAGCTTCAAATTGATACAATTCTTGTGCAAAAACTGCTCATATGGTACACTAGCTTTACCCCTAGCAGTCCACTGATTTTTTTCTATCCATGCACTTGATTCTCACCTGATACTCCCTGTTTACTTCAAATTCCAGTAACCCCTTCACTGTTTTTCCGAAATATGCAGCTGCAATTCAACACTTAGAAAAATGGCTGAATACCTTCATATCATTATTTCTTTTTTTTTTCTTTTTCTCTGTTCTGATATCAAACATCAAATCAGCCACCATTTCTGTTTTGGATCAGTCGGTTTCAGAATTCCTTTGCAATTAATCTGCACATGTTGCAGCCGAATTCACAAGGGAAACAACTTCACCTCCCAAACTCAAATTGACACTTGGTTTCTTTCATCACTTTGGCACAAATTCTTTTCTTTTGCATGCTAATTTTTTTTTTCTCTTGCAGATTTTTTTCATTGCCACTTGGATCTTCAAATGATGAGCAAAAATTTAGATGCTTCAATTGTTGTCTTCCTTAACTACTTCTTCTTGCTTGATCTTGATACCAAACATCAACTCAAATGGCATATGAAATTTTTTTTCGAGTTGAAATGCATCCAAAACTTTAGTCACTCCCCCACACTTAAATCTTTGTCCGTCTCGGGCAAAATAGCATTAGAAACATATCAAACACAAGTCCAAAGAAAAGTGAAGGTAAGAGAAGGAAATAAGTAAAGACAAATAGGATAAACATGATTATTGCTAAAAATTGATGTAGAAAGGAAAACAAATGGATTAGTCTCTATAGATGTGATCCAATCATTGAAATATGGATTTGAAAGAACCTAAGCAAGTTCTAGAGCACAATAACATAGGTGTGTCACAAAAATAAGGCTAATTCTCACTAGGTAAAAATAATCCATCTCAAATCCTCAATCAAGCATCTAAAGCAAAGTAGTATTCAAGCATCCAAGATTTCATCCATGAACTCAAATCCTAAGTTTTAACAACCAAATTTAATTTGTTTTCAGGAGACTCTAACATGCCATGGAGAATACCTAAAGGGATACTTTTATTTCTACTCATGCAAGAAAAAGTGACAAAAGAAATAACATGCATTTATTTACAAGGACTCAGTTCAAAGAAAATTCTACTTCTAAAAAGCATAAAAATGAAAAATGCAATAAAAGAAAATACAAGAAAAATCAAACTCCCCTTTATTTCTGGTGGACGGAGTCGATCCAGAAGAAGCCTCCATCTTGGTAGTGGAGGGACATGGGTAGCTGAGTGAATTCGGGCTCCCCCACACTTGAACTTTACAAAATTTTGTTCAGGTGGCCTAAGGCGATTCAGGTTCAAGAGCCATTCAAGGGATGGAGTGCTTTTAATTAAAGTCAGATCATCTCCTCCTTGATGCCCTTCAGAAGTCCTTCCAGGAGGCTGAAGTCTGTTCAGTTGGAGTACCCACTCCTGTAGTCTTCTGGACCCTGCAAAAACATGTAATACCTCTCTCAAGCGTTCAGGGTCAGAAAGAAATGATATAAGTTCAGTCTCTGCATCAAATGAATCCAAAACTGCATCCTGTCTAATTAAATCAAGGCTTGGTGTCTCAATGAAATTTTCAAAATTATTTCCTACCAAATTTGCATCCATATACTCATCACAAATAAAGAAATCAATTTCTGGCTCATCAATAGAAATTTCACAATTATTTTCAATCAAGGGTGTATCAAGTAATGTGTCACAGCCAATCAAATCAATATCAGGTATTTCCAAAAGTTTTTCACATTCATTTTCAGCATATGACATAGCAAGTGATTCATCAAAATAAATAACATCCATTTCAGGCACTTCGAAAAAATTTTCACTATCCATATCCACAAAAGATGTATCAAAAGATTCATCATAGAAAACAACATCAATTATGGGTGCCTCTAAAATTATTTCACCACCCCTATCTACAAGAGATGTATCAAGTGATGCATGATGATCAAGGAAATCAATATTTGATACCTCTATTGGATTTTCACAAACAATCTCTACACAAGGTATATCAATAAAATCATCAGAGTCAATAGAATCATCCCTAGGTACCTCACTGTATTTTTCTGAAGAAAGAGGAGAAATACTTACCTGAGTGTGCTGGATAATACCTGAAGGGTCTATAATAGTAGCTGTATCTGTGGTCTCCTCCTGGTTATGTTCAAGCTCCTCTTCAGCCCCGGAAATCCGGATATCAAATGTAACCTCCTTCTCGGTGGAGTAACCTCTCCACAGCGGGTTCAATAGAATAATGGAAATAAGCACAAGAACCACAAGAGAAGCTTATAGAGCACTTAGGACAGTAAGAACACAAGCAAACTCCTCATCGAGCTCCACTCAGCACAGATCTCACGCAAGAACTCCCTCTTCGTGTCTTCTTGCTGATGGACTCGCCAAGCTCCTTGTTTCTTCTTCCAAGCGCTCAAGTATGCAATATCTCAACAGGTTGATTCAAGGATCAGAATATGTGTAGTAGCAACCAAACTTCTCAGTTGTAGCCAAAGCAAGAAGATCTCGCACGCAGAGCCTTATCCTCTTCTCTTCATCGCCAGCCACTTAACCTGCTGTTGCTGTCGCCAGACGCTCCTCTGCAGCTCCTAGCTGCTCATCTGCACAGCCTAGCTACCTGACCTCTCCTGGACTCCCTGACCTCTCCTCAGCTGAGCCCCAGTCGAGCCCCAGGTTAGCTTCCAGCAGCGCCAGCGTCCGTTGAGACCTGAGAAACGAAAGCATCCAAACCTGCTCGATGGAAAGTCTCCCTTTGACCCTCCTTGAGTGTTTGAATCCATCCCTGTAAAGCCTGCACACATCAACAGAAGCTTAGAAAATCATATCAAACATAATCAGCAATGTATCAGAGAATCGGCAGAGAAAACAGACGCGATCAGAGCGTCTGACAGTGAATTTGAATTAAAGTTCAGCTCCTGAACGGTCCCCAGACCGATCAGGATGTGGCCTGATCGGTCACCAGACCTATCCAGCAATCTGCTGCACACTCCTGATAGGTCCCCAGATCTATCCAGCAGTCTGCTGCACACTCCTGATTGGTCCCCAGACCAATCAGGATGTGGTCTGATCGGTCACCAGACCGATCAGGGTGTGGCCTGATCGGTCTGGAGACCGATCAGGGCACTTCCTGACCAATCAGGATCCAACCTGATCGAACATAGAGAGGAGCTCGCGATATTTGATCGTTCACCAGAACGATCTGAATAGTATCCCTGATCGGTCACCAGACCGATCAGGAGTCGATCAGTAAGGTTCCCAATCTCACTGTATACTCCCTGATCGATCACCAGACCGATCAGACATAGATAGATCGATCACCAGACCGATCCACGAGGGAACATCGTGCCAACTTCCCTGATCAGTCACCAAACCGATCTAGGCAAGGTCAAATCTCCTCTAAGTCACGAGAACAAGCTTCCAGCCCTGATCTGACTCGTCTTAGTCTCCCGGACCAAGACTCCGTGCCCAGTTTCACTCACCGGGACTTCAACCTAGCCCTCCAAGCTAGGACCTGACCCTCCAAGCCCGGGTTTCATCCAACCTAGCCCTCCAAGCTAGGACCTGACCCTCCAAACCAGGATTTCATCCAACCTAGCTTTCCAAGCTAGGACCTGACCCTCCAAGCCAGGATTTCATCCAACCTAGCCCTCCAAGCTAGGACCTGGCCCTCCAAGCCAGGACTTTTCACACCTAGCCCTCCAAGCTAGGACTTTTTCCCACCTAACCCTCCAAGTTAGGACTTTTCACACCTAGCCCTCCAAGCTAGGACTTTTCACACCTAACCCTACAAGTTAGGACTTTTCACACCTAGCCCTCCAAGCTAGGACTTTTCACACCTAACCCTCCAAGTTAGGACTTTTCACACCTAGCCCTCCAAGCTAGGACTTTTCACACCTAGTCCTCTAAGCTAGGACTTTTTCACACCTAACCCTCCAAGTTAAGACTTTTCACACCTAGCCCTCTAAGCTAGGACTTTTCACATGCCAGCGTGCGATCTCCCGATCCACCTGGACTTAATCCGAATTCAACCAAACTTGAATCAAACTTAAATCCGTGTCAAACACCAAAATAACAATCAGGTTCAGACTGCATCAACAATTGAAACTAAAATTCATCCTAAATTAAACATCAAGTCAATTCACCATCAAGGTTCCCTTTGCCATCACAAAAAGGTCAAGCTATGAACCCCCTAGCTCGAAAACCATTGAAGAAAACTCCCTCGCTCAGTTTACTGCGACTAATCTATTCTTCTCTTCCTGATCGGTCAACCGACCGATCAGGTCATCTTCTGATCGGTCACAGGACCGATCAGATGCAACTCTGTCCGGTCACCGCGATTGGTCAGAATCTGCAAACTATCCCCGAACTCTCCCTTCTCAATCGGCTGGATGGCGATCGAGCTCAGAATCCATCAAAACGCTTCGAGAACCCCTCTCAATGCTTCAACATCTCCGGCTGAGGAGATCCAGCGATCGACAATGGATCTATCAGTGGAAACAAGGCTCTGGCAAAACCCTCACCGAGCTCCTTCAGCTGGGAGAATTGGTTAGCAAAACTGTACTGGAAATCTCACCTCGATGATCTGAGATCTTGAAGACAAACGAATTGATGTGGTCGCGCGATCTGTGGAAGAACGATGAAGAACTGATAAAGAAAACGGAAGAAAACGCGATCTGAAACTACTCTGCTAGTCCACGCGACGACGCGACGACCCCGAGCCCAGCGGAGGGAATTCCCAATTAAACTAATTCCTTTTGAAATTGAATGGCCGAGATCTTCCTTGCTTCATCCAACGGTCAAATCAACTCTGATCACGCCCAAACTCTCCATATCTTGATCAAGGGTCAGGATCTGCTCCTCAGTAGCTCGGATCTACCAGATTTGCAGCGGATGGCTTAGATTGCCCTGATCTTCGAATGGATGGCCTAGATCCTCTAGTGCTTGATCCAACGGCTGAATTAACTTTGATTTGGCCCAAACTTTCAGATCTTAATCTGAAGTCTTAATTAAGTCTATCTTGAGCTTGGATTGACAAGAAGTTGACGGATGGCTCAGATCTAGCCATTCTCTTGAATGGACGACCCATATTAATCCGATGCTTGATCCCCTTGATCAAAGCCAAGTAGAAGCTCAAGTCTGATCCAATCTTGATCTAGGTTCATGGTTAATTGAAGCCTACAAAATTAGATTCAAAATTAATGCCAAAAATATCTCAAATATAGAAAGATTTGAATCAAAAGCCAAAATCTAAAGAATTCATGAAACCTAATGTAAATGCAAACTTAAGCATATAAAAGTGGATCAAAACATGGATTTGGGAGCCTAAATTTATCAACAAAATAGTAGTTATCAACTCCCCCACACTTACTCTTGGGTGTCTCGCACAAGCTACTAGTAAACTAATATGTATCCCCCTAGATTATTCTCAATCATAGTTAGAAGCAATTGAAAGGAAATTACCTAGGGTTGTCAATTCTCAAAAATCTAAACTCAATGGACTAGTATCTTGTCCTTAAATCAACAACTTAGCATACTTCATCCATCATGACTCATTGAGATGAATTAAACTAAAAAAAAACCTTGCAAGGGAAGTTTCAAAGTGGCTCTCTTCGTAAATTCTACATTTCAATGAAAGTGGAGCTCACTCAAACACAATCATGGTTCTTGCACTACCATAAGCTTGCTTATTATCTACTCTCCACCATCATTCTTGATTTGGATCCACACTTACAAAAGCTTATTCGAACAAGGTAAAGAAATATGAAATGATAAGACTGAAATAGAGATTCAATGAACTTTGATACTAAAGAAATGATAAAGAAAGTTAAAGCATATGACAGGGTAAGGAAATATGGTAAAGAAATATGGCATAATAAAGAAAATATGGAAAAAATAGAGAAAGTGGAAGACTTGGACACCTAAAAATGTTTCTAATGCACTTTGCCCATTTCTTTTGACTTATCTTGCATGTATAAGAGTTGTGGTGGAGTAAGGCTTGAAGAAGTTCACTGAATTCAATGTACCAACTCTACTGATCGGTCATTGGACCGATCAGGCACTGCTTGATCGGACTGAAGATCGTTCTAGCTTCTTCTGTTCGTACTGGAATGCTTCTGATTGGTCAGCCGACCGATCAGGACCTAACCTGATCGGATTGGAGACTGATCAGGTGACGATCAGTAGCTGAAACTGCAGATTTCTGAACTGCCTTCTGCTAAGGTTTCAATCTCTCAATCAATACTCATTCTTGCATTCATATAGCTTCTTGCTTTCATCTTCTACTTCAAAAATCAATCCAACTCCTGACACTTCATATTTTTCTTTTCTTTTCTTTTTTTCTTCCTTCTGTTTTTTTACAGCTGCTCTATTTTTTCTGTTTCTATTTTTCAATTTCAATTCAGAAACTTCCCTCCGTACACTACCACATTGCTTTAATTTCAGACTTTGCAGCTTGTAGATTGCCAAAGCTGGTCCAAATTTGGAGCTTCAATTTTCAGATTCAATTAAAGAGGAATTGGCACCTTCACTTCCTAAAGTCACTATTTTTTTTTCTCTTCTTCTCTTTTTTTTTTTCAATTTGCCTCATAGAACTTGAAACATCAAATTATATCCAAGAACTTAGATGTTCCACATGTAGCCTTCACTAGCCACTTCTTGCAATTCATTCTTGATACAACACTCTATCAATTTGGCACACCTTTGCTTGTATGTTACCCAATGCTTCACTTTACCACTTTATCCTCAATATTTGATCATATGCTTGCATCCTCCTCCACACTTAAACTTTTGTCCGTCTCGGGCAAAGCAACATCAAGAAACATTAAAGTACCCAAGTCCATGGAAAATGTTATGATGAACATGAAAATTAGAGAAAGGAAAAATAGAATAAAGAGTGTAGCAAAAATTGATATGAAAATATAGGGGAAGGAAATAAAGTGATTCACCTCTATAAATGTGGTCCAATCATAGAAATATAGCTTTGAAAGAACCTAAGCAAGTTCTAGAGTACAATCACATGTGTGTATCACAAACATTTGGCCAATTCCTCACTAAGTAAAAAGAATTCATCTCAAGTCATCAATCTAGAGTCCATAACTAAGTAATACTCAAGCATCCAAGAATTTTCATCCATTGGCTCAAATCCTAAGTTTTAACAACCAAATTTAATTTGCTTTCAAAGGACTCTAAAATGATATAGAGAAAATCTAGATTGATACATTTATTTCAACTCATGCAAGAAATAAAGTGCCAAAAGGATAAAATGGTATCTACAATGAATCTTTATTCCATTCTACACTACCTAAGCATTTATTAGCAAGTACTCATTTTAAAAGAAAATTTTACTTCTAGAAAACATAAAAATGAAACATGCAATGAAATAAAATGCAAGAAAGAACAAACTCCCCTTTATTTCTGGCGGTCGGCGTCGGTCAAGGAATAACCACCATTCCGGTAGTGGAGGAGTATGGGTGGTCGAAAGAGCATTCTTCATGTGATCTATGTCATGGTGCATTGCTCCCCCACACTTAAACTTCACAGAAAAACGTTCAGGTGGCCGAAGGCGATTAAGGTACAAGATCCATTTTAGAGGTGGAGTGCTACGAATCAAAGTGAGATCAACTCCTCCCTCTTGATGCTTTTTGAAAGTCCTTCCAGGAGGTTGGAGTCTGTTTAGATGGAGCACCCACTCCAGAAGCCTACGTGACCCTGCAAAACCATGTAATACCTCCCTCACGCGTGCAGGGTAAGAAAGAAATGAAATACCATCAGTCTCTATATAAAATATATCCAAAAATGCATCACATCCAATAAAATCAATTTTGGGTACCTCTACAATTTTTTCACAATTAGTATCCACAAAGTGTATATCAAGAAATCTATCACATTCAATAAAATCAACACTAGGTACCTCTATAAGTTTTTCATAATCAGGCTCTACATAAGATGTATCAAGACATGAATCACAACCAATAAAATCAATTTTAGGTTCTTCTATGAATTTTTCACAGTTAGTCTCAGTCTCCACATAAGATGCATCAAGAAATGTATCACATTCAACAAATTCAACCCTAGGTTCCTCTATGAATTTTTCACACTCAAGCTCTACATAAGATGTATCACAACATGAATCACAGCCAATAAAATCAATTTTGGGTACCTCTATTAATTTTTCACAATCAATCTCAGCATAGGATGTATCAAGAATTGTATCACATTCAACAAAATCAATTTCGGGTGCCTTTATGAGTTGTTCACAATCAATTTCTATAGAAGATATGTCAATAAATTCATCACCTTCAACAAAATCAATTTTAGGTACCTCAATGGAATTTTCACAATTATTTTCCACAAAGGATGTATCAAATAATGCATTACAACTAATAAAGTCAATTTTAGGTACCTCTACAGGTTTTTCACAAAAAGTCTCTACAAAAGGTGTGTCAAGACATGCTTCACATTCACAAACATCAATCTCAGGAACCTTTATTAATTTTTCACAAACAGTCTCCACATATGATTTATCAAGAATTACATCATAGCCAATGAAATCAATCTGGGGTACCTCTATGGAATTTTCACAATTATTTTCCACATAGGATGTATCAAGAAATTCATCACAGATAATAAAATCAATTTGAGGTACCTCATGGATTTTTCCAAAGAAATAGAAGGAATACTTACCTTATCATGCTGAAGAATACCTGAAGGTTCTACAATAGTAGATGTATCCATGACCTCCTCCTGGTCATGTAAATGCTCCACTTCAATCTCAGGCTCTGGTGCACATTCAACTAAGAGAGGTGATCCTTGGGTTCTTGCTTCCACCATGCAAGTCCCTACACTTCCGTACTTATCCTCTGAATCTTCTAGTGTATCAATCAATGTTGGTGGTCCCTGGGGCTCAGTGCAATCCCCTATACCTGTAGAATCATCTTTAATGCATGCTTCATCAACCATATCTGCAACAATCATATTAGAAAAATTAGGACCAACAACAACTATATTATCACAAAATAAAAGATGAGAAGGGTCCTGTAGTGCTTCAGAATCGAGTCCAAGGCTGTCACAAGCTTTACTATTAATCTCCTCCAATTCCTCCACAACTGATGCATCCTCAGCTTTCTCTGAACAAGAATCTCCTCCCACTATATCAAGTGAAGCTTCATCAGCAATTAAATCTACCTCAACAACCTTATCTAAAATATCCATGCTAATGCTAGGAGGATCCTCTCTGGGGTGATGTAGGAAGTGTAAAGGAACTTTTGGTTCCTCCTCTTGAGCTGAAAATTTTGGAAGTGAACTCTGAACAGGAATTTCAGGAGGAATAACTGCTGTAGGTGCCCTGATTTTGCTGAATTCTTCTTCTTCTTCCACCAAAATTGCAAGATCAATTGAGGAAGGTCTTATGTTTGCACTAGGGTCACAACCAACTGATGTAGAATCATTTTCGGGACTGATCTGAGATGGAAAATAGGTTGCTGAAAATTTTTCAGAAAAATCAGCCCTTGGAATGTTTAGACTTGAAACAACTTCCTTATTCCTCAAAATTAGTTCACAATCATACCCCTCAGAATTAAGAGTAGCTTGAGAAGGTAATTATCATGATCCTTGGGCTTGCATTTGTTCTATTCCTCTAACCATTTGCTCATGTTGTTGTACACTTTTCTGTTGTATGATTTGTTCCATAATCTCCCCAAGCCTTTGTTGTTGAGCCTCAAGCTCACTAGAATCCTCAAAATCTCCTAATTGGTGTGGAACTCTTGTGGGTCTTGAAATGTAGAATTAGGTTGCTCAAAATCAAGATTAGGCTGTGAATTCTGAAAATAAAGTTGTTGGGGCTGATTGAATGATTGATTTGGCTGCTGGAATTGCTGAAAATTGGACGTGGAACTTGGTTGAAATTGCTGAAAATTGTAGCTCTGAAAGTTCTGGTTCTGAGGTGAAAATTGTTGTGGTGAGGTCTGAAATTGTGGAGGTTGAAAACTCTGATTGAATGGTTGAAAGCTTTGCTGATTATGATTGTAACCTTGCTGAAAATTTTGAAATTGTGGTTGAAATTGCTGTGGTGGCTGATTGAAAGGTTGGTTTTGCTGAAAATTCGAATAGGGCTACTGAAATGCTTGAGAATGCTGTTGGAAACTCTGAATAGGCTGCTGAAATTGTTGGAAAGGCTGACTTGGCTGAAAATCTTGTTGAAATTGAGGCTGGAATTGACAATTTGGTTGCTAAAAATTTGAATAAGGCTGGAATGGTTGAAAATTATGTTGAAAATTCTGGAATTGAGAATTTGGCTGCTGAAAATTCTAAAAATACTGATACTCTGCCATGGGACTGCTTGAATGAATATAAATGTTTTCAATAATTTCTGAAACTATTCCTTGATCTCTTTTAGCTCTGAAGGTTCTCTCTATCTCAAAATCGAACTCCACTAGATCACCTCCTACAGTTCTGGTCATAAAACAAACAAAATGGCAGCCAATGAATACAAAAAGATAAAGCAAATAAGAATAGAATCAAAGAATATAAATATTAAACATAAGTTCAAATTAAACAGACTCAACTAGTGATTCCCCGGCAACGGTGCCAAAAATTTGATGGTGCCCAATACTAGTGTCACGATGAGCACTCAAATTTAGATATTTATAAACTGAAAACCCTTGGCTAACAATGTTAAAATGTAGTAAAGGGGCCTCAGGTCGTATTTTTCCAAGGACTAGTTGAATGAATGTTTAACTCAAGCTTGCAAGTTTATTTGTCGTTTGATGTTTTGGGTTTTCTAGATAAAATGGGGGTATCTGCGATAAGAGGAAATGACAATATGAAATAGCAAGTTGAACTGAAATAGACTGAACTAGCAGAACTAAAGTAGGAAATTGCGAGAGCTACACTTAACCTAGTGGAAGAACTAAGCACTTAAATTCAAACAATGGAATTGAAATTAAAGAACTAATTGCAGGGAATTAATTGCAAGAAACGAATTACAGAATAAAGAAAACTAGAGCAAAATGATACTTAAGAACTTGATTTGAAATGTAGTTGACATAAGCTTGAACAATTGAAAGAAGTGCTTGGAACTAAAATTCAACCTAAATTAAACATCAAGTCAATTCACCATCAAGACTTCCCTTTGCCGTCACACAAAGGTCAAGCTATGAACCCCCTAGCTCGAAAACCATTGAAGAAAACTCCCTCGCTCAGTTTGCTGCGACTAATCTGTTCTGCTCTTCTTGATCGATCAACCAACCGATCAGGTCCTCTTCTGATCGGTCACGGGACTGATCAGATGCAACTCTGTGCGGTCACTGCGATCAGTCAAAATCTGCAAACTGTCCCCGAACTCTCCCTTCTCAATCGGCTGGACGGCGATCGAGCTCAGAATCCATCAAAACGCTTCGAGAACCCCTCTCAACGCTTCAACAGCTCCGGCTGAGGAGATCCAGCGATCGACAATGGATCTATCAGTGGAAACAAGGCTCTGGCGAAACCCTCACCGAGCTCCTTCAGCTGCGAGAATTAGTTAGCAAAACTGTACTGGAAATCTCACCTCGATGATCTGAGATCTTGAAGACAAACGAATTGATGTGGTCGCGCGATCTGTGGAAGAACGATGAAGAGCTGATGAAGAAAACGGAAGAAAATGCGATCTAAAACTACTCTTCTACTCCACGTGATGACACGACGACCCCGAGCCCAGCGGGGGGAATTCCCAAGTAAACTAATTCCTTTTGAAATTGAATGGCTGAGATCTTCCTTGCTTCATCCGACGGTCAAATTAACTTTGATCACACCCAAATTCTTCAGATCTTGATCAAGGGTTAGGATCTGCTCCTCAGTAGCTCGGATCTACCAGATTTGCAGCGGATGGCTTAGATTGCCCTGATCTTCGAATGGATGGCCTAGATCCTCTAGTGCTTGATCCAACGGCTGAATTAACTCTGATTTGGCCCAAACTTTCAGATCTTAATATGAAGTCTTAATTAAGTCTATCTTGAGCTTGGATTGACAAGAAGTTGACGGATGGCTCAGATCTAGCCGTTCTCTTGAATGGACGACCCATATTAATTCGATGCTTGATCCCCTTGATCAAAGCCAAGTGGAAGCTCAAGTCTGATCCAATCTTGATCTAGGTTCATGGTTAATTGAAGCCTACAAAATTAGATTCAAAATTAATGTAAAAAATATCTCAAATATAGAAAGATTTGAATCAAAAGCCAAAATCTAAAGAATTCATGAAACCTAATGTAAATGCAAACTTAAGCATATAAAAGTGGATCAAAACATGGATTTGGGAGCCTAAATTTATCAACAAAATGGTAGTTATCAGAGGCCGAGCTACAGACTCGGGTTGCCTTGGTGTTGGCTACGAGAGGAGGTATTTTTGCGGAAGATGTCTCGGCAAACCCGACCCCGCCTGTCCCGGAGTTAGTTCCCCTCGCCCCCGAGACCACCCCGCCTGTAACCGTCAGACCACGCGCTTCTTCCTAGTGTCGGTGAGCATCTTCCTCGACAGGGGGCTCGTCCCATCCTTCTTCCAACAAACGTCTGGAGAAGAAGAAGAAGAAGAAGAAAAAGAGAGCGGCTCCCGACTCGGAGGCTCCGTCTGCCTCCACGGCTATCATGCCCTTCGTGGCTCATATCACTAATCTTCTCGCCGTCACGGTTGTTGACGATTCCCCTGTTCGCCTGCCAGCAATCATACCTGCCACTGACCCCAACATTGGTGCTGCGGCCGATCCTCCTATCACTACATCGTTCGCTGACCCTTCTGCCGCCTCCAATAATTCCGATGCATTGATGTCCGATAGATCGGGAATCCCATCTGCCGAGGGTTCGACCGAGGACCCCATGATGCACCTTTTAGTGCCCACTCAGGCGGATCACCACTTGAAGATCCCCCCGGGTGAGCTACCTGATCGACATCAGGATCTGCGCCTGTATGGGTCGGTAGCCGACCGCTATGCTCAGGGGCTCCAGGAGTCTTACTTTCGGGGCTCTCCTAACAAAGCTGATGCCTTTTTCCTTAAGGCTACTCAGGTATGTATAGCCGAACTAGGTCTTCTACCGAACACTCTATTTCTGATCTCTAAGACCAGTATTCCTTTTGCAGTTCATAGGAGACTGCCACGACGTCTCTATGTCCTTTCTAGCCCAGAGCTCCGCTCGGCCTAAGGCCGAGAGGGAGGTGGTGTCACGCCCCGAGACCGGCGGAGTTGCTGATCCAATATAGAATCGGACAGCACCTCCCCTGTCCGACGGACAATTTACACAAACATACAAACACACGCAGATAATAACAGGCCTCAGGCCTCAATACAGATATATAAGAATACTAAAACGAAGTATAATGCAGCGGAAAACTATAAAACTCACCAGAGCTGCCCCTGGGGCAGACACGCAGCAAAACAAAGACCCAAAGTCCAACAGAGGACTCAAAAATACAACGCCGAACGAATAAAGCACGAATATAGACTCCTGACATAACACTCGACTACAATGCATAACAAATGCGAAGAATAGAAATAAAGGAACGCGGAAGCACCAGCTACGGAGTAGTAGGGACCCTGGGACTGGCAACTGGGCTCCTCCGGCGACTATCAACCTGAAAAACAAAATATTACGACGGGGGGTGAGTCCAAGTGGACTCGCGGGTATATAGAAAGATATGCATGACGGTAAAATAGCTGAATAAGCTATAAGGAAACAACATGGATACAGTCTCAATAGAAATATCAGAATATGCAAAACTGAACATACATACCCGTAAATCAGCCTATCCTGATCATATAAAGGACTCGTACCATGCGAGCTAGTGCAGGGTCAGTATACCGCACATATACCATAAATCCTGTATGTGCATGTCAAACAAGTGCAGCAAATAAATGCAGCAAACACAATCAAGTGCACAATGCATCGTATGCATATGATGCAATGTCATGGTCACCCCCTAACACCAGTCAAGCCACCGAGACAGGCGATACTGTGTCGGCCGAGTGGGTAGAGCTGTGACACTGTACGCACCCTGCTATCACTGCTCCTGAGTGACCGAGTGGACAGGATGCTGGTGGAGTGAACACTCCGCCCCATGTATATATGGGGGAGATATCTCTCTCATCTTCTCTGGTCTATGGGAAGAGAAGGGATCCCTGCTTGCTACCACGCTCCAAAACCACTACCCATGAGCGGTTGAGCGGAGCAATACAGAGCAAATGCACACACGCTACGGTATCCACTAACCCATGAGTGGCCGTGTGTGCAGAAACATGTGCCAGAGGACGTTAGGCTCAACCACAAGGGAGTCGCTGATCGCCGGCATGCAAACAGTGCAGGTATGGTGCATGACTCCAATACATGCAAACCCTACCAGGTCATCGACACATGACTCAATCTAATATGCACAGGTCATAATCATGAATCATACCCAAACATCATGTCTAGATACACATGCAAGTATAACTAGAATCAACCCGTGCAATCATATCATGGCATGCTAATCAATATCTACAGACTTATGCTTTTACCAATACTATACAGATTCAGATAAACAAATGGTGAGACTGTATAGAAGTAAAATCAGATTACTCTAGGGTCAAGCATAAGTATCAAGCAGGATAACAAAACGGTAGCAGGTAAGGTAAACAAGGTCCTACTGCATAAATAAGTGCAAGCCATGCATAAAGATAAACTGGATCTAAGAAAACAAGCAGGAAGTACCCGCCTCCAATAGATGAAGTCCGTATCAACTGGATAAGAACCACCCGCCAATAATCAGCACAATAATCAAATCAAGTCCCTGTATAAAGGATACATTTATATTAGCTATTACAAAATTAGTAAATAGCTAAATAAATCCCTAATCCCTTCTAGGGTTAACTTAATCGTTCCTTTCCATTTAATTACCTTTAATTAAATGAAAGGGTTCCAATTAACCCGTGTAGTTAAGATCAGGTTCCCTGTATCAAGGATTTATTTAATTAGCTATTATCCAAATGATAGTTAGCTAATTAATCCCTAAACTAAACCAGGGTTAACCAAATCATTCCCTTTCCATTTTAATTTTCTCTAATTAAATGGAAGCTCTCTAGTTACTCATTGTGGTTAGAATTAGGTTCAAATCCAAGTTCAAATTCACCCCGCTTAATCATTAGGTTTAAGTTTCAAACTAAACCTAACCCCAACCTCAACTCCATGTATTCGGGTGGCAACACCACCCAATTAAATTACAAGTTTATCTAAGTTGATACTAACAAATCAACAAGAACTACCTTCACCACAAAACCTTACGACATCACAGGACTTGCTAATTTCAACAAAATCACAAAACTTACCTCTTATCCACTGCTTCCACAGCTCGGTAAGCTGATTAGGATCAACGCTATAGCTGAATCCTACACAAAATTTAACCCTAACAATCATTCCACATCCACACAAGTTCCAAATCAATTGCAATACATTAATAGAGAGCTCACCATAGTTAGCTCACGGCAGGGATACAGAACGAGGTTACCTGAGCTCACGGGTGAGCTCCAAGCCGCCAACTCCGAGAGGGAATCACACACACACGCAAGGTCTAGCCAATCTAGCCGGAATCGCGTTGCCTAGTATCAGCGATGGTTATCCCGCTTTGTCCTCAACCGGAGCAGCCAAATCTGGGCTCAGGGAAGAAGGATGAGTCCAACTACCGCAGCTCAAAGGATTTAGACGGATTAACCTTAACTTACCTCCGGTGGTGCTCCGACAGTGCGAAGGAGTCGCTGGCCGATTGGCCTCGAGCTCTCGACGATGGCTTGGCTCCAATTAGGGTAGACGAGAGAAGAGGAGCCGACGTCGCTTCCGTTGGGTCAGATGAGAAAGGAGCCGAGGCTCGCTGGCGCCCGTTGTTGCTGGGCTGCAGCTAGGGTTCGCGAGATGAGAAGGGACGCGGCTTCGTCGGCTGCGGCGAGTGAGGCGGCTTGGGATCGGTTAGGGAAGGAGACGCAAGTGATGAACCCGAGCCCTAAACATCCCCTTTTATACTTGCCTTTTTGCATTTTAGTCCACCCATTTCCAGTCTAATCGCAAGGATGCCCCTAGTTTTAAACCTAATTACTTTTTAGTCCTCGTAATTGTTTGTCCTATTAAATTTTGGTCCTTAATTTATGTCCAAGGCTTCAGAAGCCCCGGAACCCAGCTGGTAATCCTCCGAAAATTACCGGGACCTAGTCAAAAGTGTCGGATTTAACATCCTCCCCCACTAATAAAAATTTGGTCCCCAAATTTCGATATTCACTATAGTAAACACTACTAAGAAGTATGCTGATATAAATACTGAACAGTAACTAATCATACATACCTCAAGTGAACAGGTGGGGGTAGCGAGCTCGGATGTCATCCTCAAGCTCCCAGGTAGCCTCCTCATCTGAGTGATGCTGCCATCCGACTTTAACTAACCGGATTGTCTTGTTCCGCAGCTGACGCTCTCGGTGACCCAGAATCCGGACGGGAACTTCCTCATAAGTCGCGTCAGGCTGAAGTGGAACTGAGACATCTGATAGTACATGTGAAGGGTCGGGTACATATCTCCTCAGCATAGATACGTGAAACACATCGTGTACCCCGGAAATAGATGGTGGAAGAGCTAGACGATAAGCCACTGCTCCAATCCTCTCCAGAATCTGGAAAGGGCCAATGTAACGCGGAGCAAGCTTACCTCGAAGACCGAACCGTTTCACCCCTTTTGTGGGTGAAACTCGTAGAAATACATGATCACCTACAGAGAACTCTAGAGGTCTCCGTCTCCGGTCGGCATAGCTCTTCTGACGATCCTGTGCCTCGGACATCCTGCGTCTGATAGTACGGACTAACTCTGCCTCGTGCTGAGCTCTCTGAGGTCCTAACAGCTGAGATTCCCCAACCTCCTCCCAGAGGGTGGGTGTCCGACAAGGCCTACCATACAACGCCTCATACGGTGCCATCTGGATAGCCGCATGATAGCCGTTGTTGTAGGCGAACTCAACAAGATGCAAATGATCTCCCAGCTGCCTCCGAAATCCATAACACAGGCACGTAGTAAGTCCTCTAGGGTCTGGATGGTCCGCTCTGACTGACCGTCGGTCTGCGGATGGAAGCGGTACTAAATCTGAGCTCGGTACCCATGGCCTTCTGCAGACTCTGCCAGAAGCGTGAGGTGAACCGCGGATCTCTGTCAGAAATAATACTCAAAGGTATGCCATGCAATCTGATGATCTCTCTGCAATACAGCTCTGCTAATCTGTCCAGGGGGTCGGTCCTCCGAATAGCTAAAAAGTGCGCGGATTTGGTTAATCGATCAACGATCACCCAAATCGCGTCTAGGCCTCGTCTAGTCCTAGGCAGTCCCACCACAAAATCCATAGTGATATGTTCCCATTTCCACTCGGGAATGGGAATACTCTGGAGTAGCCCAGCAGGTCTCAGGTGCTCTGCCTTCACCTGCTGGCATACTAAGCATCGAGCTACGAAATCAGCGATGTCTCGCTTCATTCCGTTCCACCAGTAGGAACGACGCAAGTCTCGGTACATACGGGTGCCACCCGGGTGGATAGAGAAACGGGAGCGATGTGCCTCCTGTAACAGCTCCTCCAAAATCGGATGTCCCTCTGGTACACAGAGTCTCCCGCGAAAATATAATGTACCCTGATCATCTCGGGTGAAGTCAGACTGCTGCTCTGTGGCTGCTCGGCTGCCGAGGAACTGCAGATGCTGATCACTCGCCTGAGCCTCTCTGATCCTCGTCCTAATCGACGACTGAGCAACCATAGTCATAAGAATACCCTGCTCAGTCTGTCCCTGCTCCTCTAGACCCAACTCTGAGAAACCCTGAACAATCTCAGTAACTGATGCCCGGAAGCAGGCCAAAGTCCCTCTGGACTTCCTGCTCAATGCGTCCGCCACAACATTAGCTTTCCCTGGATGGTAGCTAATGGTGCAATCATAATCCTTCAGGAACTCCATCCACCTCCTCTGTCGGAGGTTGAGTTCCTTCTGCGTAAATAGGTATTTGAGACTTTTATGATCAGTAAAAATCTCAAACGTGATACCGTATAAGTGGTGCCTCCAGATCTTCAGAGCAAAGATGATGGCTGCAAACTCCAGATCGTGAACAGGGTAGTTCCTCTCATGCTCCTTCAGCTGTCTAGAAGCATAAGACACTACCCGCCCATGCTGCATCAGAACAGCGCCCAATCCCTGATAGGACGCATCCGTATATAGCACAAATCCGTCCTCTCCTGCTGGAAGAACGAGGACGGGTGCAGACACTAATCTCTGCTTCAGCTCCTGGAAGCTGGACTCGCAAGCCTCTGACCATGTGAACTTCACGCCTTTCCTGGTAAGGCGTGTCAAGGGCATAGCAATCCTCGAGAATCCCTCTACAAATCGTCTGTAGTAACCGGCCAGTCCCAAAAAGCTACGAATCTCCTGAACAGACTTCGGCTGCTCCCAACTGGTGACAGCCTCGATCTTCTGGGGGTCTACTGAAATACCTCGACTGGAAACTACGTGGCCCAGAAAACCAACTGAGTGTAGCCAGAACGCGCACTTGCTGAACTTCGCATATAAGCACTCCCGTCGGAGGATCTCCAGAACAATGCGAAGGTGCTGCGCGTGCTCCTGCTCAGAACGTGAATAGATCAAGATATCGTCGATGAAGACAATCACGAACTGATCTAGGTAATCCAGGAATATGCGGTTCATCAGATCCATGAACACCGCTGGAGCATTGGTAAGCCCAAATGGCATTACCAAAAACTCATAATGACCATATCTGGTGCGGAACGCTGTCTTCTGGACATCTGCCTCTCTGACCCTCAACTGATGATATCCGGATCGCAGATCAATCTTAGAATACACTGAAGTACCTCTGAGCTGATCAAACAAATCCTCAATCCGTGGCAGGGGGTACTTGTTCTTGATGGTCACTGCATTCAACTGTCTGTAGTCGATGCACAACCTCAAAGAACCGTCTTTCTTCTTCACGAAGAGGACTGGGGAGCCCCAAGGTGAAACGCTAGGTCTGATGAATCCCCTGTCCAATAACTCCTGGAGTTGGACCTTCAGCTCGTCCAACTCCCTCGGTGCCATACGATACGGAGCTTTCGATGCCGGCGAAGTCCCCGGTATCAGCTCAATAGTGAACTCAACCTGTCTCCTGGGAGGAAGACCGGGTAGCTCCTCTGGAAAGACGTCAGAGAACTCTCGAACCACTGGAACATCTGGAAGAGATGTGCTACTGCTATCGTCTGCGCTGATCATGGATAATAGAAAGCCAGAACAACCCTGGGATAGCAATCTCTGCGCCTGGAGCGCAGAAATAACCGATATGCCGTCGTCTCGGATGCCGGTGAAATCCCACGAGGGTTGGTCCGGAGGTCTGAAAGTGACCACCCTCGTCCGACAATCCACTGTGGCATGGTACGCTGTGAGCCAATCCATGCCGAGAATGATGTCAAAATCCACCATCTCCAATACAAGCAGATCTACAGTAAGAATCATACTGTCGAAGTCCAAGGGACATCCTCGGACCTCCTGAGTGATAGACAAGGTCTCACCAGATGGTAAAGACACAGATAGCTGTCGTGCTATAGAGGTAGGTAACCTACCAATCCTAGCCATGAATATACGTGAAATGAAAGAATACGAACTACCAGTATCAACTAGTAAATCTGCAGAAACTGAGTATAAAGAAATAATACCGCGGAAAACTGATCCATCAGCCCTCTGGGCCTCCTCTCGTGTAACTGCATAAACTCGCCCCGTCTCTGGGGGTGGAGGTAGAGGTGGGCACTGCTGCGGCTGCGGTGGTGGCAGAGCCGGGGGTACTGGTGCTCCCCTGAGTGGCTGAGGCTGATATGGTACCGTCTGATAACCCTGCTGGTATGGTGCAGTCTGGTATCCCGGGTGGTACTGGGCCTGAGGCATATACTGTAGTGGTGGTCCAGGGAAGGAATCCTGAGATACCCCTGGCATGCCCATGTACTCGTAACCTGGCATACTGTACACGGTAGCTGAAGAGGCTGTCTGGGGTGGACGGTAAGAATGCTGAGTCCTGCGGCCTCCCCTCTGAGATCCTGACTGAGCCGTATGTCCACTCTGAGTCGCGGCTCCAGTCCTCTCGTTCTGTGCCTTCAGTGCACAGTCGTGAATCATGTGTCCCGGGAGCTTGCAGTAGTAGCACACTGCATGCCCTACGGGACACTCAGTCTTCGAGTGCCCTCTGGACCCACACTGAGTACACTGATACTGCCCGCCTGTCTTCCTCTGATGCTGCTGAGAAGACCGGGATGATCCTCCTGAACGTCTGGTCTTCTGAGGCCGAGCAGAGTCCCCAGAAGTACTCTGAGAGGGTTGGCTCTGACTGCCCCTCTTCTGCCCGGTGGTCTGCGGTGGCTGACTCTGTGCCGAGCTCTTCGCTGACTCCTTTCCTTTCTTTTTCTCATCATTCAGCTGCTGCTGAGTCATCTCGATCAGAAGGGCTTTCTCCAAAGCCTCCCGGTAGGATACGGTACTGAATCCCGCAAGACGCGATCTGATATAGCCAGCTAGTCCTCGTGTAAAATGCAGCATCCTCGGTCGGTCATCTGTGACTAGCTCGGGGCAGAACTCAGCCAAACGGTTGAATTCTGCGCTATACTCCAATACTGTGCGGCTCCCCTGCTGGATAGTCATAAACTCCTGCCGCTGAGTCATCTGATATGCTACGGGGATGTACTGACTCTCAAAGGCCTCCCGGAAGAGGGCCCAGGTAAGACGCTGCTCTCCGATGATGACGCGCTGCGAGGCCCACCAGGAAACGGCCTCGTCGCGCAGGTGGTAGGCAGCCAGCTCTGCCTTCTCCCACTCTGAGCACGCCAGATAATAGAAGGTGCCCTCCAGTGTGTCGATCCAGGAACGTGCAATCCGAGGGTCTGGTACTCCATGAAATAAAGTGAATCGGCCTTTCACCGACTCTGCAAGTGCTGGGATCCGTGCTCTGGCTCTGGCCCAATCTGCTGGAGTAGCAGGTACTACCCAAGGAGCCGTAGTAGATGCTACAACCGGTAATGCAAGCGGTGCCACAGGAAATCCTGGAGCAATAACCGCTGGTGGAGCCGAGTAGACTGCCGGAGCAGGGACGCTGATGGTCCCACCGGATATGCCGTAGGGAGTACGGATGGAAGTACTGACGCACCCGCAAATGTCGGCCCTACTGAAGGTGTGGGTACCGCTAGATGTGCTGTCGGAAGGGCCGACGATGGTACCACCGGCTGAGTAACTGTAGGGACCGCTGAAGGTGTCGGTACCGCTGGATATGCTGAAGGAGGTGCCGACGGTGGTACAGCTGGATACGGAACCGGAGGCACTGCTGGGTACACTGGAGGTGGTGCCGCCGTGGGTACGACAGGATACGGCACCGAAGGCACTGCTGGTGGAGTAACCAAGGGTACCCCAGATGGTCCGGCTGGATAAGCAGCAGTGGATACCGGTGCCGGCACGGTAGGTATGACCGGTGTCGTGGTCGCGGGTGGAACGGTCGGAACCGCTGATAACAGTGGAGATGGGGGCCTCGAAACACTGGGAGGTGTCTGTCCATGATCGGCCGGCCCAGTCTCCGTCGGTCTCTCGGGTGACCTAGTCACCGGAGATCCTGCAGTGGACTTACGTGGTCGTCCTCGACCACGTCTCGGTAAAGGAGCTCGTCCACGCCGAGTCATACCTGTTACAATGTTACCAATTGGTTACTAAAGGTATAAGTTAACTAACCATACCAGATTCTACAATTGTCGCCCGGAGATGTCCCGTCGCCGCCAGGTCCCACGTACACATCACGCTACAAAGCCGACTCCGTAAATCCGCAATGTACTCGGGTAGACTTCATCAAACCCGAGCTCCAACACCTACCGAGAAGGTATCGGATTAACTCCGAACAAATCCGAAAAGACTCGTAAAAATTTCCCGAGGTATCTCGCAACATGGGCTCTGATACCAAAATAAATTGGTATCAGATAAATCACGTAAAACCCGAAAGAACTCGTAAACCTAAGCTCTGATACCAAAATAAATTGTCACGCCCCGAGACCGGCGGAGTTGCTGATCCAATATAGAATCGGACAGCACCTCCCCTGTCCGACGGACAATTTACACAAACATACAAACACACGCAGATAATAACAGGCCTCAGGCCTCAATACAGATATATAAGAATACTAAAACGAAGTATAATGCAGCGGAAAACTATAAAACTCACCAGAGCTGCCCCTGGGGCAGACACGCAGCAAAACAAAGACCCAAAGTCCAACAGAGGACTCAAAAATACAACGCCGAATGAATAAACACGAATACAGATTCGTGACATAAACACTGACTACAATGCAACAAATGCTAGAGTAGAAATAAAGAACGCGGAAGCACCAGCTACGGAGTAGTAGGGACCCTGGGACTGGCAACTGGGCTCCTCCGGCGGCTATCAACCTGAAAACAAAATATTACGACGGGTGGTGAGTCCAAGTGGACTCGCGGGTATATAGAAAGATATGCATGGCGGTAAAATAGCTGAATAAGCTATAAGGAAACAACATGGATACAGTCTCAATAGAAATATCAGAATATGCAAAACTGAACATACATACCAGTAAATCAGCCTATCCTGATCATATAAAGGACTCGTACCATGCGAGCTAGTGCAGGGTCAGTATACCACACATATACCATAAATCCTGTATGTGCATGTCAAACAAGTGCAGCAAATAAATGCAGCAAACACAATCAAGTGCACAATGCATCGTATGCATATGATGCAATGTCATGGTCACCCCCTAACACCAGTCAAGCCACCGAGACAGGCGATACTGTGTCGGCCGAGTGGGTAGAGCTGTGACACTGTACGCACCCTGCTATCACTGCTCCTGAGTGACCGAGTGGACAGGATGCTGGTGGAGTGAACACTCCGCCCCATGTATATATGGGGGAGATATCTCTCTCATCTTCTCTGGTCTATGGGAAGAGAAGGGATCCCTGCTTGCTACCACGCTCCAAAACCACTACCCATGAGCGGTTGAGCGGAGCAATACAGAGCAAATGCACACACGCTACGGTATCCACTAACCCATGAGTGGCCGTGTGTGCAGAAACATGTGCCAGAGGACGTCAGGCTCAACCACAAGGGAGTCGCTGATCGCCGGCATGCAAACAGTGCAGGTATGGTGCATGACTCCAATACATGCAAACCCTACCAGGTCATCGACACATGACTCAATCTAATATGCACAGGTCATAATCATGAATCATACCCAAACATCATGTCTAGATACACATGCAAGTATAACTAGAATCAACCCGTGCAATCATATCATGGCATGCTAATCAATATCTACAGACTTATGCTTTTACCAATACTATACAGATTCAGATAAACAAATGGTGAGACTGTATAGAAGTAAAATC
Organism: Boesenbergia rotunda; assembly: GCA_024364735.1. NCBI lineage: Eukaryota > Viridiplantae > Streptophyta > Magnoliopsida > Zingiberales > Zingiberaceae > Boesenbergia > Boesenbergia rotunda. The sequence goes on along the minus strand of JAGFNQ010000307.1, from coordinate 886,276 downwards.
AGATTACTCTAGGGTCAAGCATAAGTATCAAGCAGGATAACAAAACGGTAGCAGGTAAGGTAAACAAGGTCCTACTGCATAAATAAGTGCAAGCCATGCATAAAGATAAACTGGATCTAAGAAAACAAGCAGGAAGTACCCGCCTCCAATAGATGAAGTCCGTATCAACTGGATAAGAACCACCCGCCAATAATCAGCACAATAATCAAATCAAGTCCCTGTATAAAGGATACATTTATATTAGCTATTACAAAATTAGTAAATAGCTAAATAAATCCCTAATCCCTTCTAGGGTTAACTTAATCGTTCCTTTCCATTTAATTACCTTTAATTAAATGAAAGGGTTCCAATTAACCCGTGTAGTTAAGATCAGGTTCCCTGTATCAAGGATTTATTTAATTAGCTATTATCCAAATGATAGTTAGCTAATTAATCCCTAAACTAAACCAGGGTTAACCAAATCATTCCCTTTCCATTTTAATTTTCTCTAATTAAATGGAAGCTCTCTAGTTACTCATTGTGGTTAGAATTAGGTCCAAATCCAAGTTCAAATTCACCCCGCTTAATCATTAGGTTTAAGTTTCAAACTAAACCTAACCCCAACCTCAACTCCATGTATTCGGGTGGCAACACCACCCAATTAAATTACAAGTTTATCTAAGTTGATACTAACAAATCAACAAGAACTACCTTCACCACAAAACCTTATGACATCACAGGACTTCTAATTTCAACAAAATCACAAAACTTACCTCTTATCCACTGCTTCCACAGCTCGGTCAACTGATTAGGATCAACGCTATAGCTGAATCCTACACAAAATTTAACCCTAACAATCATTCCACATCCCCACAAGTTCCAAATCAATTGCAATACATTAATAGAGAGCTCACCATAGTTAGCTCACGGCAGGGATACAGAACGAGGTTACCTGAGCTCACGGGTGAGCTCCAAGCCGCCAACTCCGAGAGGGAATCACACACACACGCAAGGTCTAGCCAATCTAGCCGGAATCGCGTTGCCTAGTATCAGCGATGGTTATCCCGCTTCGTCCTCAACCGGAGCAGCCAAATCTGGGCTCAGGGAAGAAGGATGAGTCCAACTACCGCAGCTCAAAGGATTTAGACGGATTAACCTTAACTTACCTCCGGTGGTGCTCCGACAGTGCGAAGGAGTCGCTGGCCGATTGGCCTCGAGCTCTCGACGATGGCTTGGCTCCAATTAGGGTAGACGAGAGAAGAGGAGCCGACGTCGCTTCCGTTGGGTCAGATGAGAAAGGAGCCGAGGCTCGCCGGCGCCGGTTGTTGCTGGGCTGCAGCTAGGGTTCGCGAGATGAGAAGGGACGCGGCTTCGTCGGCTGCGGCGAGTGAGGCGGCTTGGGATCGGTTAGGGAAGGAGACGCAAGTGATGAACCCGAGCCCTAAACATCCCCTTTTATACTTGCCTTTTTGCATTTTAGTCCACCCATTTCCAGTCTAATCGCAAGGATGCCCCTAGTTTTAAACCTAATTACTTTTTAGTCCTCGTAATTGTTTGTCCTATTAAATTTTGGTCCTTAATTTATGTCCAAGGCTTCAGAAGCCCCGGAACCCAGCTGGTAATCCTCCGAAAATTACCGGGACCTAGTCAAAAGTGTCGGATTTAACAGGTGGAGCGCCTGCAAACCCAATTGGCGCACTCCCAACTAGTTGCCGACGAGCCCACGCTGAACCACCTACGAGCTGAGGTTCGGGCTCTGCAAGATCAATTGGCTCGTTCCGAAGAGCAACTTGAAGTGACACGTGGCCAAATCGAGACGGTACAACAGGCTACGTCTCAAACAAACATTCGGCTTTCCGCCCTAAAGCACGCCGACCAGAAGGCGCGAGCCCTTCAGGCGCAGGCTTAGGTCGAGTCAGACCAGGCGAAGTCTGAACTTCAGAAGGCATCCACTGCCACCGACTTCCTTCGGGCCCAACTGGAGACCAGAGACGCTGAGGTTCTGGCTCAATCACACAAGATAACTGAGTTGTCCGCGCAGGCTCAGGCCGAGTCGGACCAGGCAAAGTCTGAACTTCAGAAGGCATCCACTGCCACCGACTTCCTTCGGGCCCAACTGGAGACCAGAGACGCTGAGGTTCTGGCTCAATCACACAAGATAACTGAGTTGTCGGCGGAGCTCTCTTCCAAGGGCCAATTGTTACAAGGTCAGAAGGAGGAGCTCGAGAAGCTACTGAAAGAGAAGTCCAAGTGGGAGGCAGCTAGATCAGAGCTGATGGAGCTTCGCTCCCGTAGGGAAGCCGAACACTCCGAGTGGGAGGCGGCTAGGTCGGAGCTAACAGAGCTCCGATCCTACAAGGATGCGAACACTCCCAATTGGAGAAGCATAGGCTCGAGTGCATCAATGCCCCGACCCATATGGCCGAAATTGCCGAACGGTTCATGGATGTAATGATGCCGCAAGTGGTTAACATCGTCCGTCGACTCAAGCTTGGCGGATATCTGCTTCTCGATCTGCCTCCCACAGCAGTGCGACTTGAGGATATGTGTAAGGATCTGCCCAATGTGACCGAAGAGCCATTCAAGTGAAGGCCAAGCCTCCTATACTTTCCCCTTCCTTTTTGTACTTGTAAGGACAATTGACTCCTGATTATGTAACCTTTTTACCCCGCCGACGGAAACATTTCCCTTCTCCTTCGGGCTTCTTAAGCTTGCTTTCATTGTCAAGTGTTGGCACTCCAAATGATCATCAGTTGGAGCGCTCGGCTCGGGATGTTTCTTTACCGTGTAACCCACTGAACTAAGGGACTTGCGGGGGCTGACCCGCCTACAAGGGTTCGGCCACTTGATTAGGTCGAAACCCGAGGAGCGTGGGATGCCATGCGACCGGCCGGGGCCTGAAGGTTTCTCTGCGCCCGTCCCATCGGGGCGATTCGTATCTCAATTTCTGACAGCTGCCTTAACGAGCGATTGAACGCATCAATGGTGAATGACGCATCGGGCAGCGAAACGTCTATCACTGGTCATAAGTGCCTCAGGCGACGAGTAGCTCTTGCCCACTTGCTTCTTCTTTAATGCTTTTTCTTGATTTCCCGCAACACAACCGAGCACGATCTTTCGATCCTGCGATTTACCGAGGCCTTTTATGAACGACCGAGATGTTTTGCCTTCTCCTATATATAGGTGGCACCTACCAGCGTCGCTTTCACCCCAACACCAGTGAGACCGAAATCCCTGCCAATTTTCCAGCCATTTTCCAGTATGTCTGCCGACTCCTCTGAGGAACTGTTTTCTTTGAAAAGACTTTACACCTTCTCGGATGATTCTTACTTCTCCTCCTCGGAGGATGTGGATTGGGAACACTTTGAAATGATGCTTCCTCCAGACTCTCCGCCCTCAACGAGGGTACTCATGAGCACCGCTTCCCCCCACGAAGGTACTTCTCGTAAGGGGAAGGAACCGATGAGGAAAAGGCTGGCCTCCAGACTGGGGGTCTTCGATATGGATTGTTGGTGCAGGAAGCACCAGATCGAACCTTGTTTGATATTGGCAAAGGATTCAAAGTTAAGGGTTGTTTGATATCTAACAATGCTGCTTGAGAGTGCAGGAAACAAAGTCCTAGCGAAGGGCTGCTAGGCACCTGACGATGGGCTGTCAGGAAACCAAGTCCTGGCGAAGGGTTGCTGGACGAAAACCAAGTCCTGGCGAAGGGTTGCTGGGCGAAAACCAAGTCCTGGCGAAGGGCTGCTAGGCGAAAACCAAGTCCTGGCGAAGGGCTGCTAGGCGAAAACCAAGTCCTGGCGAAGGGCTGCTAGGCGAAAACCAAGTCCTGGCGAAGGGCTGCTAGGCGAAAACCAAGACCTGGCGAAGGGCTACCGGGCAAAAGTCCAACTGGAGGATCCGGTTGGCACTAGGTAAACTCTCCCGAGAGGAGTAGGTGAGGACGCGTTCCCCTCCGAGGGAACATTAGGCGTCGGTTCGACCTAGGACTCCATTTTGGAGACCAAAGTCAGAACCAAGACAGCTGAGGCTGTATAAATTAAATTAAATATTTGTTTTATTGTGTTTTGGACTAACCCTGGAAGAAGGACCGAAGGAACGTGTGTCTGCAGCTCAGAATGCCTCAAAGGAAAGAGGCAACTGCTGACCAGGGCGCCCGGAGTGTCCCGGGCGCCCCCAAGGTGAACACAAAACATAAAGAAAGCAAAAGAACCTCGACAATACATTCTGAGGGCGCCCCCACTGTCCCGGGCGCCCCCATGGCAAACCAACTGAAGAGTTAAGTTGCTGCCGCGTCTGCACTGCGCACCCAGGGCGCCCCCGCTGTCCCGGGCGCCCCCAGCGCCCAGGGCGCCCCCAGCGCCCAGGGCGCCCCCAGCCTTACCAAGGAGAGCTCAGCGCTGCGGATAAGGTTTGGCCGGGTCAACCAGGGCGCCCCCAGCGTCCAGGGCGCCCCCGTCAAGGCCTTATCCTGATGATTAAGGGCTAAGACCTTGACCGCGCCTCTTGCGGATCAAAAGCCACGTGGGGGCGCCCCCGTCGACCAGGGCGCCCCCAGGCACTATAAAAAGGGCCCTCAACCCTCTTCTTCAACACACTGCTTTCATTCAACGCATCCAAACGCTCTGACGACCGCGCTCTGCTCCGGAAACTTCCCGACTCAACAACGAAGCGCCGTCAACCTCCCACTGCACCAAAACTCGATCTACACCGGGAGTTGGTAAAACAAAGTGTATATTTCTATTTACAGTAATTTTGTAATCTCACTCTGTAACCGTTTTGCGCACTATAGAATTGCCTAAAGTAAACGGTCAACGACCGTGGGCCTTGGAGTAGGAGTCGACCCAGGCTCCGAACCAAGTAAAACCTTGGTGTTTGCGTTGTTTGATTTTATTCCGCCGCGCACTTACTCTTTCTTTTAAATCCGAACATTTTCCGATATTCACCCCCCCTCTATCAGTCTTTCTCGATCCAACATGGATGACTTACCCTTGGAAGCTCGTCGTCATATGCTTCGTTCGGCTATCTTTTCCTCTTCACATGGTACTTCCGCTCCTCCCCACCGAGCGAAGCGAGCCAGGGTTCCGGCTTCTGCAGAAACTGCTGCCGCGGCACAATCATCATCCCGTGTGACCTCCCCTCCGGGGTGCACCCATCCTCCGCCCGGCCATGAGGTATCTCTCTCTCCGCCGACTCGCGAGGTTGCCCTTCCTCAGTCGGGGAGCTCCCCTCTGGTGCCTTCTTTTGCTAATGGAGTTAATGTCTACCCTCCTCTGACAAGGGCATTCTCCCCGAGTGTTACAACTCCCGGGGCTCCCTCTTCTTCTACTTCGTCGAGGAGGGTTTGGATGTTCGCGCCAGCGAGGCATCCGAAGGGAGGCATCCATACTATTCCCCGCCATTCGACCCAGGGTGGTTCTGTACGCCGACCGGCTGGCAATACTGACTCGACTAATGTTGGAGGGGTTACTACCAGATGACCCCTATCTCAGCCAATGCCAGTCCGGGGAGGCTCTCTGAGGGCATTCTCACCAACCTCTCCCAGAATATGGGCCTCCGTTGGTGACGATGCTGCCGTTAGCTCTCCTGGGCCAGTCTCTCCGAATGCCGCCTCCACGGGGCACTAGCTAGTGACTCGTGTTCGAGGAGCGATCTGGACAGGGAGTCTGAAGCCCCACCAGCCGAGAGCCTGGAAACTCTGCTCGGGCGGGAGCCTGGAAACTGTGCTCAGGTGAGAGCCTGGAAACTGTGCTCAGGCGAGAGCGCCTAGGCCAACCCAAGAAGCTTCAATTCATGAAAGATATTACTTTTGTTTTTCTTTTCTTTGATTCTGACTCTTGCCTTCCTTTTTCGACAGGCGGTGCGGTCAGTTTGGAATTCTGAGGAGTTGGCTATGCTCAAGGAGCAACTTTTTGAGGCACACCACATCATCTCCACCTTGCGAGCCAACCTGAAGGCCAAAGAGGAGGAACGGGTTGCCTGTGCTACGGAGCTCGGAAAGCTTCGACAAAGATATGAGGTCCAAGCGTCCGTACTGAAGGCCATCCAGCGGCACATACAACGCCTCAAAGGCTATACCGATTCTCTGCTCCAAGGCAAGTCCCCGAAGGGGACCGGCCGAGCTCCATGAGATGAGAACAGTTATCATTGAAGGATGCTCTCTTTATTTTCCTTTGCGGGAGAGGGCTAGGCCTCGATTTTGTAATAGTTTCTGATAATAAGAATGTCGACTTGCTTACGTTCCTTGTGTCTCTGCGATGTTTAAATGTTAAGAATTCGAGTGGTGTTATTAATCTGAGTGAGGACTCCCCTGTTTAGGTTCAAGTCACTGCACGTTTCTGCGGGTTGTGCGAGTATAAGGTCTTCCACCCATGTTAGCCACTTGGGTCGGGATATTTCACATTTTGCAATCGTCGGTGTGAAATACTCCTGAGCATACCGACAGCTTGGGCAAAAGTGGGTGATTCGGTATTCGGAGAGCGCCTAAGTGTTAATGAAACCGTCGACCTGGGCCATTCGTAGCGCCCTTGCCGAGTTATGGACCTTGTGAGGACTTGCAGTGCCACTCTCACTTGGGCCCCGCTTAGGAGTCAGCCGAGTTAGCGAGATGCTTGAGAGATGTTTTTGCCTTAGGATTTCGTGAGTTTCGCATGCTCGGTCGGGTAATACTTAAGGAACGTGGGTCGCCACTCGCCTGGCTGAGGGACGAACCGAGAGATGAACATAACTCGTTCGAAGATGGGCGTCTAAACACTGACTCAGGCCGATTCTCAAGAGCGTGGGCCGCCACGCGCCCGATCGGAGACACTGAGAAGGGTGGGGCGTGGAGACTGGTCCACTTATAACTTGCTGGCGAGGCAGGGGCTTGCACACATAGTTGGGCAGGACTTAGGGAGCGTGGGACACCGTGCGTCTCACTAAGCAGCCGAGCCGCGAGATAAGCGTAACTCGTACAGGGACGAGAGGCTGGACACTGACTCAGGTCGGTTCTCAAGAGCGTGGGCCACCAGGCGTCCGATCGGAGACACTGAGTCGAGTGGGGCGTGGAGGCTGCTCCACTTATAACTCGCTGGCGAGGTAAGAATTTGTGCACACGATCGGGCAGGGCTCAGGGAGTGTGGGCCACCACACGTCTTACTAAATAGCCGAGCCACGGGATAATAACACACACAGTCGGGCAGGACTCAGGGAGCATGGGATGCCACACGTCTTACTGAGCAGCCGAGCTGCGGGATAATGGCGCACACAGTCGGGCAGGACTCAGGGAGCGTGGGACGCCACACGTATTACTGAGCAGCCGAGCTGAGGGATAATAGCACGCACAGTCGGGCATGACTCAGGGAACGTGGGACGCCACGCGTCTTACTAAGCAGCCGAGCTGCGGGATAATAGCACACACAGTCGGGCAAGACTCAGGGAGCGTGGGACGCCACGCGTCTTACTAAGCAGCCGAGCTGCAGTATAATAGCACGCACAGTCGAGCAGGACTCAAGGAGCGTGGGACGCCACACGTCTTACTGAGCAGCCGAGCTGCGGGATAATAGCATGCACAGTCGGGCAGGACTCAGGGAGCGTGGGACGCCACACGTCTTACTGAGCAGCCGAGCTGCGGGATAATAGCACGCACAGTCGGGCAGGACTCAGGGAGCATGGGACGCCACACGTCTTACTGAGCAGCCAAGCTGCGGGATAATAGCACACACAGTCGGGCAAGACTCAGGGAGCGTGGGACGCCACACGTCTTACTGAGCAGCCGAGCTGCGGGATAATAGCACACACAGTCGGGCAGGACTCAGGGAGCGTGGAACGTCACGCGTCTTACTAAGCAGCCGAGCTGCAGGATAATGGCGCACACAGTCGGGCAGGACTCAGGGAGCGTGGGACGCCACGCATCTTACTGAGCATCTGAGCTGCGGGATAATAGCACACACAGTCGGGCAGGACTCAGGGAGCATGGGACGCCACGCGTCTTACTGAGCAGCCGAGCTGCGGGATAATGGTGCACATAGTCAGGAAGGACTCAGGGAGCGTGGGACGCCACGCGTCTTACTGAGCAGCCGAGCTGCGGGATAATAGTACACACAGTCGGGCACGACTCAGGGAGCGTGGGACGCCACGCATCTTATTGAGTAGCCGAGCTGCGGGATAATAGCACACACAGTCGGGCAAAACTCAGGGAGCGTGGGACGCCACGCGTCTTACTGAGTAGCCGAGCTGCGGGATAATGACCACACAGTCGGGCAGGACTCAGGGAGCGTGGGACGCCACGCGTCTTACTGAGCAGCCGAGCTGCGGGATAATGACACACACAGTCGGGCAAGACTCAGGGAGCGTGGGACGCCACGCGTCTTACTGAGCAGCCGAGCTGCAGGATAATAACACACACAGTCGGGCAGGACTCAGGAAGTGTGGGACGCCACACATCTTACTAAGCAGCCGAGCTGCGGGATAATAGCACACACAATCGGGCAGGACTCAGGAAGCGTGGGACACCACACGTCTTACTGAGCAGCCGAGCTGCGGGATAATGACACACACAGTCGGGCAAGACTCAGGGAGCGTGGGACGCCACGCGTCTTACTGAGCAGCCGAGCTGTGGGATAATAGCACACACAGTCGGGTAGGACTCAGGAAGCGTGGGACGCCACGCGTTTTACTGAGCAGCCGAGCTGCGGGATAATGGCGCTCACAGTCGGGCAGGCCTCAGGGAGCGTGGGACGCCCCACGTCTTACTGAGCAGTCGAGCTGCGGGATAATAGCCTACACAGTCAGGCAGGACTCAAGGAGCATGGGACGCCACGCGTCTTACTGAGCAGCCGAGCTGCGGGATAATGGTGCACACAGTCGGGTAGGACTCAGGGAGCGTGGGACGCCACGCGTCTTACTGAGTAGCCGAGCTGCGGTATAATATCACACACAGTCGGGCAAGACTCAGGGAGCGTGGGACGCCACACGTCTTACTGAGCAGCCGAGCTACGGGATAATGACGCACACAGTCGAGCAGGACTCAGGGAGTGTGGGACGCCACGCGTCATACTGAGCAGCCGAGCTACGGGATAATAGCACACACAGTCAGGCAGGACTCAGGGAGCATGGGACACCATGCGTCTTACTGAGCAGCCGAGCTGCGGGATAATGGCGCACACAGTCGGGTAGGACTCAGGGAGCGTGGGACTCCACGCGTCTTACTGAGTAGCCGAGCTGCGGGATAATAGCACACACAGTCGGGCAAGACTCAGGGAGCGTGGGACGCCACGCGTCTTACTTAGCAGCCGAGCTACGGGATAATAGCGTACACAGTCGGGCAGGACTTAGGGAGCGTGGGACGCCACGCGTCTTACTGAGCAGCCGAGCTGCGGGATAATAGCACACACAGTCGGGAAAGACTTATGGAGTGTGGGACGCCACGCGTCTTACTGAGCAGCCGAGCTGCGGGCTATTAGCTCGAGAGTCTGGAACATCTTCGAGCGGGGTAAGGACCATGATCTTTTTATGAGTGTTTTACATTTACATCCTAACTTCTCACTCAGCGACCCGATAGGGCTGAAGGTGGATCGCACTCCAGGGTCAATTCAACCTTTTTCCCTTCTCATTCTCCAAGTAATAAGCTCCTAAAGCGAGCTTCTGAACAATCTTGAAGGGTCCTCCCCATTGTGGCTCCAGCTTGCTTACATCTCCCACAGGTTTGATTCTCTTCCAAACAAGGTCGCCCACCTGAAATGTCCTCGGCAACACCTTCCGTTCATACTTCTGTTTCATCTTCTGCCGATATGAGAACATCCGAGCAGCTGCCTTGTCTCGGATTTCATTAACTAGGTCTAGCTCCAGACGCCGTCTTTCCGAGTTATCTTCATCATAGGTTGCCCTTCGGTCCGATTCGCATCCGACCTCGACCGGGATCCCTGCTTCGCTCCTATAGACTAGCTGGAAGGGCGTGCATCCTGTTGTTTCGTTGATCGTGGTTCTCAGGGCCCACAAGATGCTCGGGAGCTCCTCTACCCATGTTCCGCCGACGTGGTCGAGCTTAGTTTTTAATCCCCTGAGGATCTCCCGATTGGCCACTTCCGCCTGGCCATTGCTCTGAGGGTAGGCTACAGAGGTGAAAGCTTGCTTGATGTCGTATCTGGCGCACCACTCTTGTATCCTCCTACCCTGGAACTGTCTTCGGTTGTCAGAGACGAGCTTGTGTGAGATCCCATACCGGCACAGTATGTCCCACCACAATAACTTCATTACCGCCTGCTTAACCAAAACCAGGATGACCGAGTCAGCCGATGCAGCCAAATAAACATACAAAGTCTCCCCGACCTCTGGTTTCACTAGCACCGGCAGCTTAGCAAGGTATGCCTTTAGTTCTTCGAATGCCTTGTCACAATCGGCAACCCATTGGAATTTAGTAGCCTTGCGGAGGGTTTTGAAGAAAGGCAACCCTCGTTCTGCCGAGCGGGAGATAAATCGAGACAAGGCTGTGATTCGTCCTGCAAGTCGCTGTGCCTCTCGGAGATTTCTAGGCGGGGGCATATCCAATAGAGCCTTGACCTTGCCAGGGTTGGCTTCGATGCCCCGCTCGGTCATGATATATCCCAAGAACTTTCCCCTTCGGGCACCAAAAAGGCATTTAGCCGGGTTCAGCTTGAGTCCGTGCCTTCGCAGCGTCTGGCAGGTCTCTTCGACATCCGCCACCAAGTCCTCAGCTCGGACAGACTTGATGAGGATGTCGCCCACATATACCTCCATATTCATTCCGATCTGGGATTGGAAGACTTTGTTCATCATGCGCTGATAGGTGGCTCCAGCGTTCTTCAACCCGAACGGTATGATGGTGTAGCAGTAAGTGTCATCTGCCGTAATGAAGCTAACCTTCTCTTGATCTTCGGCGGCCAAGGGTACTTGATGATACCCTTGGTAAGCATCCAGCATGGAAATGAACTCGCTGCCAGCTGTCGAGTCCACCATCTGGTCAATCCGGGGCAGGGGGTAGCAATCTTTCAGGCAGGCCATGTTGAGGTCCTGAAAGTTGATGCAGATCCGCCATTTATTATCCGGCTTGGGCACTAGCACCACATTAGCCAGCCAAGCCGGGAATTGCACCTCTCTGATGTGCCCTGCCTCCGTCAGTCTCTCGATCTCAGCTTTGATCGCCTTGTTCTGCTCGGTGCTGAAGTCCCGCTTCATTTGCTTCACGGGCCGAGCATGAGGATATACATGGAGGTGGTGCTCTGCCACCTTCGGTCGAACGCCTCTCAGTTCTTTGACTGACCAGGCGAAGACATCTTGGTTCCAGGCCAAGCATTCCAGCAGGGGTTCCTTTAGCTCCTTGGGCAACCCCGCTGCGACCTTGACTCGGGACTCCTCCCGATCCGGAAGGAGCTGCCCCTCCTCTTTGTCCTCGTGCAACTCGGACCAAGGGGAAGCTTGAACCATGTTGCAGTCGGGGAAGGCGCGGGGAGCCTTGTGGTTGTCTACTCGAACATCGTCCACGTAGCATCTCCGGGCCACCTTTTGGTCACCCCTGACCTCTCTTACCTTGTCCTCGACCGGAACTTAACCTTCAGATAAAAGGTGGAGGCGACGGCCCGGAAATCATTGAAGGCCGGTCGGCCCAGGATGGCGTTGTAGGACGAAGGAGCATCCACCACCAAGAAGGTGGACCATTGATTCCTCTTCAACGGCTCCTCGCCCAGAGATACTGCCAGCCGAATCTGACCAATGGGCTGGACCGGGTTTCCCGTGAAGCCGAACAACGGGGTCGCCACTAGGTCCAGCTGGGACCTCTCGATCTGGAGTTGGTCAAACACTCTTTTATAGAGTATGTTGACCGAACTACCAGTGTCCACTATGGTGCGGTGGACTTCATAGTTGGCGATGACGGCTGTTATAACCAGCGCGTCATCATGTGGGACTTCCAGCCCCTGCAGATCTTGGGGCCCGAAACTGATCTGAGGCTCTTCTGCCTGAGCCGAGCTAGTACCAACCTGATGAATCTCCAGTCAGCATGCTTGTGCCTTTCTGGCGCGGTGGTAGTCTCCTCCCGTTGGTCCGCCCGAGATGACGTGCACACCTCCTCGAACGACATTCTGCTGGTTGGCTTGTTCTTCCTCTGCCTCCTCGCTGCCAGCCTGATTCCCCTGAGGGAAAAGATTGCGAGTAGCTGGGGGTTTCCTCGCAACTCTTCAGCCACGGAGTCAACGTTCAGGCCGCCACGACCTGCGCCCCGTCCGGGGGGTGTTTGTCGACCTCGCCCTCTGGGGGCAGGGGCTCGGCCCCTACCAGCTTGACAACATTCCTCAGTGGCGTGGCCATGGCTTTGGTGGAAGGTGCAGTATGGCCTCCATCGGGCAGGGAAACACCCTTGGGCCACCTGCTATACATGACGACGTTCCATGCCTGCATGCTCTGCGGGCCCACGTGGGCTACGAATAGGTCCTCCTAGGGGCCTATCACCGTGAACGGGGTGGGGAGGTGCTGGAACAGCCGACTCCTTTCTGCGAGCGGCCTGCGCCTCCTCCACGTTGATATATTTGACAGCCTTGCCAAGAAGGCTGTCGAAGTCCTTCGGGGGCTTCATGATCAACGAGCGGAAAAACTCCCCGTCTTGCAGACCTTGGGAAAATGCACTCACCATGACCTCCTGAGTGGCAGTTGGCACGTCCATCGCCAACTCGTTGAACCTCGTGATGTAGGCCTTGAGGGTCTCTTTCGACCCTTGCTTCAAGGCGAACAAATTGAGACTTGTCTTGTGGTGTCGTCGGCTGCTAGCAAAGTGCTGTAGGAACACCCTTTTGAACCCCTCAAAGCACGTGATCGACCCCTCGGGGAGTCGGTCGAACCATCTCTGGGCTACGCCAGAGAGTGTGTTCAGGAAGGCTCGGCACTTGACGCCTTCCGGATATTGATGGAGTAGAGCCGCGCTCTCGAGCTTCATCAAGTGCTCCTCCGGATCTGTGGTTCTCGTGTACTCGGGCATGGTGAAGAAACGGAGGTGGCAAAGCATGGGGTCCTCCAAGAACCAGGGAGCGAAAGGACTGCGTACCAGCATGGTTGAAGCAGGGTCAACCGGAGCCTTTCCCTTGTCCGGTCGCCTTCCACGCATCGGGTTAGAAACTGAGGCCTCCGCTGACACCGAATGGGCCTCATCGCCTTGGTCCTGGGGGACGACCACAGGGGGAGGTGCAGAGCCACCCTCAGGCCTGCCTTGTCCTCCCGAAGTTCGGCGCGCAGCTGGCTCTGGGCCCTGAGGGCCTTGGCTTATGGTTTGCGAGGGCCTTTGTGAAGCCCTCTGCTGCGCTCGCGTGACCATTAATACCTCGTACTCTTCGCGAGAGACATCCACGGTCATCTGGTTGGGATCGGCCATCTCCACTTCTGATCAGGCTGCTGGTGTCCCTCTTCTAGCGCCAAATTTGATCCTGTCGTGAAGTGAGTTGGACGCCCCTACAGCTGAGTGAGCCTCCGGGGAGAGCGAGGTCGCTGAGGTGGTCTAACAAGCTGGATCACCTATCACTTGCAAGACAGAGACCGTTAGAACCTGCCGGGAAAAGTCCTCGGTCAGACACTCCGACGGTCAAATCAGTACTCGACGGTGGCGATGGAAAACAATAGAACAGTATGGAATTGCACTATCGCGCGTACCTGGGAAATGCGGAGTGGGGAGGCTTATATAGCCGGGGAAGCTGACAGCTTCTGCCCCGCCTGCCACCTGCTGTCATATAGCGGGGACAAGGTAGTGCATGCCCAGAGGTGGCAGGATAAAGTAGCGCATGCTGTATTAAGGAAAGGGGCATTGTCAACTTAAGGGTTGGCGTCGTTGGACGCCGCTCGACCTGACAACAGGGTATGTGGTCTTGGTACGGGGAGACAGGATGTGGCAGGAAGATCAATACCTCGGCGAGATATCCATCACTTGGGACCAGGATGACTTCAGGCCTGTGCCGACCGCGTACAGCTTCTGGTAGTCGGGTGTCAGGGAGTGGTTGTGCCGACTGGGGGCACTAAGTAACGAGGCCGGCTGAGGGCCTATGAGAGTGTTGACTGGGGGCACTGAGGGATGAGGCTGACTGAGGGCCTATGAGGGTGCTGACTAGGGGCACTGAGGGATGAGACCGACTGAGGGCCTATGAGGGTGTCGACTGGGGGCATTACGTAACGCCTTCTCCGGTTCGGGCTTACCCCTAGATCGTGGACCGCCACGCGTCTGCGAGGAGCCAAACTGGGAGGGGTATTAGAGCATAAACACCCGACTCGGACTTGACCTGATACTAACGAACATGGGCCACCACGCATCAATTTAGGGGCCTGGGTCTGACTGACACCCATCTGACGGGCCTCTACAGCCCACTAACCATCTTTCTTCTGACTAGGTGCCAGGCTGTCGGGCCAATGCTACACGTAAGTTGGCCCGGGACCAGAGTGTGTAACAGAATTATTGACCCACATAATAATCTTCGCATTATCGGTTTCTCAAATATCCATCGACTTTGCATAATCAGCAGCATTATTATCCGTAGGTTTTCTTCGCATGTCTGAAATATATCCCCACAGATTTTCCATGCAAAATTTTTTTCATAACATGTCTCCAATACAAATAATTTCTGATAGATTGAAGCGAATTATCTGTACGACCACTCATGGTAACAGAACAAATAGTGTTCACGAATAATGAAATAGTGAACAAAAAAACAAGTTGATGCAAGAACAAAAGAAACTCAACTAATGTTCAGAACGAAAAAATTGTACGAACGCACAAGAAAAAAAAATCGAGGCTTCGCCTTGAACCTCGAGCGGGGGCATGCTGCCTCCCGTACCCCCCAACGAACTCACCGCAAAAACTGTAGATTGAATTAATAGTTCTTCAATCAAATAATCAAAGTCATGAAGAACTTATTCTGATACCATGTAAAAATTGAAAAAAAAAATAATCATCTTTTTATTGAACCAAAAGTGATTTAGAAAGAAGAATATATAACCTTATATAGATGCGTTAAGAAACATTAAACTAAAAAGAAAAAGACTAAAATATCTTTAAAAACTATAAATAAATAATTATAATACTAACCTTACGCCGCACACACGCCACACATCCATCTTGTGTGTACTGAAAAAAATTTTCGATTTGAAATTGATTTGTGCTTAAAATTATTATCAACCTCTAAACTCTAAAAACAAACCCCTAAATCAATGACATATCCACAAGCTAATAAAAAATAAAAAAATCGCACATTATACAGTTACACAGGAGCACAACGTAAAATCTCTCTCTACATATAATGAAATATAAATATAATAATATCTTAATAATTATTATAATTAAATATTTTAAATTATTTTGATCACGAACTCCTATAGTTCGTGATCAAGCTATTTAATTTCATTATGAGTCGAGTTTGAACTTAAGAACTAAAATTCAAATCGAACTCGAGCTAACTCGAGCTTAAAAATTAAAACTTGAATCTAACTTAATTTGAGCTTGAGTTGAGGAGAAAATGAATCGTGCCAAGCTAGAGACACTTTGATGCAGGAGGGGATCCAAAATAATATTCAGATTTATATATTTAGGAGTTTTTTTTATTGGTTATATATTTTTATTTAGTTTGCTCCTAAATCTTAGGAAACCAAGTCTTGTTGGGTTTTTTTTATTGATTATATATTTTTGTTTAGTTAGTTCCTAAATCTTAGGAAACTAAGTATTGTTGGGGTTTTTTTTATTGGTTATATATTTTTGTTTAGTTAGTTCCTAAATCTTAGGAAACTAAGTTTTGTTGGTTAAATTTGTTCCTAAATTTTAGGGGACTAAGTCTGGTTGGTTTAGAGTTTGTTTAGGGATATGAGTGCTATATAAACTCATGCTTAGATGATGTTTAGGACAAGTTTTTTAGATATTGAATCAATTTACTTCGCTTAAGCCACGTTACGGCTATATCTCTATTTTTCTCTTCTCGCTCTTGTTTTTCTCAATAAGGTTTAAGCCCAGTTTTGGCTACTCCTTATCTCGTTATTACTTTCTTATTTTTTTTCTCGTAAATCCCTCTGAAACTTCTCGCCCCAGAATAATCTATATTCTGCCCGGCGTCAGTTGGTATCAGAGCTCATTAAGATCCAATGGAGAATCGTCATGGTCGTGATCGTAGTCGTGACAGGCAGGTTCCGACTGAGGAAGCCTCACACCGTGATTATAGCACTCAAGATGAGATACTTCAAGATCTACAAAGACAGTTATCCAGCATCTAACAGTGCAAGATCTTAAAGATCGTGAGGTACATGGTCAAGGTCGTGGTAGACAGGTTCCAAGAGAGGAAGTCTCACACTATGATCATAGTGTTCGAGATCTCAATGGTCGTAAGTTCTTTTATTTTAATTTGGATAAACTTTTTCTTGAGAAAGATATGGATGACAAGATCGAAATAATCGGAGATCCTATTTATGATGATGACAATATAAAAGATGAAGATGTTGAGCAACATAAGGAAAATATTTATCGAGACAACATTGATTGGAATATGGACAGTCTGCAGTCTATAATTACACTAGAAGACATGATCGAGACACTTGGTGAACCAGTATTTGATGATGATGTTGACGACGTACTTTATGGTGATATCCATCTAATAGTAGATTTTGCTGATTTGATATTAGATGACCTTCCTCCAGGACTTCCCCCTATGAGAGATATTCAGCACCAAATTGATCTCGTCCCGGGGTTAAGCTTGCCTAACTGACCGACATACCGTCTTAACCCTAAGGATGCTGAAGAGCTACGACGACAAGTTATGGAGTTATTGAGACAAGGCTATATTCGCGAGAGTATGAGCCCCTGTGCAGTCCCTGCCCTACTTGTACCAAAGAAAGACGGTTCATGCCGCATGTGTGTTGATAGCCGAGCTATCAACAAAATCACAGTGAAGAGTGGATACCACCAGATTCGAATCAAGCCAGGAGATGAATGGAAGACAACCTTCAAGACACAACATGGGTTGTACAAGTGGATGGTCATGCCTTTTGGACTGTCCCATGCCCCCAGCGCATTCATGAGATTCATGCATCAGGTCTTGCGGCCTTTCCTGGGAAGATTCGTAGTTGTATACTTTGACGACATCCTTATTTATAGTCTGACGACGGCTTTACACCTTGATCACCTCCGAACTATTTTTGAGAAGCTAAAGACAGAATCCTTGTTCGTCAACAAAAGGAAGTGTTCTTTTTTCACGACTACAGTTTCTTTTCTTGGATTTATAGTTTCTACTAAGGGTGTCCGTGCAGATCCATTAAAGATAGAGGCAATCTTAGAGTGGCCACAGCCAAAAACCATTCATGACGTCCGAAGTTTCCATGGATTGGCCTCTTTCTATCGCCGGTTCATTCAGAACTTTAGTACCTTAATTGCTCCTATAATTGAGTGCCTCAAGGAGCGCGAATTCAAGTGGAGTGAAGCGGCTATGATTAGTTTTCAGCCGGTGAAACAAAAGATGACCAAAGCACCTGTTCTAGCACTTCCAGATTTCGGCAAACTGTTCGAAGTAAACTGTGACACATCTAGCATTGGCATTGGTAGTGTTTTAAGTCAACCAGGACGCCCTATTGCCTTCTTCAGTGAGAAACTATCTGGTGCAAGAAAAATTATTCTACCTATGACCTGGAATTCTATGCTATTGTGCAATCCTTAAAGCATTGGCGCCATTATCTCGTGCAGAAGGAATTTTTCTTATTCACAGATCATGAGGTTTTGAAGTACATCAACGGTCAACATAAGTTGAGTACTCGACACGCTAAGTGGATAAATTACTTACAGGAGTTCACCTTTACACTGCAGCATCAATCAGGGAGACGCCGAACTCGAGGACGAGTTCTCTTCAACTCCGGGAGACTGATGCAGGAGGGGATCCAAAATAATATTCAGATTTATATATTTAGGGTTTTTTTATTGGTTATATATTTTTATTTAGTTTGTTCCTAAATCTTAGGAAACCAAGTCTTGTTGGGTTTTTTTATTGGTTATATATTTTTGTTTAGTTAGTTCCTAAATCTTAGGAAACTAAGTATTGTTGGGTTTTTTTTATTGGTTATATATTTTTATTTAGTTAGTTCCTAAATCTTAGGAAACTAAGTTTTGTTGGTTAAATTTGTTCCTAAATTTTAGGGGACTAAGTTTGGTTGGTTTAGAGTTTTTTTAGGGATATGAGTGCTATATAAACTCATGCTTAGATGATGTTTAGGACAAGTTTTTTAGATATTGAATCAATTTGCTTCGCTTAAGCCACGTTACGGCTATATCTCTATTTTTCTCTTCTCGCTCTTATTTTTCTCAATAAGGTTTAAGCCCAATTTTGGCTACTCTTTATCCCGTTATTACTTTCTTATTTTTTTTCGTAAATCCCTCTGAAACTTCTCGCCCCAGAATAATCTATATTCTGCCCGGCGTCACACTTATTGTCAGGCTTGGCTCAATAAGAGGATAAAAAAGATTAATAAATAATGTATTGTGCCTGCCCCACTTGAAACCCTAAACTGGTTATCATATATATATATATATATAAATATATATATATATATATATATATATATATATATATATATATATACTCTGCAAAACTTTATTTCTGTGTCGGTCCACGACATCTTTGTAGGGGAGCCTGGATTAAATTTAGGTAACCTAATTCATTTTTTGTTTATTTTTTATTTTTTAAAAATTAATATTTCCTTAAATATACATCTTAAATACATTTACTATACTTGTAAGCGTCTAAACTTTTTTCGTTTTAAATTTGATTAGCTTGAACACTATAATCTAACCCTGAAAGCCTAAATTATAAAGGTAAAATCTTATTAGCTTAATCCCGAGCTTAAAAAAAGTTTCTCGAGGCAATCAATTGACCTAAAACTAAATTTCAGGCCTGGAATTCAGGATTTATGGGTTGGGTAATCGAATAGTACAATCGATTGACCTAAGACAATCAATTGAGGCAATCAATTGACCTAAGTTTCTCGAGCGAACAGAAGCTTATTGAATCGATTGGCAGATTGATTCGGCCTTACTAATCGATTGGCAGTGATTTCTCTATAAACATAAGACTTCAGAATCAATTGAGTCAATCGATTGGAAACTGGCAATCGGTGGTGTGACTTACCAATCGATTGGTTGGGTAAAAAAGAGCTATTTTGTAGGTTTGAATGTTCGGATCTGACATGCCAATTGATTGGGATAAGATCAATCGATTGGGAGGCGTATTTCAACTTGAAAGCAACTCTAGAAAGGGGCTCTCGTGCCCCCGAGGTTATGGTGCAGTGGTAGGGCAACTAGTTGTTAACCCAGACATCTGCGGATCGATCCCCAGCTACGGCGCATTTTGCAGGAATTTTTCCTCCAAATAGGGCGTGAACCCTGGGACGCTGGGCTTTTAGACTGCCCACTGCGAGCGCTTCCCGATTTGCCCTGGTGACCGGTGGGAAACTTCCGTGGGGTCGGGTCGGTCATCCCAGGTTCAATTTGTCTGCTGCCTGGTTCATCATTTTTTTTATAGAAAGGGGCTCTCGTAGAGATTTGCAGTCGTCAATTCTGGAGGGTTCGGGGAAAAAGTGTTGTTATATTTCCTACCATCAAGAGGCAATTTAAAGCAAGAAAAAAATAAGCAAAACAAAGCTCTTCATTGTAATGTTATTTTTTATTTCTTTTGTAGTTGTATTTGCTTTTTTTATTGTGTTTTTTCGTCTTCAAAATGTGTCCGAGAACACCACAAAAAAACTCAATTTTACGACGAACTTTGAGACGAATTTTTAAAAAACATTCGTCGCAAAAATTTTTTGCGATAAATTTGGCGATGAAAAAAAATTCGTCGCCAAATACTCGTTGCAGAATTTTGCGACGAAAAAAATGAATTTGTCAGAAATTTTGCGACAATTTCATTTTTCGTCGCAAAATTTCCGACAAATTAAATTTTCGTTGCCATATTTCTTGCAAATATTTATAAAATTTGTCGCAATACTTGCGACGAATATAACATTTGTTGCAGAATCTGCGACAGATTTTAAAATTCGTCGCAGAAATTCTGCGACAAATATAATAATTCGTCGCAGAATTTGCGACGAATTTTAAAATTTGTCACTGATTATTTCCAATGAATAAAAAATTAATCGCAAAATTTGCGACGAATAACAGAATTTGTCGCAGAATTTTTGGGACGAAAATATAAATTTGTTGCAAAAACTACGACAAATCTTTTATTTGTCGCAAAATATCTGTGACAAATTTGAAAATTCGTCGCAAAATTCTGTAACGAATTTCTTAATTTGTCGCAAAATCTGCGACAAATATCAGAATTCATTGCAAAAAAAATCAACTACAAATTACTAAATTTATCACAAATTTTGCGACGAATTTAAAAATTGTCGCAGATTTTGCGACGAATTTTAGAATTTGTTGCAGATTTTTGCAACAAATTTTAGAATTTGTGGAAAAATGTAGGACAAATTTTTTTGTCGTTAATTTTGTGCGACGAATTTATAATTTCGTCGTAGAATTTGTGACAAATTTTAGTATTCGTCGTAGAATTTTATAATGAAAATATGTTCGTCACAAAATTGATTGCAAAATAAATAAATTTTTTAAAAAATTATATTTATCAATAATATTTTAATAAAATAAATTTCAAATAATTAAAATCAAAATCAATACCTATGTTATTTTCTCAAGATTTTTTTATTGAAAAATACACTCTAATTGATTATCTATAGATAGCAACAAATATAATACATTACATGATAAGAAAATCACAAACAGTAAAAATAATAGTTTACATTGAATAAGTCAATATCAGCATAAAAGATAATAATCGTTATAATTACAAGATAACAATGAAGTACGTTTCCTATTACAATAATCACAATAAGTTTTGTCATGGAGAAAGTAGAGGAGATGGTCTGACTCTATTCTTCAAAATGATCTTTATAATACCTGACAACAATG
This sequence comes from Boesenbergia rotunda, assembly GCA_024364735.1. Classification (NCBI taxonomy): domain Eukaryota; kingdom Viridiplantae; phylum Streptophyta; class Magnoliopsida; order Zingiberales; family Zingiberaceae; genus Boesenbergia; species Boesenbergia rotunda. The sequence continues at coordinate 865,341 of JAGFNQ010000307.1, read as the reverse complement.
AAAAAAAAGTAAGATATTCATGAAATAGAACAATATAAATGTGTAATGCTCTTATACAGTATAATGAAAAGAAATAATGCAGGCAGTAATGTAGCTAACATAAAACCTTCATACTCTTATGCAATACTATTATTGAGGATCTCAATAATAAAGATCATGAAGGAAACTCAAACTTCAATATTAATGTATGCAGTATAAAAGTCAACTGTACAAACATGTATATAGATCAAATAAATCTAAAAAATGAAAATTTACTACAAGCCTAGAAAATGAAAACTATATCTGTTATTGGAACTGAACTATAAAATGTAAAACTAAAAAAACATATAGTGCATAGAAAATAAGATAAGCTGTGAGAATTTGTTCTTAAAAGAAATATTTATTTTGTTAACAAAAGTTTAAACAATCTCAGTGAACATTAAAAATTTATGTAATTTCAATGAACATTAACAAGTAATAAAAAAGATACATCATTATTTTATTTTCATGCTTCAACAAGATATAACTGTATATAATAATAAAAATTGATGCCATGAAATCATAAAAGAAAAACATAATAATTAAATTAAGAGTTATATAAAAATTAAGGATACTCATTTGTAACAAAATGAAAGCAAAAATTTATACTTACATTTTCGGCCTGAGAACTACGTCTACGACCACCACCCCGTCTGAAGATATGCTGTAAAATAAAAAATAAGATAAAGTTAAAATAAATTTGATACATAACAATTAATATAAAAAACCTTATCATATTTGTTTAGATAAAGAGAATGCACAAATCCTACGACAACAAGATATCACTTGTAATGACCTATAAATAGTAAGAAATATAAAACATTAACAAATATCATCTGTAATGAGTTTTAATTAAATAATTACTTTTCTATAAAGTGAAGAATTAGTTAATTAATATCTTAAATCAATCAATTAGTTAACCACATGTAAACAAAGAAAAACACATAGTCATTCAAATAATACCCTAATTGTATGTTATAATATAAGTAAACACAAATTTTTATAAACCAATATAAACTACCGAAACCTAATCTTATAAAACACTCACACTAAAACATGGATGATTATAGTAAACATTAATCAGAATAATAAATAAAAAAAGAGGTATATATAAATACCAAACGAAGGTCACCAACAAAGACGTCGGTTTTCACTCCAAACACATCTAATTAAGACGTACACAAAAAATATCACAGGGTCAAAAATATAAATTAGAAATCAAATCTTCAATTGTAAAATCCGACCGTGAGCAATGTGGCCCAAGCCCAGCCAAGCTTGATATTTTCGGTCCGACCAGTCAAACCCGGATCAGGCCAGACCAGGCCAGCCCGGACTGACCCGGCCAAGTCAGGCCCCGCCCCGGCCGAGACATGGCCTGCCGAACAGGCCCACACGCCCTAGCGCGGCCAGGCCTGGTGCAAAATTGTCATGCCCGCCTGGTAACTCGAGAGCAAGGCCGCAAAGGCTGGGATCCCGCGAGCGCGACCACACCTGGCCGGGAAAGCACGAGGATGGCTGAGTGCGGCCGGAAGAGAGCAAGCCGCCGAGAGCGGGCGGTATCGTGCGACCTCCACCGCGCGCGGCGGGTATCCTGCAAACGTGGCCACGCTAGGTCGGCAGCGTGCGAGGCGAGCGGCGCCGAGTGAGGCCGGGACCGCGTGAGCGCGAGGCCAGTAGCGCGAACGCGGGCGCACAAGGCCGGTAGCTCGCGCACAACCGGTAGCACGAGCTCGGCCGGAAGAGAGGGAGGCACGCGCGCACTGCCGCCAAAAGCCAAAGCCACTGGCCATAATTCGGAGAAAGAAGAGAAAGGAGAAGATATTTAGCGGAGATCTCGTCGTTGCAAGAGGGAGCGCGCGCACACTGCTGCCAAAAGCCAAAGCCAAAATGAAATGAAGTAGGGCAAAAGTAGGTCGGGAGATATATATAATTAGGGTTTTGCGACAAAAATAAATTTGTCGCAAAATTATTTTTTCATAAATACCTTCAAAAAATTATATAGTGATATACAAAACTTAGAAATTGACAAAACAAATTTCTACGTGCTCGTAACAAAATCCTAATTATATAAATGACCTCAAACTTGGAAAATATTTATAATTTTTTAAACATTATTTACTTGGACAATAAAATTTTGAGGTTTTAAAATTTTTTTATATAAATTTATCCTGTAAAATTTATGTTTAACGTCATTTATCTCATGATGAAATCGCTACGAGCACGTAAAAACTTACTTCATGAAATTTGGAGCTCGCTACGATTATTTATGATTATTTGAATGTATTTAGGTTTCTTTTTAAAAATTTAAAATTTTGCGAAGAATTTCAGAATTCGTCCCAAATTTTGCGACAAATTTCCAAATTCGTCACAGATTAGGGATGAATTTTGGAATTCGTCGCAAAATTAAATTTTTAAAAAATCAAAATAAATACCTTTTAATTGTCGGAGATAGACCTAAGGAACTTGGAATTTAATGAAACAAGTTTCTATATGTTCGTATTGATCTACTGATTTAAACGACCACAAATACAAATTTCTCCAAATATATTTTTTTTCATATTTAATTTTTTATATCAGCGAATGACTTAGTTAAAATTTTCTAAATATTTTTTACATAATATATTTTTATTTGTAATTTTCTAAATTTTATTTACTTGGAAAATATATTTTTGTGGCTTTAAATTTTTTTTCTATAAATTTATCCAGTAAAATTTAAGTTTGACGTTATTTATTTCATGATGAAATCGCTACGAGCATGTAGAAACTTATTTCATGAAATTTGGAGCTCCGTATGTTTATTTATGATTTTTTGAAGGTATTTAGGTTTCTTTTTAAAAATTTAAAATTTTGCAACGAATTTCAGAATTCGTCCCAAATTCTGCGACGAATTTCCAAATTTGTCGCAGATTAGGGATGAATTTTGAAATTCGTCGCAGAATTAAATTTTTAAAAAATCAAAACAATACCGTTTAATTGTAAAATAAATACCGTCCAAATTTTGCGATGAATTATATTTTTTCGATAAATTAAATATTTGTTGTAAGTTTGCGACAAATTTTAAATTCGTCGTAAATTTTGCAACGATTTTGCAACGGAAAAAATATTGTTGCAAATTTGCGACGATTATTCATTTTCGTCGCAAAGTATGCAACAAATTTTTTTCATTGCAAAATTTGCGACAAATATCAAATTCGTCGCAAATTTTGCAACGAAAAAAAATTTGTTGCAAATTTTGTGTCGAATAATTATTTTTGTCGCAAAAGCGCAACAAATTTTGCAACGAAAACTTTTTGTCGCTAATTGGCAACAATAGATTTTTCGTCGCAAAATTTGTTGCAAATTAGCAACGAAAATCATTTTTGTCGCAAAATTTATCGTTAATCTACGGCGAAAATTTTTCGTCACAAAAATTTGTTAGTGATGGCAAGGTACAAATATTAATGTTTTTATTATTATTATTTTATTTATTTATAATTTTAAGTAAACAAAATATATTTAAAAATGGTAGTTGCAACAACTCCATGGCAAAATTTTCAACTCTCTTACTGTAATCGTATTAATTGAATTTAGAGAAATTGTTCTTCGAACATGAATAACAAAAAAAAAAATCATGGGCTTTACAACTCTTGTTTTTTTTCATATTTTTCTTGGATAAAGGGTAAAAATTAAAAAAAAAGTATTCTTTGTTTTTTTATCGGGGTATTTTATTTTTTAAAAAATATCAAATGATACATTATTTCCAATTTGTTTAAAAAAAATGAAGAAAAAAAGCATTCCTTAATTTTATTAACTTCAAAAGAGCCTTCAATTTTAATAAAATTATATATTTTAAAATATAAAACACTTTTTAATAATTTTCACGCTAGATCGCGCATGAAGAATGTTTTCACCCAAACTATAAGCAAAATGTAACATCCGACAAACGTGTAATAATAATTAAATCTTGGAGCAATAATAGTTAATTAAATAATTGACATGTTAAATGTTAATAATGAATAAAGAATCTAGATAATATTGAATTTGAGATGATGGATTCAATTTTCTATTTGACTCAGATAAATCAAAACAGTGCTGACAGTTATAATCCAGAAATTCAACATCTCATACGTAAAGAAAAATCCATGTAAATACACCGAGACACCCATCGTACTTTCTATATATAGCAACCGTTTTTTGTCATCGAGGGCTAAAACAAAAGCCATTAATCATGTCTCTCTTCCAACAAGCGGTAGCTCCATTAAACTTGGCTTTTGATCGACACCTCTTTGCACTCCGGCGATGCGCCACCACCGTCAAGCAACTGTGCCTCACACTCAATATCCGATGCGCCGCCGGCCAGACGCCGGCGTCAAGGCGTTCGGCCAATTACCAGCCCAACTTATGGGGCGACGACCGCATACGATCACTCACCGTCAACTCTCCGGTAGTCAGCAGCCAGCAGCACTCTGTTTTTCAGCTCTTAAATTTTCATCCTTTTAATTTAAATTAAGTTAATTTATTTTCGATCTATGGGTGGAGGAGAAGCACCACGCTGCGAGGATGAAGCTCCTGAAGGAGAAAGTCAGAAAAGTTGTACGCGACGAGAAGGAAGTGGAAGAACAGCTTCAACTTATCGACCAGCTGCAACAGCTCGGAGTGGCTTATCATTTCAAAGACGACATTAAAGACTCTTTGAGCAGTCTTCATGCGTCTTTAGAAGACGTAAGCTTGAAATTTAAGGATAACATTCATGCCACAGCAGTGCTCTTCAGGCTGCTCAGGGAAAATGGCTTCTCTGTTTCAGAAGGTACGAAATTAATCGATCAGAGTCATCTGCGAGTAGATATTATTCTTACAGTAATTGTCAGGAACTAATTGATAATATTCTCTGTCAAATTAAACGAAGATATTTTCTACAAGTTTAGAGATGAGAAATTAGGGCAGTTCAGGGATTGCCTTAGGAGGAATACCCAAGGAATGCTCAGTCTGTACGAGGCTTCTTATTATGAAAAGGACGGAGAGATGGTGTTGCATGAAGCCATGGAGTTCACAACCGAACACCTCAAGAACATTATTGTTTTAGAAGGCATGGCCAGGGAGAAGGTGGCTCATGCCCTGGAACTGCCACTGAATTGGAGGATGGAGAGGCTGCACACGAGATGGTTCATCGAATCATGCTCAAGAGAAACGTCCATGAACGTAAATCATGCTCTGCTTGAATTTGCTAAGCTCGATTTCAGTGCAACTCAGAGCGTCCACAAGAAAGAACTCAGAGAAGTCTCGAGGTAATTAAACTAATTAATTAATTAATCAAGACAAGTGGCCGCCATATATATATAATTTGGAACGGTAATTATTATGCAGATGGTGGACAGAACTTGGAATTGCTAAGGAATATCCATTCTCAAGGGACAGATTGACTGAGCCAGAGCACTGGAGATTCAGAGAGGAGCAAACCAAAGGAAACTGCTTCGTGACAATGATCGACGATGTTTATGATGTCTACGGAACCTTGGACGAACTCCAACTCTTCACCGATACCATCGATAGGTACTGAAAGAGAAATTCAACGCCATGAATTTACTGATATATAGGCATATTGATTCTGGATGTATATATATATATATAACTAATTTCAGATGGGACATTAATGCGATCGACAGACTTCCAGACTACATGAAGCTCTTATTTCTCGCCGTCTTCAACACGACAAATGAAGCATCTTTGAAGGTCATGAAAGAGAAGGGATTGGACACGATACCTCATCTCAAGAGAGCAGTAAGTACGTGCATGGTATCGATCCTTTTTAATTCTGATTTCCATAAACATATATCTATATATATTTTCAGTGGGCAGACTTGTGCAAAGCGTATCTAGTGGAAGCAAAGTGGTACCACAAAGGCCACACGCCCAAGTTGGATGAATATTTAGAGAATGGAAGGATGTCGATATCGAGCAATGTGATGGTCACATTTGCTTACTGCATGGCCCCTCAGTTAACCAAACACGACTTGGAACGTTTCTCAGATTACCCTGCCATTATGCTGCCCAAGTCTAGACTGGCCCGGCTCTACGACGACTTAGCCACTTCAAAGGTATATATATATATATATATATATATATATTGACTTGATCAAGTCTCCATTATAATTAATTTTCCCACTGATCTCGATCGACATATCTATGCGTAGGATGAACTTGAAAGAGGTGATGTGCAAAAATGCATCCAGTGTTGCATGCGCGAGAGAGGTTATCTACATGGTTGGCCAATTGAATTGCACCCATGAGCCTATATGTACTAAAATCAGGTCCAACGAGGACATAATATACAGTCAGGTCCAACGTAGATTTAATATAGTCAGGTACGTATCAAGTCTAGGCCTGATATGATTAGGTCCACAGGTTTTCTCATACTAAGACATTTAGCTAAATTGTAAATATTGTGAGACTCATATTATACAAACAAATAAAAAAAGAAAAAGCGAAGAGAGGAGATGAAAAGATACGAATGGGAAAAGAATATAATTATTCTTTTTAATAAATATGAAAGTAATATGTATTTTTTTATATATTATATATCCCCTTGGGTAAAAAGCCAAAAATGAAATCAAAATGGCCGTTAGATTTCGTGTCACGTTAGATGAAATCTAAAACAATAACTTTTATGATTGCGCTACTAACACTTTCTCTTTTAAAAAAAAAACAAACAAAAGTAATGTAGGTCCGTATAATTTATGGGCACGATGATAAAAATGGCCATGCTTCCTCTACGCGTTTTTTTTTCTTCAAAAGGAAAGAAAAATTAGAGCGTTGCGTCAAAAGACGAGATTGATGGGAAATAAGAAGGGAAAATTGTTGGAAAATGAGAAAGGGAAAAAAAACTCGGTAGAGGAAGGTAAACAAGATGGTAGACTACTCAAGAATTTTTTTTCACATTATAAATTTCTTAGAAACATTACATATTTATAAGTTTTATTGGATAAGTACTATCCTCAAATACATTGAATCTAGATCGTACCTCATCTATTTTATCCCCACTAATTATTATCTTATCAAAGTCAAATTTTCAACTCATCCATATCACTACCACCTCATTTTTATCCATAAATAATTAAGTTTATTTTTCAACACCCCCTCTTAAACTTAATTTTGTGACTCCAAGTAGAGTCCGCATCTTAATAAAATCTTCAAACTTCAGCGGCTTCGTAAAGATGTCAGCAATTTGATCTTTAGTTTTCACATAGACCAGCTCCACATCTTTCTTCTTCATATGTTCGCGAATAGAATGAAAGCGGACATCAATATACTTGCTTCTTTGATGATATACTGGATTCTTCCCCAATGCAAATTTGAGTTGCTTCATTTTGTTCAAATTTTATCTCCTTTAGCAAACTTCTTAGCCATATAGCATGACTAACACTTGAGGATGCCGCAACGTACTCTGCTTCACAAGTGGAAAGAGTAACAATAGGTTGTTTTTTTGACATCCAAGAAAATGCCGTATCTCCAACGAAAAATGCAAAGTCGGAAGTGCTTCTCCAGTCATCACAGTCTCCACCCCAATCACTATCCGAATATCCAATAAGTTGAGAATTGTTAGAGTGAGAATAAAATAATCCGTGATTTAGAGTACCTCGGACATAACGAAGGATTCGCTTGGCCGACTTCCAATGAGTCTCTTTAGGCTCCTCCATGAGCCTATTCACAAGACCGACTCCATATAGTATATCCGTCGAGTACAAGTTAAGTAACTTCCTACCAAGCTTTTGAAAAGTGTGGGATCAACTGTTTTTCCTTCGTCACCCTTGGATAGCTTTGTTCCGCAGTCCACTGGTGTATTAATTGGATTGCAATCATCCATTCGAAATCTTTTGAGAACCTCTTTGGCATATTGTTCTTTGAGTCATAAATATGCCATCAACTCCTTGTTTCACCTCCAAGCCGAGAAAGTAGGACATAAGTCCCATATCGGTCATATCAAACACTTTTGCCATAGCTTCCTTAAACGTTTTTATCATTTGAGGTGAATTTCCTATCAAAATAAGATCATCTACATATAATGATACCAATAAGATGTTACCATTATCCACTCTTACATAAAGAGCATGCTCATAAGGGCATTGAATAAAGCCATTTTCTTTGAAGTATGCATCAATTTTTGAATTTCATGCTCTCGGTGCTTGCTTCAAGCCATAGAAAGCTTTTTTCAACTTCAACACATTTCTTTCTTGCCCCCTCTTGATATAGCTAGCCGGTTGTTCAACATAGACTTCTTCTTCTAGGTACCAATTAAGGAATGCCGATTTGACATCAAGATGAAATATTTTCCACTTTAGTTGAGCGGCTAAGGAGATTATCAACTGATCCGGTCGGGATGTTTCGTGACCCGGTCGGGCATCTTTGTGAGTCAGCCGGTTGGTTTTCTTTGCGCGAGCCGGGAGCCTGGTCAAATCAAGCCCGGCCGAAGGCAACTCGATGAGAATGACCCCAGCTCGTCGTGGTCGGGCAGAGCAGAATAAGAGTAAAAACCAAGGGGTGTCTGGTCTACCGCGGCCATCCGAGCACCTTCCTCGGGTCACACACCCAAGGCCGAGCGCTCGAGGTCGGGCCCTTGAGGTCGGACACTCAGGTCGCACACCCGAGACCGAGCACTCGAGGTCGGGCCCTCGAGGTCAGACCCTTGAGGTCGGACACGCGGGTCACACACCCAAGGCCGAGCGCTCGAGGTCGGGCCCTTGAGGTCGGGCACTCAGGTCGCACACCCGAGGCCGAGCACTCGAGGTCGGGCCCTCGAGGTCGGACACGCGGGTCGCACACCCGAGGCCGAGCGCTCGAGGTCGGGCCCTTGAGGTCGGACACTCGGGTCGCACACCCGAGGCCGAGCACTCGAGGTCGGACACGCGGATCACACACCCGAGGCCGAGCACTCGAGGTCGGACCCTTGAGGTTGGACCCTTGAGGTCGGACACGCGGGTCACACACCCAAGGCCGAGCGCTCGAGACCGGGCATTCGGGGTCGGGCACTCGCGGTGCCCAGGTACCCCAGGTCGGATACTCCGACGCCATTCCAAAGATTGAAGCGGATAGGCCCTCGTAATAAAAGAGCCACGTCCGCTGGGAGGATCTGCTAAACTCTTCATTAAGAGGAAAAGACCTCTGACATAATCATTACCTGACACAGCCACCAAGCATTAATTAGGGTCGGAAGGGACAAATTTATAGATTGTCAGGCGGCTATGGCAGCCTCTCCAGTCTCCCCGCGACTGAAGTGGCCAGTAGCTGAGTCTGACCCCTGATCAACTCTTAATGAGATGTGACAGCTTACCTGACGGGAGATTTCTCTCCTCTATATAAACCCCACTTGAGCTCCAGAGAAGGGGATTGCTGTCATTTTGCAACCACACCATCACTTTGTGAGCTACAATTTGGTCCGAGCCGAGTGACTTAAGCCCGACTCCTATTCAGCCCGAGTCCGACCCCCCGTGCTACAGTAGACCGGGTCGTCTTGGTCAGACCGAGTCATCCGAGTGAGAACCGATCTTCGCTTGTCGACAGGATCAAATTTGGCGCCGTCTGTGGGAATCTCGCCTGATCGAAAGACGAAGATGAGTGACTCCAACCGGGTGACTGTTACTCTCTCACAAGAAGACTTGGATCTGCTGATAGAAGCCAAAGCTAAAAAGTTGGCAGTAGCGCAATAGACAGCCGCTCAATCCACCCGGGCGGGGCCGACCGAGACTGCGACCCAAGGGGGCAACGAAGGAGGAGTTTGCCAGGGGGACAGTCCCCATTTCCACCGAGCTTTGTTTGGCCCAGCGGAGGGGGCGGGACAGTCTCACCCCCATGAAGCCTCTTCCAGTCAAGCCAGAGCTAACAAAGGGAAGGCTCCCCTTGTGTCGACCCCAGGAGAGCGCACGGGATTCCCTTTCTCGAGCCAAATCTTACAAGAACCAGTGCCCCAGCATTTCCGGCTCCTGTCCATCCCTGAATACGGAGGAGCCACGGACCCGGAAGAACATTTGATGAAATTTGAAAATGCCTCGTTGCTGCATCAATATGCAGATGGTATCAAATGCCGGGCTTTTCTGACCACTCTGGCGGGGCCGACCCAACGATGGTTTGACAGGCTCCCCGAGGGATCTGTGAGGGACTTCTCTGACTTCAAGAGGTTGTTTCTTCAACATTTTGCGAGCAGCAAAAGACACCACAAAACTAACTTGAACCTTTTCACCCTGAAGCAGGGCTCCAAGGAGCCCTTGAAGGCATACATCAAAAGATTCAACCAGGTCGCGTTGGATGTACCCACCGCTACATCCGAGGTGTTAGTCAGTGCCTTTGCGCAAGGTTTACAAGAAGGCGAGTTCTTTTGGTCCTTGATCCGGAAACCCCCGAAGAACTTTGAGAGCCTTCTGGGCAAAGCCAGTAAATATGTGGATGTGGAAGAAGCACAAGCCGTCAGTCGGCCGGAGGTCAGACCTGCGCCCGAGACTCCTCAGCATCACCAGAGAAGTATGCCTTCTGGAGGACCCCTTAGAAGCCCCAGAGCTGTGGGGCACCGGCAAGGAGTTGAACGGGAATAGTTCAGCAGGTAGCCCAGGGTTGCTCCCTTCCAGATGACAACCTTACTGTTCTTTTCATAACAGTCATACTCACGACCTTCAGGACTGCTAGCAAGCTGGCCGAGGTCAGGGTCGTACCGGTCGAGGAAGTCCAAGAGGAGCCCACCATGGAGGTGGTCGCGGTCAGGGAAGAACATCGCCGAGCCAATCCGAGTCTCATGCCCGACCGACCGCCCCTGCCGCTAGAAAGTTGTTCCCGACCCCTGGCTCCACTAGCACGAGAATGCCAGCGAAGAGCAAGCTAACCAGCAGAATGCTGTGCACGGGTCTATTAACGTGATTTCGGTCGGACCCACCTATGGAGATTCCAATAGAGCTCGGAAGTCGCAGGTCAGGCGCCTTGATATCTATCAAGTGGGCTGCAATTCCACCCAAGCTCAGGGGCCGCAGATCAGTTTCGGCCCCTCGGACCTACAAGGAGTGGAAGTGCCTCATGAAGACGCTTTGGTCATTACGGCGATCATAGCTAATTATCAGATCCATAGGACCATCATGGATACAGGGAGTTCTGTAAATATTTTATACTTGAAGGCATTTGAGCAGCTGCAGATTGAGACAGCTGAGCTGCAGCCCGTGGCCACACCTTTATTCAGATTTACCGGAAACGAAGTCCAGCCACTCGGCCAAGTCAAGCTAGCCATCTCACTCGGAGAAGAACCTCGGAGAAGGACCAGGTCGTCCACCTTCCTGGTAGTGGATGCCCCTCAGCTTATAATGCCATCCTGGGCCGACCGGCGCTGAATGAGTTTCGAGTCGCGGTGCCCACTTTTTACCTGAAGGTCAAGTTCCCAGTAGGTGATCAGGTCGGAGAGGCTAAAGGGGATCAGAAGGTAGCACGTCGGTGTTATGTTGATGACGTCTGGGTGGAGGTGAGGAAGGCCTTCCGAGCTCCGCCGGCCAGCTGTAACTAGGGGTGTCAATTCGGGTGGGTCGGGTCGGGTTCGGGTCGGGTTGGGAAAAAATTTTTTTTTAACTCCCAACCCGAACCCGACCCGAACCCGATTTCAACCCGAAACCCCCAAACCCGAACCCAAACCCGACCAACCCGACCAACCCGACCCGACCCGAATAACCCGAAAAAACCGATTCAAAACGTCTTTTTTCGCCTTTTCCCCTATAATTCTTCACTTTTATCTCAATACTTCATCATGATCATACTATATTGATATTAATATACATAAAAATATCTTAATTTTTAAAATAAAATTTGATTTAACCCTAAAAAATCCATAAAATATTAAATTTCAGGTCAACCCGAACCCGACCCGACCCGACCCGAACCCGACCCGAAATTTTTTCAACCCGAACCCGACCCGAACCCGAAAATTTTCAACCCGAACCCGATTTTTTTCGGGTCGATTCGGGTTGGGTCGTCGAGTCGTGTTGATTTTTGACACCCCTAGCTGTAACATGGTGCAGTCTCCTCAGCCCTCCCCCTGGGCTGAGCTGATCGAAGAAAAGGAAGAGGTCCAGCTCTTGCCTGACCAAGAAGAGACTAAGGTGAGGATAGCTCCTGGACTACAGCCAGACCTCCGGCAACAGCTGATAGAATGTCTGACCCAGAACCAAGATGTGTTTGCCTGGTCCCAGCAAGATCTGAAAGGGGTCAGGCCCGAGGTCATGGAGCACAAACTACATGTGTACCCTGATGCCCGACCTGTGAAGCAGAGAAAAAGAGACTTCAGTCTTGAGCAGAATAAGATTATCCAGGCTGAGGTGGAAAGGTTGTTGAAAGCAGGATACATCCGAGAAGTTCAATTTCCTGCCTGGCTGGCCAATGTGGTGCTGGTCTCCAAGCCGGGCGATAAGTGGAGGGTGTGCATAGTCTTCAGGGATCTCAACAAAGCTTGTCCTAAGGATTGCTACCCTCTCCCCCGGATAGACCAAATGGTAGACTCTACCGCGGGGAGCGAGCTCATCTGCATGCTAGATGCCTACCAGGGGTACCATCAAGTGCCCTTATCCCGAGATGATCAAGAGAAGGTCAGTTTCGTCACCGCCGAAGGCACGTATTGCTACACAATTATGCCTTTTGGGCTCAAGAATGCAGGGGCCACGTACCAAAGACTGATGAACAAGATTTTTGAGGAGCAGCTCGGGAGAAATGTAGAAGTGTATGTAGACGATATTCTCATCAAGTCCCTCCGAGCTGCCGACCTGATAGCAGATGTGAAAGAAACTTGTAGCACTCTTAGGAGGTATGGCCTTAAGCTCAATCCAGCCAAATGCCTATTCGGAGCTAAGAGTGATAAATTCCTCGGCTACATCCTGACCGAACGGGGAATAGAAGCTAATCCCGGCAAGGTGAAAGCTCTACTAGACATGCCTCCACCCAGGAACCTAAAGGAAGTCTAACGCTTGACGGGGAGGATCACTGCCTTATCCCGATTCATCTCCCGGTCGGCTGATAGAAGTCTGCCGTTCTTCAAGATCCTGCGCAAGGCCACCAAGTTCTAGTGGGATGCTGAGTGTGATCAAGCTTTTGAAGAACTGAAGACTTACTTAGTCAGCCTGCCAATACTAGCTAAGCCTGAGGAGGGAGAGCCCTTGTATGTCTATTTGTCAGCCACTAAGGGAGCTGTGAGTGTTGTACTTGTAACTCAGAAGGAGACTGAGCAACAGCCGGTCTACTTCTTTGGGCATTTACTCAAGGAGGCCGAGTGTAGGTATACTACACTCGAGAAATTGGCTTATGTACTTGTACTGATGGCTCGGCGACTGCGACCGTACTTTTTGGCTCATCCTATCCGAGTGCTGACCAATAGCACACTCGGGAAGGTGTTGATTAACCCTAAAATCTCAGGTCGGATGGTTAAATGGACAATTGAACTGAGTGAATATGATATCCAGTACCAGCCCCGGACTACAATCAAAGCTCAGGCCTTGGCTGATTTCCTGAGTGAACTCCATACAGAGGAAGAGGAGGGGGTATGGAAGATATATGTGGATGGGTCGGCCACTCGGGCAGGGAGTGGCATGGGAGTCTTGTTGGTCTCTCCTAAGGGAGACTCACTTCACTTGGCTGTACACCTAGAATACCCAGCTACTAACAATCAAGCAGAATACGAAGCCCTCCTGGCAGGTCTGCAAGCGGCCAAGCATGTAGGCGCTACTCGGGTTATTTTGCACTCTGATTCTCAGTTAGTAACTCGGCAGGTGGCAGGGCAGTTCGAAGTGAACGACAAGAAGCTGCAGGCTTATGTAGAGGCATACAAACAGTTGCAGGCAGAGTTTCAAGAAATTCAGATTTTACAGATCCCCCGGGGGGATAATGTCAAAGCAGATGAGCTGGCTAGGCTAGCCAGTTCGGTCCATCCCTGGGTCTTCCCTGACCTTCGCCTCAAATCATGCTGGTGGCCCAGGTCGAGAGGGAAATTGAAATAGAAGTACAGGGAGATTGGAGAGCTCCGTTCATAGCCTATTTTCGGGAAGGAGCTCTCCTAGATAGTCCCGAGCAGGCACGAATATTGAAGATAAGGGCAGCTAGGTTCACTCTGATAGGGGATGCCTTATACAAGCGAGCTTTTGCCCGGCCGTTACTCAGATGTTTGGGGGAAGAAGAGGCAGATTATGTGCTCAGAGAAGTGCATTTGGGGTCCTGCGGAATCACTCAGGGGGTCGGTCCATGGCCCGGAAAGTCTTGCTTGCTGGTTACTTTTGGCCTACACTCCAGAAAGACGTCGAGAAGTTGGCCCTCTCTTGTCTGTCTTGTCAGAAATATCAAAATTTATCGCATCGGCCGGTCGTGATGTTGAGAACTTCCACCGTGTCCTGTCCCTTTGATCAGTGGGGCATGGATATAGTGGAACCATTCCCCCGAGCAGCAGCTCAGAAGAAATTCTTGTTAGTGGCAGTAGACTACTTCTCCAAGTGGATTGAAGCGAGGCCCTGGCCCGGATTACCGAGCAGGCGGTGAAGAAATTTCTATGGCAGAACATTCTCTGCCAATATGGCATACCCCACAAGCTGGTGTCAGACAACGGTCGGCAGTTTCAAGGTCGGGTGATAAGGGAATGGTGTAAAGGCTTCGGGATCCAACAGGCCTTCACTTCAGTGGCGTATCCCCAAAGTAAAGGGCAGGCTGAAGTAGCTAACAGGGAGATTCTGAAGGGACTCAGAGCCAAATTGGATCAAGTCGGCGGATCTTGGGTGGATGGACTGCCCGGGGTCTTGTGGGCTCTCCGGACTACCCCCAAAGAGGGGTCGGGATGCACTCCTTTCCAGTTGGTATACGGCAGTGAGGCGGTGGTTCCCATGGAGGTCGGCTGTGAGTCGGACAGAAGACGTCTGTATGGGGAGGACAATGCGGAAAAGAGACGAGTGGAGTTGGATCTGATCGAGGAGGTTCGAGCTAAAGCCGCGGTCCGCATGACCGCTTACCAGCAGAGGATGAGGTGTCGATACAATTAGGGAGTCATACCTCGAAGTTTCCAGGTAGGGGACAAGGTATGGAAGAGGATCAAGCCAGTTGGAGATGTAGGCAAGTTGGAATCTCAATGGAGTGACCCTTTCCTAGTGGTCAAGGCCTTGGGGTCGGGAGCTTACTACTTGCAAGACGCTCAAGGGAAGCAGCTGGGAAGGCCCTGGAGTGCAGTACACTTGAGAATGTACCATGAGGAGAGTTGAGTGGATCAATCTTTGTACTTGTATTCAAAAATTGTGATAGAAGAACTCGAAGCCTACGAAAGAGCGGTTCCTGCAAGTTATAAGTGGGCATGTTCCCACGCACCCACCGGACTCGGCGTCGATCGAGCGTGGCATTCCACGTTTGGTCGGGCCCGGTCGGGCATGGCGGTCCACGCTCGGCCAGGGTAAGTTGGACGATGTCCAGACTCTTGCTAAGGAAAGTTATAAGTGGGCATGTTCCCACGCACCCACCGGACTCGGCGCCGATCGGGCGTGGCATTCCACGTTCGGTCGGGCCCGGTCGGGCGTGGTGGTCCACGCTCGGTCAGGGTAAGTCGGACGGTGTCCAGACTCTTGCTAAGGCAAATTATAAGTGGGCATGTTCCCACGCACCCACCGGACTCGGCGCCGATCGGGCGTGGCATTCCACGTTCGGTCGGGCCCGGTCGGGCGTGGCGGTCCACGCTTGGTCAGGGCAAGTCGGACGGTGTCCAGACTCTTGCTAAGGCAAGTTATAAGTGGGCATGTTCCCACGCACCCACCGGACTCGGCGCCGATCGGGCGTGGCATTCCACGTTTGGTGGGGCCCGGTCGGGCGTGGCGGTCCAAACTCGGCCAGGGTAAGTCGGACGGTGTCCAGACTCTTGCTAAGGCAAGTTATAAGTGGGCACGCTCCCACGTACCCACCGAACTCGGCGCCGATCGGGCGTGGCATTCCATGTTCGGTCGGGCCCGGTCAGGCTTGGCAGTCCACGCTCGGTCCGGGTATGTCGGACGGTGTCCGGACTCTTGCTCAAAGAAAAAATGAATTAACGCATTTCCACAGTATCTACTGCCTGAGCGTGGTTTCCCACGTTCCGATAGACAAAATGAGTGGCCAGTCGGCCTAGCAGTACCAACCTGACCGGGTAACATTGCTAAGCCCGTGCGTCAGCCCAGCCGGGCGAAAGCACCTTGGCGGGGTATCGACATCGCCCAAACCCGGGTGTCGGATTGAGAAGTGGAGTCGAATTAGGAGCAAGTTGGATAAACATGTAATGTCCAATCCGGATCCCGGCTTGACTCGATGAGAACTTTATAATGAAATTCTAGCCGGGCCGAATGAAATCGTTGAGTCGGAGCTATGACTAAATCGGACGAATGGCCCCAGGTCGATCTCTCGGGGGTGACCTAACTTGTTGCCCGACCTAAAGGGTCGACCATCCTGAACCATCACCACTTTGCGAAAAATCTATGCCCGACCTAAAAGGGTCCACCTTATGCTAATGGTTCAAGCGCCCCGAGCAAGGCACACTTAGCGAAATTTTGCTGATAACCTATAACGCTAGCCTTCAGTGAATAAGGCGGATGCACCGAATAGGCAACACTTAGCAGAAATCTCACGCATTACAAACAATCGAGTAAAATAAAGAAAAGGGTGAATCATCCAAAATAAGATAAGACCCGAGTCCATCACAAAATTGGGCTTGGAAGACCAGGTCAGGTAGTCAAGTGCCATTACAAAATTTTAAAAGCTTAAGGGCCGAGCAAGAACAGATTGAGAAATAGCTCAGGTAAAAGGGTTGAAATGATAAGCTAAGTAAATTTGGGAAAGACATCTTTGGGGATCATGGCCTTGATCAGAGTGGGCTTTACTACGTTAGGGGGCAGGTCGGCAGGGAGGTGGTCGGCTTCCGTGAGCTGTTGCAGCGCGCCCTTCACCCCGTACATGATCATGCCCACGGTCCGCTGGGTTACCTGATGAAGGAAAGGTTGGGACTGAACATAGGCCACTCTGGCTCGTTCGATCCGGCCGGCTCGTCAGACTTGTAGTCAGCCAGCTCCTTCTGCAGGCGGGCTACCTCAGCTTCTCGTTCTCTGAGCTGGGTGTCTTTATTCGCCAGTCCTGTTTCGGTACTTACCAGTTGGGCCTCCAAAGCCTGAAAAGCCTCTCGCTGAGCTAGGAGTTCTGTTTCTGTGCCCTTCAGGCTGCGAGCTCTGTTTCTTTGCTCTGCAAAGTCAGTTGAGTCTGCTTGTGAGCGGCGGATACCTCCTGTAGCTGCCGCTGTAGATCTCGGGCCTCATTGGCCTTCCTGTCTAAGTCAGAGCGGGCCCTAGCTTCGAGAACGATGGCAGTTTTCTTCGAGGCCTCGGCGGCTTCTAACCGAGTGGCGAGCTGATCCATCTCACGGGAGGAGGCTGCCAACACCTCGTGCGCTCGTTCCAACCGGATGTCACCCTCCGCCAATTGCATTCGTAGGGAAGTTATCTCGTCTCGGAGTCTGGTCTGACCCTCGTCACCGGTCGGGAGGGCGCACTAGGCTAGTTGGTGCTCTAAGTTCTTTATTTTGTACTCAGCTGCCCGACTTCTCTAGTATTCACGACCAAGGCCTTAGTGACCGCCTGGCTCGTGACCCACAACTGCACAGGAACAAGCAACGTATGAGGACAATGAAGAGGAAGAAGGAAAGAGAAGGGTGTACCTTGGTCATGTCCATCGCGAAGTTGTCGG
This sequence comes from Boesenbergia rotunda, assembly GCA_024364735.1. Taxonomy (NCBI): domain Eukaryota; kingdom Viridiplantae; phylum Streptophyta; class Magnoliopsida; order Zingiberales; family Zingiberaceae; genus Boesenbergia; species Boesenbergia rotunda. The sequence continues at coordinate 847,608 of JAGFNQ010000307.1, read as the reverse complement.
CTAAACTGAAGGGACTCCGTCCTTCGGTCAACTCCAGGCCCTGGTCCCAGGCCGCGGACAGATGACCATGCAAGTTAAGTGGTTGAGGCTCGACCATCCGAAGTAAGGAGGTTTCGGAGGGAAGCTGCACCTCTACCGGAGCCCGAGGGATGTCGTGCATGGATAGGAGGGCGGCAATGGCTTCTTCACCAACAGGATCAACAACGGCCGTTGGGCAAGTAGCGGCCAAGCTGGAAGCTAAGTCTCCTGGCCGGGGTAAGCCCGGGCTGGGGAGGGAGACCCCGGGCCGAGGAGTACTTGAGGACGGAGCGGAGGTTCCCGGCCGAGGAGTACTTGAGGACGGAGCGGAGGTTCCCGGGCGAGGAGAGGTCGAGCGAGAGGTTGACAGCCGAATCCTAACTCGACCGGGTGGGGGGGGTTGGCAGATCAGGCGCCCCCCCCCCCCCCCGAGCTGGGCCCGAGCCGCGGAAGCACTGGAAGAAGCAGCCTCCCGAGGACGCTTCTTCTTCTTGGACACCCGGGAGGATGACTTACCCGCGGCAACAGTCGGCGCTTCGGCCTCTACGCAGACCTCCGGGAGGTCTGCCTCAATGCTCGGGGCTAACAATTCTAACTCTGAATCACTCTCCGCCTCGCCTGGTTGTTCAGGAGCCGATGCCGCACTCACGGGCGGCACACTCCGACTCGCCAGTAGTTCGGACGCTCGGGTGTTCAGGCCTCTTCTTCCAAGGCTAGCTGATCATCAATGAGGGCGTCCATCAGAGCCTGGGCTGCAATTCAGAAAGAGTTTCAGTCGGCATTAAAAGACCCTTAAGCGAAATGGGAGCTTACCATATGTGTCGGGTAGCTCCGCCGGGATTTGACTCAGCCGACAGACGTAGAGCACCGCCTCACTCAGCAATTTATTGGCATGGACACGGAGTCCCCCGATCTTAGAGAAGGCCAGTTGAAAGCTGGGGTCGGCACGATATTTCTTGGGAGCGGCAGGGTGAGCCGGTAGCTCTTCCAGCTAGTTAGTCGGCCAAGACACGGTCGGAGTAGTGCTTATGTAAAAGAAGTGAGATTTCCGCCCCTTGTTAGAGGAGGGAACATTATCTAGAAAAGTCGTTTTAACCCTGGCCTGGAAAAAGAAATAGCCCGACTCTTGCATTTTGAGGTAGAAGAAGAGATGGAAGACTCAAGGAGTGAGGGGAACCCGGAAGGACTCGAAGATGATCACTGTGCCACACAGGATCCGGATCGAGTTCGGAGCTAACTGGGAAAGGGACACTTGGAAGTACCGACAGATCTCCACAATGAAAGGATGCAAGGGAAATCACAGGCCGGCTAGAAGATGGTCCTTGAAGATAGTAAAGTAGTTCAACTGGGGCTCGGTTAGGCCGGTCATCTCGAGAGGGAAGAGAAAAAACGTGATTTTCGGGGATCTGATAGTATATACGAAGGGTCTCCAAAGCACCCAGGGACAGGGTTGAACGTGTAGTGGTGTACCATGGCCCGGGGGCGGAGGACGGTCCAGCCATCTAGTCGGACTCAGGAGTTAATGGAAGAAATTCAGGTGAAAGAAGAATACCTAGGGGTCGGGTTCAATGGAAGACGTCAGTCGCCGGAGCTCGCAGGATCAAGTGGCGGAGGTTGAACGAGAGAGCGGTGAAAAATAAGGAACGAGAAGTGTAAAGGTGAAAAGGAGCGAGTCGAGCCTATTTATACCCTGCTGGGAAACAGGGGAAGCCGTCCGATGCAAATTGTGAAAGAGAGGAAGCGGATCTCAACCGTCATTTTCCCCGCCTCTTCCCAAGATCGCGAATCTCGCCGCTGACGCCTCGGCGCCAGAATCCTCCCCGTCGGAGGTGGACGTGTGTAGCAGCAATAAAGGGTGATTTGACAAGTGATACTGCATTTATGGCTGACGATCTCGGGACAAAGAGAGAAGCCAAGAGCCAAGGGATTGGTTGACCTGACTGGGTGTATGGCCTATCGACTAGACTTGGAGGGAAGGCTTGTGATCCAGTCGGGATGTTTCGTGACCCGGTCGGGCATCTTTGTGAGTCAGCCGGTTGGTTTTCTTTGCACGAGCCGGGAGCCTGGTCAAATCAAGCCCGGCCGAAGGCAACTCGATGAGAATGACCCCAGCTCGTCGTGGTTGGGCAGCGCAGAATAAGAGTAAAAACCAGGGGGTGTCTGGTCTACCGCGGCCATCCGAGCACCTTCCTCGGGTCACACACCCAAGGCCGAGCGCTCGAGGTCGGGCCCTTGAGGTTGGACACTCAGGTCGCACACCCGAGGCCGAGCACTCGAGGTCGGGCCCTCGAGGTCGGACCCTTGAGGTTGGACACACGGGTCACACACCCAAGGCCGAGCGCTCGAGGTCGAACCTGAGGTCGGACACTCAGGTCGCACACCCGAGGCTGAGCACTCGAGGTCGAGCCCTCGAGGTCGGACCCTTGAGGTCGGGCACGCGGGTCGCACACCCGAGGCCGAGCGCTCGAGGTTGGGCCCTTGAGGTCGGACACTCGGGTCGCACACCCGAGGCCGAGCACTCGAGGTCGGGCCCTCAAGGTCGGACCCCTTGAGGTCGGACACGCGGGTCGCACACCCGAGGCCAGCACTGGAGGTCGGGCCCTCGAGGTCGGACCCTTGAGGTCGGACACGCGGGTCACACACCCAAGGCCGAGCGCTCGAGACCGGGCATTCGGGGTCGGGCACTCGCGGTGCCCAGGTACCCCAGGTCGGATACTCCGACGCAGTTCCAAAGATTGAAGCGGATAGGCCCTCGTAATAAAAGAGCCACGTCCGCTGGGAGGATCTGCTAAACTCTTCATTAAGAGGAAAAGACCTCTGACATAATCATTACCTGACACAGCCACCAAGCATTAATTAGGGTCGGAAGGGACAGATTTATAGATTGTCAGGCGGCTATGGCAGCCTCTCCCCGCGACTGAAGTGGCCAGTAGCTGAGTCTGACCCCTGATCAACTCTTAATGAGATGTGACAGCTTACCTGACTGGAGATTTCTCCCTTCTATATAAACCTCACTTGAGCTCCAAAGAAGGGGATTGCTTCCATTTTGCAACTATACCACCACTTTGTGAGCTACAATTTGGTCGAGCCGAGTGACTTAAGCCAACTCCTATTCAGCCCGAGTCCGACCCCCCGTGCTACAGTAGATCGGGTCGTCTTGGTCAGACCGAGTCATTCGAGTGAGAACCGGACTTCGTTTGTCGACAAGATCATCAACCTTATAGTTTCCATTCGGGCAACGGGAGCAAATACTTCTTCGTAGTCAATGTTGGGACCGGGTGCATGTTGACAAGGATATGGGTTCGTAAATTTTAAAATATTTACGTGCAGCGGAAGAATTAGCATAAATAATTTCTTAAATTATTTTTAACCACGTATCTAGCATGCGACCTTATGATGTGTGGACATGATCGTAAATTAAAATTTTGCAGAAAGTAAACTAATTTACTCGTTACCTCGCGTAACTTGAAGTAAGGGACGAGATCCAACCGTAGCGTCCCTTGGAAGCTCCGCCTCTATTCGCGTCCACGCCGAGTTCTCTTCGGGATGACTTCACAAAGCCATGAGTTTTGTGCCGATGAGAACTACTAGATTCTCCAAAGGCACAACTAGAATATCAAGAGAGAAAAGATGGAAACTAACCACCAAGGAACGGAATCAAAATTCCGGGAAGGAAGGAGTTGCGACCCGCTTCTTCTTCTTCTTCTTTGGCACCTTCTTGGTGGAGGAAGCTCACGGCCACCCTAGGTTTGTGCGCCGGCCCTAGGGGAGGAGAGAGAGCCGGCCCTAGAGAGAGAAAGGGCGCCGGCCCTAGAGAGAGAGAATTAGAGAGAGAGAGGGAGAGCTACTTAATCTCTTGATTACTCTATTGAGGAATTCAAGCCTAGCCTTGGTTCCTTTATATAGTAGTCTCTCCCTTGCCAAGTCTCCCCTTTAACGGAATTTTTCATAAGAAATTTATCTTATAAATTTTCTTATGAATTATTCCATTTATGCCAAGTTTTATTATAACTAACTTTATAATAAAACAAATACATCTCTCCTTTTATTATGGAATAAAATTTTACAAGAAATTTAATATGTAAATTTTTCTTATCATGGAAAAATCAATTCACAATTGATTTTATAAAATAAAATAAATCATTTAATGTTTATTTTAATCTCCATGAAAATAAATTTATTTACATAAATTTCTTTACATAAATTTCTTTATATAAATTTATTTATCCATAATTTTATAAAACAAATCGCGCTTGATTTATTTTATAATTAAACCAAATAAATTGGTTTTCTCTCCTTGTAGTGGCCGGCCAAACCAAAGAGGGTGGGCACCCTCTTTGGCCGGCCACACCAAGCCAAATCCCTCGCGAATTAAACTCATTTAATTCGCCCAATAAGCCTTCAAAAGACTTATCCATTTTAAGCTTCCCGTGCGCCTCTGATAAATTCAGATTCGACTTATTTCTCTTGATCGGAAAATCTAATTTTCAACTCGTTTTAAATCCCTCGGATTACTCGTAGTGCGTGTGACTAAATAGGCTTTCGATTTATGTTGGCCGTCTATAATCAACCAATTATAGAACGATCATGAGTGGCACCTAGTAGTACATCATGACCCCCAATTAATCGAAAGATCAACGGTTGACCTCAGAAATAATTCCGAAACCCTTCAGCAGCTCTAATGAATCGTGCCTCATTCCCTTCACCATCTTATACCCACTTGGTTCAGGACATGGTCTGTGTGTGTCAGTCCCCACTAGGCTGACTACGTCACACCTAGCCCAAGTAACGTTCTCTCGTCCTTTGGATTTCTAATTACTCTCATGTATTTAAGAGACTCATACTCTAAACATGACATGCTCTGGCCAGAGGCTTTGAGTAACAATCCGATGATAGGCCTGAGTATACATCTCCTCGCAAGGAGTGGTGAATCCTTTGTAGGCTGTTCAAACATCTTCAGGCACTTTGGCTTATACCCAACCATCCTGGGTCCACACCTCCTTGGAGATGCTTGCTTAAGATGTTAAAGTATAAGTCTCCATGACCAAGATGACTTGAACACCGCAAGTCAAAGGAACATCGCACTTAAGATGCAGTAAGAACTTCATTGACATATCTACATGTAGATTCCCATATGAAGTCTTACAGCCAGTCACTCCAATGAACTAGTTCCCTTAACTAGCATCCATGTTTATCTCCGGACATCCCAATGTCACCAGCCAGTGAGAATCAGCTGATTAGAGAATAACCCATGCTAGTCTCAACAGAATTGATAGTGTCCGTGTTTATCAATTCATCGACTAGGGATATTTTCAATACTTCACAATTGCACATGTAGAGATAATCACTAGTTGTGAATTCATCACAAATTCTCTCATGCTATGAATTGTATTGCGGACATTCAGTAAATGAGTTTAAGATCCCAATCAAATACACAAACATGTATACTCAAATAGTGAATTTTCATTTATTAAAATAAATGTTTACAATCATAAGGCGATTGCCTTAGGACACTTCTCTCATATTACTAACAGTCAATGCCGACGTTTTGTTTGTAGCCTTTTGCCACAAGTCACGCTTTGTACTTTTCTATTTCTCCTTGAAAATTTTTCTTCACTTTATAAACCCACTTCACACCAATGGGTTTGTGGCCATCGGGCAAAGTAGTAAGATGCCAAGTTTCATTCTTCTCAATTGCCTTCAACTCTTCATCCATGTCTTTCTTCCATTTGCTATCTTTAATAGCTTCTTCAAAAGATACAATCTCTTCATTAGCATAAAGACAAATGAGATTAAGTGGAGTTGTCACCTCATATAATTCTCGAAGATTCCTTGTCTTTTGCGGCGGAGGATCTTCTTCATCCGAAGATGATGAAGAGGTAGGCAACGGTGGTGGAGTTGGTTCTTTCTCCTTCACTTGCTCTTCTTCTTGAATCATCACCATGTTAGTGCTCCAATTCCAAGCATCATCTTCTTGAAATTCAACATCTCTACTTATGATAATCATTTTGTTCACTGGATTATAGAATCTGTAAGCCTTCGATCTTGCATCATAGCCAATAAAAATGCAAGGTAAGCTTTTGTCATCAAGCTTCGTTCTTCGTTGATCCGGAATGTGTGCATAGACAATACACCCGAAAATCTTCAAATGAGATACACAAGGCTTGTATCCGGTCCATGCTTCTTGAGGTGTAACTCCTTCTAGATTCCCTGCAGGACATCTATTTAGCAAATAAACAACACAGTTTACTACTTCGGCCCAAAGTTCTTTAGGCACTTCTTTCGTTTTTAGCGTACTTCGAACCATGTCAAGAATAGTTCAGTTCTTCCTTTCAGCAACTCCATTTTGTTGAGGGGAGTAAGGTGTAGTTAAAGGCCTCCAGATGCCATGATTTTTGCAGAATTTTTCAAATTCTTTTGATGTGAATTCGCCACCACGATCTGACCGCATCACCTTGATAGTATAGCCGGATTGATTTTCTACCAATCCTTTGAATTCCTTGAACTTCTCAAAAGCTTCGTCTTTATTCATCAAAAGATAAACCCAGGTTTTCCTGCTGAAATCGTCAATAAAGGTTAGGAAATACTGACGACCTCCAAAGGAGGCTGGAGTGATTGGCCCACATATATCTGTATGAATGAGTTCAAGAGGCTTCTTTGTTCGGTTGTGCGATTCATTTGGAAAGCTTGCTCTTGGGTGTTTGCCAAGAACACACCCTTCGCAAATATCCTCTTGAGCATCAATATGAGGAAGACCATTTATCATTCCTTTGTTTGAAAGAAGCTTTAGAGCTCTGAAGTTCACATGCCCGTACCTCATATGCCAAAGCCACGTACTGTTCTTCATACATGCACTTAAGCACTTTGCAGTAATATGATTAATATCAAGAGAAAACATCCTATTTTTAAACATAAAAATATGAGCAATAAGTTTGTTTTGCTTTCTCAACCGAAGACTACCATCCTTTAGTTGCATATCAAAACCTTTTTCAAGCAATTATCCAAGGCTAATAATATTTGTTTTCATATCGGGCACATAATAAACATCGGTGATATATGTGTGAGCTCCATCTTTATGTTTGATGAGAATCTTACCAACGCCTCTTGGATTTTGGAAGCGTCTCCAAACAAGACTTGTCCATTCACCCTTTCGTCCAACTCGGCAAACATATCTTTACGCCCGCACATATGATTGCTTGCCCCGGAGTCTAAATACCACAAATTCTTGTTTGTGGAATCTCTATCCTTCCTTGCTAGCAAAATCACATCATTGTCATAGCCTTCTTTTGATGCGTAATTAGCATTTCCTTGCACATTGTTAGAGCGGCATTCTATTGCATAATGTCCAAATTTGTTGCTAGTATAACATCTTACATTTCTTTTGTCATACCTTTGGCCTCTACCTTGATTGTTGTCATTACTTCTTCCTCGTCCTCGAGCAAAGCCCCTGCCACGGCCTCTACCTCGGCCCGTCCACGGAAATCACCACGACCACCGCCGTTTTCTGACGAACCTTCGGTCTTTGATTCTTCTTTCTGGTCAACAATCGCGAGCTTGGTTTGTAGAGCCTGCTCTCGTGAGCTTGGTTTGTAGAGCCTGCTCCAAAGGTTGTCTCCGTCTTCTTTGCATTCTTGCTTCATGAGCTTGTAGAGAGTTTAATAGTTCTTACACCTTCATTTCTTTTACATCTTTTGATTCTTCTATGGTCGCAACTACATAGTCATACCTTGGCTCCAACGACTGTAGAATTTTCTCTACGACGTGACTATCTTCAATGTCATCACCATTTCTTTTCAATTGGTTGACAATGACCAATACCCTTGTAAAATAGTCTGATATATTTTCAGACTCTTTCATCTCCAACGATTCAAATTCCTCTCTCAAGATTTGAAGGCGAATACTCTTTGCTCTTTCATCACCTTTGTATGCTACTTGTAGGATCTCCCATGCCTTCTTAGAAGTTGTAGCTTCGGCTACTTTCTCAAAAGTAGCTTCATCAAGAGCTTTATAGATAAAGAAAAGAGCTTTCTTATCTTTTCTTTTTTGTTCCGCCAATATTGTCTTCTGTGCCTCCGTTTGGTCGACTCCTTCTTGAGGCGCTTTATACCCTCCTTCAACAATATCCCACAAGCCTTCGCTCTCAAGTAAGGCACTCATTTGGATACTCCAATTACCATACTTCAAGTCAGCAAGACGAGGGATAGGAAGCATCGACATAGCTCTGATACCACTTTGTTGGGAAATAAGAAGGGAAAATTGTTGGAAAATGAGAAGGGGAAAAAAAACTCTGTAGAGGAAGGCAAATAAGATGGTAGACTACTCAAGAATTTTTTTCACATTGTAAATCTCTTAGAAACATTACATATTTATAGGTTTTATTGGATAAGTACTATCCTCAAATACATTGAATCTAGACCATACCTCATCTATTTTATCTCCACTAATTATTATCTTATCAAAGCCAAATTTTCAACTCATCTATATCACTACCACCTCATTTTTATCCATAAATAATTAAATTTCTTTTTCAACAGAGATTTCTATGGTTATGTAATGTGACAAACAAGATTAGTGTGGGAACTTGCAATCTACAAAGAAAGAAACAAGAGAAACAGTGAGGCTGACCTGGAATCTATTCCATGGCGGTGGTTGAACTTTGAAAGAACATATCTATTTCTTCTAACAACTTTTCATGCTCTGGTTTACTCTCATGGCTGTACATATTCGACGACAGCATAAGTTGGATGAGCACATTGCAGATATCACCCATATCGTCATGGTTTTTGATTGCTTTGGGAAGATCCTCCTTTGGAGTCTGCTCTCTGAAGCTATCTGTGTATGCTTGCTTTCTGCAAACCTGACAGAATTATAAACGGAAAACAAACAAAAGGATAAGTAACTTCGAACGGATGAATCCTCATGGAGGGTATGACCAAGGAAAACTCATAAAGGATGTCAGAGTGAGATCTGAATTTACTTCAGAAGTACAGGATGCTTAAAATCAAAGAAAATGTCTACATCACACAAGAGAGAACTCTGACCTGGAACAAGTGATGGATAGTATCGACCTGCTCTTTGTTCATATATTTCCTGACAGTCAATTCCTTAAAAAGCTTAACCATATCTGGGGTCAAATTACATGCCGCAAGGTTGCCAAGTATCCCAGATATACATGAACTACTGAACACTGAGTTCAACCATGGAGGTGATTAATTCATTCAGTTGGAGTAAAATGATGGCGACATGAGCCGCAGGCTTGTGTTGATTTATGAAAGATCTTGATGCTAAAGTAGGTGCAGCTAAAGCCATTACTAATTCCTCCATGATAATCCTAAACCATCTGGAATTTCTGATCACCTTCTTCTCCAGCACCCCGAACTTTTCCCACCTAAAAGTCTTGAAAGGCAAACACGACAAGCTGTGGCAGTTGAAAAGTCTTCATAGAAAAGCAAGCCTTCTGTAACAGTCATAATAGATTCCAGATATTTCATAGTTAACTTTATATCATTATTACTTTTTTCTCTCTGATCCGAAATTCTTGCCAGCAGCTCCATCAGACAATGTGAAGAAACCAACTTCACATTTGTAGGCCCGAATTTAAAAATTCGTCATAAATAATTATTTTTTAAATAAATTAAAAGACTATTAATAAATTTTATATATGGACATACAGAACTCAAAATTTAACGAAACGAGTTTTTACATGCTCGTATCGACATCCTCGTGATATAAATGACCTCAAACTTAAATTTTACATAATATATTTTTGTTTGTAATTTTCTAAAGATTATTTACTTGGAAAATATATTTTTGTGGCTTTAAATTTTTTTTCTATAAATTCATCCGGTAAAATTTAAGTTTGACATCATTTATTTCATGATGAAATCGCTACGAGCACGTAGAAACTTATTTTATGAAATTCGGAGCTCTGTACGATTATTTATGATTTTTTGAAGGTATTTAGGTATCTTTTTAAAAATTTAAAATTTTGCGACGAATTTCAGAATTCGTCCCAAATTCTGCGATGAATTTCCAAATTCGTCGCAGATTAGGGACGAATTTTGAAATTCATTGCAGAATTAAATTTTTAAAAAATCAAAACAAATACCATTTAATTGTCGTAGATGGACCTAGAGAACTCGGAATTTAATGAAACAAGTTTCTATATGTTCGTATTGATCCCCTGATAAGCTAAACGACCACAAATATGAATTTCAATTAATATATTTTTTTCATAGTTCATTATTTATATCAGCGATTGACTTAGTTAAAAGTTTCTAAGTCTGAAACTATTATAAGCAATTTCATATTAATCCTTCATTGATCCCTAGAATTTTTATTGAAATTTGTGTTTAAGATCATTTATATCACGAGGACGTCGATAGGAGCTCGTAGAAACTTATGTCATGTCATTCCGAGTTCTGTAGCTCAATCTATGACATTTCAAATGTATTTCGGATTTTCCAAGTTTGCGACGAATTTCTAAATTCGTCCCAATTTTGCGACGAATTTCCAAATTCGTTACAAATTTTCTGACGAATTTCAAAATTCGTCGCAAATAATTATTTTTAAATAAACCAAAAGAATATTAATAAATTTCATATATGAACCTATAGAACTCGGAATTTAACGAAATGAGTTTCTACGTGCTCGTATCGATCTCCTCGTGATATAAATGACCTCAAACTTAAATTTTACATAATATATTTTTATTTGTAATTTTCTAAATTTTATTTACTTGGAAAATATATTTTTGTGGCTTTAAATTTTTTTCTATATATTTATCTAGTAAAATTTAAGTTTGACGTCATTTATTTCATGATGAAATCACTACGAGCACGTAGAAACTTATTTCATGAAATTTGGAGCTCCGTACGTTTATTTAAGATTTTTTGAAGGTATTTAGGTTTCTTTTTAAAAATTTAAAATTTTGCGACGAATTTCAGAATTCGTCCCAAATTCTGCGACGAATTTCCAAATTCATCGCAGATTAGGGACGAATTTTGAAATTCGTCGCAGAATTAAATTTTTAAAAAATCAAAACAAATACCGTTTAATTGCAAAATAAATAGCATCCAAATTTTGCGACGAATTATATTTTTACGATAAATTAAATATTTGTTGTAAGTTTTCGACAAATTTTAAATTCGTCGTAAATTTTGCAACGAAAAAAAAAATATTGTTGCAAATTTGCGACGAATATTCATTTTCGTCGCAAAATATGCAACAAATTTTTTTTCGTTCCAAAATTGTTGCAAAATTTGCGACAAATATTAAATTCGTCGCAAATTTTGCAACGATTTTGCAATGAAAAAAATTTGTTGCAAATTTTGTGTCGAATAATTATTTTTGTCGCAAAAGCGCAATAAATTTTGCAACGAAAAATTTTTGTCGCTAATTGGCGACAATAGATTTTTCGTCGCAAAATTTGTTGCAAATTAGCAACGAAAATCATTTTTGTCGCAAAATTTATCGCTAATCTGCGACGAAAATTTTTCCTCGCAAAAATTTATCGCAGAATACCCTTTTTTTTTTGTAGTGGAAGGAGGGTGTTCATAATGGAAGTGATCACTGGAGTGACCCCTTAGATTAATCACTTCAAGGAGACAGATACCAAATAAAATGTCGAAATTATGCATGTGGAGTCAAAGTTGTTTCAAGTTTTCACCGTGCATTCAATGATGAGCATAAAGCAATGACGAGAAACCATCGGAGCTATTCATCCTCCTCCTCTAGCTTGCACTGGTCCTAACAAAGTTTACTAATGTTTAAATTTATTTATTAATTACTTTTAATCAAACAAATATAAATAAATTTATATTGAGTTAAACATCAAGTAACTTTTTGTTGGCTAATTTATTAGGAAAATTTAGAAGAAAAACCTATACATTTCATGAATGAGATTGGGCAAATTTATTGAGTTAAACATCTTGGATTTCAATGTTTTGTGTGTGCATTTATGCTTACACCAACAAATTTAGAGTCTATCTTGTCTTAAAATGCCCTCAGGTCTATGGTTTTTTTTGAGGAAAAGGCATTTTGGGTATCAAATTTGGCTTGTTTTTGACATGTAGGATACTAAACTTTTAAAAATACTTTTTTAATATCAAAGTTAATATTTTATTTTTATTTTAGTCTAGAGTTCATTTTCACAATTGGATTATAGTGTTAAAGTTAAAAAAATTAAAAATAAAAAACCCTTAGGGTTCACCTTCCAATTGAGTTATAGTGTTCAAGCTAAGAAAAATAAAAATAAAAAACTCGTTCACCTACCCATTGGATTATAGTGTTCAAGCTAAAAAAAATTAAAATAAAAAATCCCTAGGGTTCCACCTTCCCAATTGGGTTATAGTGTTTAAACTAAAAAAAATTAAAAATAAAATAAATCCTAGGGTTCACCTTCCCAATTGGGTTATAGTGTTCAAATTATATTTTTTTTTTAAAAAAAGGGAATTGAGGCGTCTCCCATTGCATGATATTAAAATTGTTACTTTTAAAAGTTGAGACTAAAAAAAGGATAAATACTTAACTTTGGGATTATAAAAATCTTTTCAAACGTTTAATGTCAGAATCGTCAATTTAGGATCACGTTTAGGCCTAAAGAGCACGTGACCCCTTTTTTATCTGATAAGTTGATTTTCAAAATAAGTAAAAATACAACTCTATTTCTTAATTACTATATTAATATTTATATTTAAATACTTTTTATTTTATTTTTATAGTAACTAATTCAATTTTCTTTAGCAGTGCTTCATGCATATAAGAGAGGGTAGATGAATCATAGTACAATCTTTTAAACACCATATAAAATAATTTAGGTTTGTCTTCTTCTCTCTTTAATTAATTTCTTTTGTCTTCTTCTCACATTAATGTCTTCTTCTCCATGTGTATTTAGAGTGAGTTGTAGTTCTTTAAAAGGTCTCCACCATTGTATCTTCAGCAATGAGTAGTATCCCCATCTAATGAGTCGTCTCACAAGGTACTCCACTTTCACAATGCGAATTTTCGTTCTTCTTCTTCTCTTGTTACTCATGTTCTCTCGTAGTTGTCATTGCGTCGAAGAAGAATTCATGGAAGAGTCCTCCATTGGAATTGGGAGAAGGATGTTAGCTCTTGATTTCGAGAGACAATTGAGAGCCGACATTCCACCATCGGGGCCTTCAAAGAAACATAACTCCGTCGGCAATAGGAATTAAGATACATGAGTTTAAGTTCTTCTTAGTTAACTAGTTATAGTTTTCTAAATTGGTGTGGTCACAAAAATAAGTTTGCCTCAACCCAACTTGTTAGATAATATTTGTTAATGTGGATTTGTTGTACTAGAGAAGAGTTTGCAAGTAAAATTTTGTAATGAATTATAAATAGTGGGAGCTCTCAAATTTAGTCTCTTCTTATTATTCGAATTTGAACTCGAATCTTCTTTTGCGGTTTCGCATCCTTTGTCTCGTCCCCTACCTACACCTATGGCATGGAAGCCATCGAAGAGGAGGGAGCTCTTCATCTCACCAGCTCTCACCCCAAATCCCATCATTGGAACTCCTTCAGATCCGACATTAATCCCTACGTTTCTTTATTCCCATCTTATCATTATTATTTTTGTACTTTTACCATAGTATCACATGGTGGTAGACCTAACCACGGGTCGGGTCTGATTTACCCTTTGGATAAAGATAAAGGGTGATTTTCTTCTCGTATTGTAAATATAGGCCGACTTATATCGCCATTAGAACAAATATAAGTAAACTTATATTGAGTTAAACATCCATTTTATCCATTAATTTTTGTCGAACAAATTTATTAAGCTAATTTAGAAGAAAAAACTACACATTGTATGAATGAGATTGGGCCAAAAGCCAAATGTTTATTAAGCATTTTTTTCTTTATTCTTTACCATATTATTATTTATATTTAAATAAATTTTATCCTATTTTTATTAATACTAATGAAGTCTTTTTGATATTTTTTCTTTTCATTTAATGTTAGTATTATTGTAATTTTATATTATCTAATTAGAGTATTATGGTATTCAGATGATTAATAAATATTTTAGTTAGATAATATGAGATTATGCTAAATAAGGAAGAAAATGATCAAATACTTAATTAATAATTATAAAATAAAATAAAATTTATTTAAATATAAAATTAGCTAATTTTTGAATGGGGCCGATCTAAAATCACAGGTCATGCCCAACAAGGTTGTTGAGAAACCCAACTAAGCTCAACCTAACGCGTTAAGAAGAAAATGTGTCGACCGACCTGAACCCGGACCTGGACCCGAATCCGAACCCGAACCGACAAGCTAGCCAGTTTGATATCTGTATCTGTAGTGAATTTAACTCGTGAACTTGGACGGACGTCAAGTGCCTGTGCCGACACGGGGCTCCTAGATTGAATCCAGGTGTCTCGGATATCATTAACAGTACGTTTTTAAATTTTGTTTGGTATATATTATATGTATTTAAAATTTATGATTTTAGAATTTAAGAGTTGGATTATAGTGGGATTAAGCCAATAAGGTTTTCTCTCTACAATTCAGACTTTCATTTTGGGCTATAATGTTCCAGATAAAAAATTTTAGATGCTCATAGGATATATTATATGTATTTAGCGTTTAAGATTTTAAAATTAAGAATTCGATTATAGTGAATTTAAATCAATAAGATTTTTCCTTAAATTTCAAACTTCTCTCTTGGATTATAGGCTGCGTTTGGTAAGGGGTAATATAATCGAGTCTGTAATGTAATCAAATTTGTAATGTAATCAAGATTACATTACTATGTTTGGTAACGAGTTGTATGTAATCTTTGATAACCATAGGCTGCGTTTGGTGAAGGGTAATCCATCCTGTAATATAATCAAAGATTGGCGACTGACGACCGACAACGACGACCGACGATCATGGTGGGCGACTGCCGTCGGTCGGCGACCGCCGCCGGTCGGCGACCGCCGCCGGTCGGCGACCGCCGCCGGTCGGCGACCGCCGCCGGTCGGCGACCGCCGCCGGTCGGCGACCGCCGCCGGTCGGCGACCGCCGCCGGTCGCGACCCGCCGCCGGTCGGCGACCGCCGCCGGTCGGCGACCGCCGCCGGTCGGCGACCGCCGCCGGTCGGCGACCGCCGCCGGTCGGCGACCGCCGCCGGTCGGCGACCGCCGCCGGTCGCGACCGCCGCCGGTCGGCGACCGCCGCCGGTCGGCGACCGCCGCCGGTCGGCGACCGCCGCCGGTCGGCGACCGCCGCCGGTCGGCGACCGCCGCCGGTCGGCGACCGCCGCCGGTCGGCGACCGCCGCCGGTCGGCGACCGCCGCCGGTCGGCGACCGCCGCCGGTCGGCGACCGCCGCCGGTCGGCGACCGCCGCCGGTCGGCGACCGCCGCCGGTCGGCGACCGCCGCCGGTCGGCGACCGCCGCCGGTCGGCGACCGCCGCCGGTCGGCGACCGCCGCCGGTCGGCGACCGCCGCCGGTCGGCGACCGCCGCCGGTCGCGACCGCCGCCGGTCCGCCGGCCGGTCGGCGACCGCCGCCGGTCGGCCGACCGCCGCCGGTCGGCCCGCCGCCGGTCGGCCGACCGCCGCCGGTCGGCCGACCGCCGCCGGTCGGCCGGCGACCGCCGCCGGTCGGCCGGCGACCGCCGCCGGTCGGCCGGCGACCGCCGCCGGCCCGCCGCCGGTCGGCCGGCGACCGCCGCCGGTCGGCCGGCGACCGCCGCCGGTCGGCCGGCGACCGCCGCCGGTCGGCCGGCGACCGCCGCCGGTCGGCCGGCGACCGCCGCCGGTCGGCCGGCGACCGCCGCCGGTCGGCCGGCGACCGCCGCCGGTCGGCCGGCGACCGCCGCCGGTCGGCCGGCGACCGCCGCCGGTCGGCCGGCGACCGCCGCCGGTCGGCCGGCGACCGCCGCCGGTCGGCCGGCGACCGCCGCCGGTCGGCCGGCGACCGCCGCCGGTCGGCCGGCGACCGCCGCCGGTCGGCCGGCGACCGCCGCCGGTCGGCCGGCGACCGCCGCCGGTCGGCCGGCCGCCCCGCCGCCCGCCGGTCGGCCGGCGACCGCCGCCGGTCGGCCGGCGACCGCCGCCGGTCGGCCGGCGACCGCCGCCGGTCGGCCGGCGACCGCCGCCGGTCGGCCGGCGACCGCCGCCGGTCGGCCGGCGACCGCCGCCGGTCGCCGGCGACCGCCGCCGGTCGGCCGCCGCCGTCGGTCCCGCGACCGCCGCCGGTCGGCCCGCGACCGCCGCCGGTCGGCCGACGACCTGAGGCCGGCCGGCGATCGGAGGCCGGCGGCCGGTCGGCGACCGGCGATCGGTGGCCGACCGCCAGTCGGCGGCCAGCCGGCGACCGATGATCGGTGGCCGCCCAGCCGACGACTTTACAAGCTGTAATGTAATCGGATTACATCGTTTTTGTTTTGTAATCGAGATTATAACTCTTGAGCCACTTTTGTAATTGAGATTCCATTCCATTACAATTTTAAAATTATTTCAAACAAAGAAATTCAACTTGTAATGTAATCTTGATTACATTACAGAATGGATTACCCCCTACCAAACGCAATCATAATGTTCAAGATAAAAAATTTAAGATATTCATTAGGTATATTATAAGATTAAGGAATGATTTAAGAAATTATTTATTAAAAAAAAAATAAAAATAAATCAGAAAAGGATCCAGGCTGGTTGGACCTTCCATGAGGCTAGGGAGGCGGTTGCCTCAGGGCCCGCCTCGGGGCTATGGTATAGTGGAAAGATGACTAATTATCATTCAAGACATCCGTGATTCAATCTCGAGCTACGGTATATTTTATAGAAATTTTTCTTCTAAATGAGGCGCGAACCTTATGACGTTGGGCTTCTAGATTGCCCGCCCTGAGCATTTCCTGATTTATCCTAATGGCCTATGAGAAACTTTGGTGGGGCCGATCGATCGTCCGAGATTCGACGTTACCGAATCTCGTCAATCATTTTTTTTTTAATTTTCAAGGAGTCGCGCACGGTCGACGCTAAACCTACACGGTCCACGCAGCGAGCCTCCTCCTTGCTACCTCCGCGGTCACCCATCGTTTCCTTCTCATCGACGAGCCTTGCACGTCCTCCCCTGCCCTAGACCAAATTCCTCCAATATTGTCTCGCCCTCCAGTGCCATTGAGCAAGCCTGCGCCGCCTCCCACTTCCAGCAACTCTGCGTCTCCGCCCTCTCCTCTCCACCCCAACCCTGACCCTCCGCCGTTGACCTCGCCCCCGCCCTCGCCGTCGGTTCCGCCTCCGCGCGTGGCCTTCAGCGTCGGCCGTGCGTGCCTCCATGAGACGCACGCACGGAGCACCAACGCTGCGATGCACGAGCACGCAATTTCTTCAATTCTTCTCCGATTCTCCGACATTCTCTTTCTCAGCTTTATTTTTTATTGGATAATATTTCTCAATTTATGTGATACTGTAATCCTTCTTTACTTAGAAATTATTTAGGTCACATGAAAGTTACTATAAGCCGGTTTTCTTGGAAAAATAGTACTTGTGCTGATTGTTATAAGGATTCTTATCAATCAATTGATTTCAGTTAGTAGAGACTGAAGCTAGTAGAAACCATAAACAATTGTTGACTAAAGCCACTAGATTAATAAAGCATTAATTGAAGCTTCATGTCATGCAATCTGTTGATTAATAAATTCTTGAATCATTGATATGTCATGCAATCCATTGTTTAAGGAAACCAGCTAAAAGCCTCATAAGACATCAGGCATTCCTGTAACAATCCATTGATTATGGTCAACTATGCTTCAATCAATGCTTTATTAATCAATGCTTGATGTCAATTAATCCATTGAAGCATTGATATCAGTCATTGATATAGTCATCATGCGTTCTGATAGGATGGACTAATAGTTAATGTATGAGTATTATCATCATGGGATCTGGGAATCAATATTTAATAAAGTGAGTATGTTCGTCCTCCCCATACACTAGTTATAATATCTAAACTAATAACTCTCATAATTTATCTCTTTTATATTAATCTTGAGATATATTAATGAAGATGATCTTTTACCATCGTATAATCATCCATCATTGATATAAATTCTTGAAGCAAGTAGAGTCCATTGAAGCATTGACTTCTTGCAATCCATTGATTCCGAGTTTTTTAAGAATCGTGATTGTTGACTAAAGCCACTAGATTTACATCAGATGGGATTCCTAATGTATGTTGGCATATTTTTAAAGGGTTGTTTCAGAAATGTGACTCCTCGTCCTGATAAATACTTCGTAAGCTTCTCTATATCTTAGTATCTTATAAATAAAATTATTTTTTTAGCATGATAATTATCACGCCCCGAGACCAACGGCGTGGCTGATCGAATATAAAATCGGACAACATCTCTCCTATTTGACGGATAATTTACACATACATACAAATACACGCAGATAAATATTGACATCAGACCACAAAATAGATATATATAGCATAAGGAAATTAAACACTATAATTCTGGAAACATAAAACTCACCTGAGCTGCCCTCGGGATAGACACGTAGCAAAATCACATCACAAAGTCTAACAAGGGATTCAAAAATACAATACCGTACGAATGGATCACGAATACAAGTCCACGATATATGAAAATGAATACAACACATAAAGAATGTTATAAAAAGAAAACAAACGCGGAAGCACCCAACAACGGAGTCATAGGAAGCCGGGACCGACAATCTGGGCTCCTCCGGTGAGCTATCAACCTGAAAACGAAAACATTGAGACGGGTGGTGAGTCCAAATGGACTCCGCGGGTATGTAGAAAGATATGCATGACAGAAAAATAGCTAAACAAGTTATACAAATATAATGAGATACAGTCTCAACAATAGTATCAAAAATATGCATAACTGAAATAACAAAGGACTGCGCATACCAGAAATCAGTCTATCTTGATCATAATAGGACTCGTACGATATGAGCAAATGCAGGGTCATCAAACCACACAAAAAGTATAACCTGTATGTGCATGTCAAATAAGTGCATCAAATAAATGCAACAATCACAATCAAAATGCACAATGCATCATATGCACATGATACAATGACATGATTACCCCTGAGACCAGTCAAGCCACCGAGACATGCGATAATGTGTCGGCCAAGTGGGTAGGGTTGTTGTCACGCCCCGAGACCTAGGAGCCGCTGATCCAATAGAAAATCGGACAGCACCTCCCCTGTCCGGCGGACAACTTACACATACATACGACATAATAAACATCACCACGCAGTTTAATTGGCCTCAGGCCTCAAAATATATATAGACACTAAGAAAAATCATAACAATAAAACAGAATAAACCATACCTGACTGCGGACCGGTCCGACTTACGACGAAACAACCAATACACAAAAACCTCTTAGGACACACGACATATATGACATATACAAATCGCTAAAAGGAATGTAAAACAATGCCCTACAAAGTACAAAACAAAATCCTGCGATCGCGATGGGTAGGGACTGGCTGCTGGGCTCTTCTGGCGACTCCAAGTATCTCAACCTGAAATAAAAATATATGGCAACGGTGTGAGTCCATAAACTCAGCGAATACCCAGCAGATACGCATAGTACGTTATACTAACAGTAAGAGTCTACGCTAATACAGTCTCATATAACAATCAGAAGGGGTATACTGAAGATACTAAATACAGGTACATACCCGAATCCATCTCTCCTGCAAAGGGGTGAAATCAATCCCTATAGAACAAGTATAACATATATCTAAAGTAGACAAATCTCCAGTATATGCATGTCAATCAAGTGCAGAAATCAAATGCAGCAAACAATGCACGATGCAAAATATGCACATGGTGCAATGACATGTGTCACCCCCTAGTCCCAGTCAGGACATCGTCCACAACGTCCGCGTGGGTAGAGCTATGACAACCTGTACGCACCCTGCCATCACTGCTCTTGAGCGACCGGGTGGACAGGATGCTGGCGGAGACTACGCTCCTACCCCAAGCAATGGGGGAGTCTAGCTCTCATCTCCTCATGGCTCAGTACGAGAAGGGATCCCTGACTGCTACCACGCTCGGACCCACCCTCCAAATAGTGGCCGAACGGAGCAATACAGGGCAAATACACACACTCTACAATATCCATTAACCCATGAGTGGTCGTGTGCGCATATCGTGTACCGGAAGACAATAGGCTCAACCACAAGGGAGTCGCTGATCGCCAGCATGCAACAATGCAAGGATGGTGCATGACCCAAGCATATATAACACCCACCAAGTCCTCAACCAACACCTCAGGGTGCTAGGTATAGTTCTGGATCCTATATCATAGGATACAAGTAACCTACCAGATAAACTAACGAAATAACCAATGATCCATCAATGTCAAATGCGAAGGGAGAATATCACTACATCTATGCCCAAATATATATACGCATAACCACTACTGTGACTGTATGAAGCTAAAAGAGATATAACCTCAAAAATATGCAACAGATATCAAATACAAGAATACTAAGGCAGATATAGCAACTATGGAGACTGTATGAATCTCAACGGGAGATAACCTCAAGGATAAGCAGCATGTATCAAATACAGGTATACTAAGGCGGATATAGCATATAACTTACTATTATCTATAACAAACCACGCATAGCAATATGACAATATCTAAAAGATAAGTCAAAGGATACCCGCCTCAAGAATGTAGTCCGAATAGAGTATGAAGCCCCACGACCAAGCGGAGTAACCAAGTCCGAGTCCTGTATGAAAGGCATAGTTATTTAGCTATTTACACCAATACCAAATAGCTAATGTAACACAACCTTATTAGGATCGTCCTAATGATAAATCCCAAACTTAAAACCTAAAACATAGAAGTTAGTTTTATTCTTTAATCCAAGCCCAAGTCCAATCACTTTGTCCAATCAGTACCTAATCTAAAACCAAGGTCCTGTCCCATAAGGTAGCTCTCACTATGAGCACTGCAATACCAAATGGAATGCCACTACAACATAAGCCCAACATAAACCAATCTCCAAGTATATCTCCTGATGGAAGCATTACAAGATCAAAGAACTTATGGCAATACCCCACCTAAGCAAAATTAATCAATAGTGGTCAGACCACTTCATAACCAACTAATTTAAAAAAAGGTCCAACCTTAACTTGTGATTTATGGTATAACCAAAATCCAACAACCCTCACGGTAAGGGAATAACTAGATGAGGCTCACGGTAGTCTCACAACCTAAATGAAAAGGGAACCAAACAACAAGACACGATTAATCAATTCCTCGCACGCACACCAAACCTTACAAATCCAACATCACAGCTAACTCAATCACCACACAACACTACATCATCTCGCAACACACAAGATCCAAAAGTCCCATACAGAATTCCTATTACAAGCTACAATTTAATTAGGTTACAATTCACCTACACCGATCCAATGAATCACAAACCAATTTATCCAAAGATCATCACTAAAACTCGCAAATCTGAACACTAACAAATAGCACTAACCCAAATTCCATCGTTAATTCCAAACAAGAATAGCCTTAACAAACAATTTCTTACCTGAGATGCAACCGACGACCACTTTTGTTTAGATCCGACCAATCCGAAACAACAAAGAGGACACACCCTTGGAATCTCCTTCTCCGATGGTGTGCTCACGGTGATTGGTATCCGGGTGACGATGATGAGAAAGGAGAAGAAGAACGCGAAGAGGGCCGCGAGAAGAGAAGCAAACAGCGACGTCGGAGGCTTAGGGCTAGGGTTCGCGAAGGAGAGAAAGGGAATCGAAGGAGAGGCGTCGGGTCGGCGCCGACTGCGGGCTTCGCAAGGGGAGGGAGGCGGCGCGTCTGCGGCTAGGGCACGAGCCCGAGACAGGCCGAAGGCTTTAATACAAAAGGAGGATCCTTTTTGCAAAAAAGCACCTCACATTACTCAATTTCACATTAAACCCTTAGGGTTAATGTTTTAACCATCTCTTTTACTACAATCTACTTCAAATAAGTTAGGGTTGAATTATTTACACTCTCGATAACCCTAAATCTTCCAGTATATTTTTCCGAAAATTTATTTTACTGGATTTTTTTATTTGCCGTATTTAACAGCTGTGACTCTATCCACACTCTGTCATCACTGCTCCTGAGTGACTGAGTGGACAGGATGCTAGTGGAGCCCTCGCTCTGCCCTATGTACATATGCGGGAGATATCTCTCTCATTTTCTCTGGTCTATGGGAAGAGAAGGGATCCCTGCCTGCTACCACGTTCCGAACTCACTACCCATGAGCGATCGAGCGGAGCAGTACATAGCAAATGCTTACACCCAACGGTAACCACTAGCTCATGAGTGGTCGTGTGTGCATATCATATGCCGGAAGACGATAGGCTCAACCACAAGGGAGTCGCTGATCGCCGGCATGCAACAATGCAGGTATGGTGCATGACTCTAACACATGCAACCCCTACCAGGTCATCGATACATAACTCAACCTAACATGCACAGGTCGTAAATATGTATCATAACCTAATCATCCTATATCCAGACACACGTGCATGTATGACTAGAATCAATCAATGCAACCATACAGTGGTATTCTATTCTATATCTACATACTTATGCCCATACTAATGCTATACAGAATCAGATAACAAAAATACGAGACTGTATAGAAAGGAAATCTAGATCAAATTCAAGGTCAAGTATAAGGAACAAGAAGGATAACAAAACGGTAGCAAATAAAGGTAAATATCAGCCTACTGCATAAATATCAAATAGCCATGTATAAAAAGTAAAGTAGATCTACAGAATACAAGCAAGAAGTACCTGCTTCCAATAGTAGAAGTTTGTATCAAAGCAGAAAGAACCACCCGCCAATAATCCAATCAAGCCCCTTATCAAGGACACATTTAATTCTATTACACATATATGATAACTACTAGCTAATTAATCCCTTAATTATGCTAGGGTTAACCTGACCAGTCTCTTTCCATTTAATTACTTCCAATTAAATGGAATACTCTTAGCTACTCCTTGCAATTAAAATTAGCTGCAATCCTAATCTAAGAGATCACCTCGGCTAACCCTAATCCATCAACCAAATGGTTCCAAAATCCAAAGTGTACAAGGTAAAGAGGATCAAGAGGTCAAATCAAATCCACTCAATTTTCGAACCTAACATCATCCATGAATAGATTCAAAGCAGCTCCAAGACTCAAAACCAAATAGAATGTGTCTCACAGTAGATAGGTCACCAATACAAACCTATGGTATATACAACAAGCTACAATCATTCTAACAATCTATTTAAATTAACAACCCAACTAGGATCAGAATTCCAAAGCTACCAAAACATAAAACCATCTCATAGACTTATCTTTAGCAGAAGTTATTCACTAACACTCCTAGGGCAAACCTTAATCTATTCTACTGATCTGAATGACAAACCTAGCTCTCGGCAGGGAACATGAACAACTCCAACAACAAGTTTACCCAACCCAAGATGAAGTAGAATCTGAATTCCAAATAACATAAATCTACAACATAATCAATACCAATTCAATCACCTTACCTCTTATCCCAGCTCCAATTTCAGAACCTCACAGCAAGCAGAAAAAAAACTCCACCAAACAGTGAATATCACGGTGACCTCTATAAACCCAATCACAACCAATTCAAACAGCAAATCCAGGTCTAACCCACAACAACACCAACTCCATCCTGATAGCTTGAGCAGATCAAAATCTTACCAGTAATTCAGCAGAAATTGACGACCCCTCCCTCTGGTCTAGCGATCACAGCCACAGTGCAAGCCCACCTTGATTCAGCGAAGTGGATTCCCGAAACCCTAGGGCAGAGTCCTTCCTACAGCAAACCTACTCCCGATTGATGGCAATGAATCAAACCAGAACCCAGCTAGAATCAACCATGAAAGGAAACAAAGATCTCTTCCTCAAACCTACTCGGGGTTGGAGAGGGAAGATGGCGCTCTGTTCTGCTTAGACTCGGGATGCTTGATCGCAGATGGAGAAGACCCAATGCTTGTGCAAGAGGCCAAATCGACCCAAGATGAAGGAACTAGATCCCGCCGGAGGAAAGGAACCTGACCTCGGAGTTCAGGTTCGATGGACTCTTCCACGTAGCGTCCCCATGCCACATGTTCACCACGGGATGCATCCCTATCACAAGTCCCCCCTTCAAGTTTAATAAAAGAAAGTGTGACTGACTGATTAGGCTAGTGGTACGACGAGAGGAAGCTACACGTTTGCAGGGTCCATATGGCCATTACTTCTCTTTTGGCGGCTTGTCGGGTCTAAGGAATTGAAACATTCGTCCCTTGCCCCGAGGCAACCCTTTGAATTAGTCCAGCAGTCTCTGTGAGTTTCGAGGCCCAGCAATGATAACTGTCTATCACCCATTAAAAGCACTTGGGGCATCCTAATGGTGAGGAACCATATCAGCGAGTATGACATTGTCACGTGGCTAGATCTTTTCTCCGTGATCTCCTTCTGATACGCGCTGCAGGGCCATACAAACGACGACCATAATTAAGAGCGATGCCTCGAGATGAGTGGTCATCACCGTCCACGTGCCGTGCTCTTATTGTTTGCACGAAGGCGACTTCTTCTCTATAAAAAGGGGAGGCGAAAGCGTCCTCCCGTCTTTTTGCATTGTCGATTATCAGAGTTCGCGCATCTCGCTGTCGTCTACCAACTTCTTCCTTCGCTAGGATTTCTTCTCGACTCGTAAGTTCCATTCACCTTCCCTCTTCTTCTCTTTCCTTCATTCGAAGACATGGGCAAGGAGGGAAAAGAGAAGAGAGGCCAAGATAAGAAAGGAAAATCAGAGAGGAGAGGGCTTATCATCCGGAGTGGTATGAGGCCAGTTCGTCGAAGCTTAAGTCTAGTACTCTGAGAGCTGCCTGCGAGGCCTATGACATTCCGGCTGACTTAGAGGTTAGGGTTCCCAGTCTTGACCAATCCCCCGTAGAGCCTCCCTTAGGTTTTTTCACTTTTTCCTTAGGACAGGTAGAATTTAGCCTCCGTTTTCCAATTCCTCCCTTCTTCATGGCCATCTCCCAATATTTTGATATGTCTTTGCATCAGATGACCCTGAATGCCTTCGCCCAGATGGGCGGGGCATTCATTCTCTTCAAATTGTTTAACATTCCTTTGACCCCCCGTTCTTTCCATTATTTCTTTTTTCCAAACTTAGCTTCTAAGGGGGCCTTCAGTTTCACCACCCGTCCAAGCCATAAATTCATTAGCAGCCTCCCTTCCTCCCATAAAGGATGGAAGGAGCACTTCTTTTTCATCTAACTCGCCGAGCACCCATTTTGTCCGATATGTTAGCGTGAGGATCTATCCTCGCCCCCCCCCCCCCCCGACCTGGGCGACTTCCAACAAGATCCCGGATACTAGCGGGCCAGAAGTATTCTGGATGGGATGGAGTTTCATAGACCCAGCTTGGTTTCCTATGAGGAGCTCCTGTACCAGGCTGGGATCAGTCCCAAAGTCACCAGCCTTGGCTGCAGCCTTAGTAAGTTTATCTTTTTATTAAATGTTTGTTGATTCTAACTGATGTCTTGTTGTTTTTTTATTGCAGAAAACATTATGCTATCCCGGGCGATGAATAAGCTCCTCAAATGGGAGTTGGTCAATGAGCAAGCCTTGGCCCCTCCTCCAGTTGCTCCCTCCTCCGCAGCCGAGTCATCCGAGGGCTCCAGGCAGGTCCCCAGCGAGGAGCAAAATGTTATCATGCTCTCCAACATTTAGGAGATTGCCCCATCTCCTATTCCCACTGCGGAGGAAGGGGGTGACAAGGCCCTTCCAGCTCAAGCTCTGGTGGCGGCGCCAAAGCCCACTGGGAAGGCAAGCCGACCACCTACCAAACGGTCGCGCCTCATCTTGCCCGCCGAGGAGGGGGTGAAGGAGGAAAACGTGCCAGAAGACCACAGACGGAAGCCCACGGTCCCCTCGGCGCACCAAAAGAAAAGGCCCCGTGCGGCCAAGCCTGGTGAAGAGGAGGATCGCATTCCTCTCTCCTAGCACTTCCGGAGGGCGGCATCAACCACCACTGTGACAGACGAAGAAACCACAGTCCTCCCTAGTGTCCCCGAGGACCCCGGCAATGCCAAGGGCAAGGGGGTGAGGCCATGCGAGCCCCTGCTCACCAACGCTCGTCTGCGCCGCAAGGTAGAAGCAGCCGAGAAGGCAGCAACCGAGGGCCACCAGCCAGTTCAACTCAAAGAACTGTCGATGGGGAAAGGCCCGGTCAACGAGGCATCTTCCAACACCGACGACGGCACGCCCGGTCCCTCCAGTGTACCAGCTTTTCCACCGCGCCTCCTACCTCAGCTCCCTCATGGCTCCGGGTCCACTCCCAGAATGTCATCCCCCCGGAGTCGTGACCTCGTGCGGAAGAGCACCGAGGAACACGCTACACCCCTCGGAGGGGTGCCTTCAGCTGGGGTCATCACCAGCTTGTACGAGACACTTCTCAAGGTAAATTCCTTAGTATCTTTACTTTAGTTTATTGTCTTGTCTTCTAATATCTATTTTTCTTGTGTCAGGCCACCTCCGAGTGTCTTGCCTTGGGCTGGTTGATGTCTCCTGAGCATGAGACTAAGCCCATGCGCCAGCGGGTGGTCGAGTTGGAGGTCAAGGTCTTCCGAGCTTAGGAGGGGGGTCGGATGCAACTGGAGATCAGCAGGGATCTCTGTGCTAAGGCAGACCACTACCTGGACGCCCTACAGGCCTCGGAAGCATCCCTCCTGAGCACTTGCCACCGAGAGCGACTACTGTCAGAGAGGGTGACAACCCTCTCAGATGACGCGAGTCGCCTAGCCCAGGAGTGGGAGCGATTCCAAGCCCGGGAGAAGAGGCTATTCGGACACGTCCACCTTCTGGAGTCATCTGCAGAAGTCTTGAATGGTTAGATCCAAGAGTAGGCACACCAGCTGTCCAAGAAAGAAGCTGTGATAGAGGCAACTGCTGCTCACCTATCCGACCTACAAGAGGACGTCGCCCGGAGCAACTCGGTGATGTTGGCCACCTCGGAGCGGCTCAAGGAAGCCTCGGAGGACCGAGATTAGATGTCCTCTGAGGTGGCTAGGCTGAAGGCTGCTTAGGATGAAACCGTGGCCGAACTGTAACAATATAAGGCTGATGAAGCATCCCAACAGGCAGAGCTCAAGGCCAAGTTCCTCCAATCCGACGAATTCGGCGACATCTTGGCTGGACAGGTTATAAAGCGCCTGAAACATGGCTTTAATGATGCCATCCAGCAGCTCCAGAAGGCAAAAGTGTTGAAGCCGGATGTGGACCTGAGCTTCATGAGCGTTGGCCAGGTTTGGGATGAGCTCCCCGCTAATGACAAAGAATTATAGGGGCTCTTCCCAAACCTGTGCTGACTTTTATATGTATATATATATTCCTTGTATTTCTCTTTTTTTCCCTTTTTCATAATGTATTTCAGATGTAATCCTCCATCTTGAATGAATTATTTTTGCATTATTGTCTTGTGTGCTCTGAGTTTGTGAATAAAATCCTCTGTAATCCAAGTTTACGAATGAAGTGTATTTTTCTCTGCCTTCTTCTGTACTTTCAAGCGCATCTCTTTTGTTCTCATCTCTAGCAGTCTCTGCCTAGTATCTCGTAGCTCTTGTCAAATAATCTTATCAGCGAAGGGACGAGCAGCAATGACTACTAGAAGGTGATGTCTAGCTCGGTGACTATGAGACGGTAGAGTTTAAGGCTAGTCCTGGTCAGGCATCCTCGTCACCACGACCAGGTCTACTCGTCTTTGGCATCCTCGGCACCTCAAGACAGTAGAGTTTAAGGCTACTCCTAGTTGGGCATCCTCGGTACCACGACCAAGTCTACTCATCTCGGGCATCCTCGGCACCACAAGATGGTAGGAATTTATGCTCCTCCTGATCGGGCATCCTTGGCACCACGACCAAACCTACTGATCTCGGGCATCCTCGGCACCACGAGATGGTAGGAGTTTATGCTCCTGCTGGATGGGCATCCTCGACACCATGACCAGGCCTACTCATCTCAGGCATCCTCGGCACCACGAGATGGTAGGAGTTTATGCTCCTCCTGGTCGGGCATCCTTGGAACCACGAGCAGGCCTACTCATCTCATGCATCCTCGGCACCACAAGATGGTAGGAGTTTATGATCCTCCTGAATGGGCATCCTCGGTACCACGACCAGGCCTATTCATCTCGGGCATCCTCGGCACCATGGGATGGTAAGAGTTTATGCTCCTCCTGGTCGAGCATCCTCGGCACCACGATCAGGCCTACTCATTTTGGGCATCCTCGACACCACAAGATGGTAGAAGTTTATGCTCCTCCTGGTCAGGCATCTTCGGCACCACGACCAGGCCTACTTATCTCGGTCATCCTCGGCACCACGGGATGGTAGGAGTTTATGCTCCTCTTAGTCGGGCATCCTCGGCACCACGAGATGGTAAGATCTTCAAGCAATTGCATTGGGTTTTCATGAGACATTCCGTTTGTTTCTTTCTTTATTGAAACTGCAAAGCAGTACAAACATGCATACAAATACATATTGTATCTCACAAAACTCACCGAGTACAATATGACTGAAGGTGATTTGCATGTCATGGCATATCCAACTTTTTACCCTTGTTGTCTTGTAGATAATAACTACCTCCAATAAGCTTTTTAACGACAGTATAGGGTTCGCTCCACTGCGGCTTGAGCTTTCCAGGATTGTCAATCGGCTTGATTCTTTTCCCAGACCTTATCTCCAACTTGGAAAGTTCGGGTGATCACTCGGCGATTGTACGCTTGCTGCATATGCTGATATGCAACTAGACGAGTGACCGCCCTGACTCGTACTTCTGTGACCATGTCCAAGTCGATCAGCCATTCTTGGTCATTATCTTCCCTGTTGTAGTGTTGCTGCCGGACGGACTCATCGCCTATCTCCACCGGAATTACCGCTTCCGCTCCATACTCCAAATTGAAAGGAATCTAGCATGTTCCTTCTCTAGGGGTGGTGCGGTACGATCATAGAATTCTTGGGAGCTCTTCGACCCAGCTACCTCCGACGTGTTCCATCTTTATCTTGAACCCTCTGATTATTTCCCGATTGACCACTTTTGCTTGGCCATTGACTTGTGGATATGCGACTGAGGTGAAGGCTTGGTGAATACCCAGTCCTTCACACCACTCTCTGAGTTTGCGCCCTGCGAATTGTCTGTCATTATCCGATACCAACTTATAAGAAATGTCGTACCTGCAGACTATGTCCTTCCATTGGATTTTCATCACAACCGCCTCCATGATGTGCGCAAGCTGTTCAGCTTCAACCCATTTAGAGAAGTAATCGACCAACACCAAAAGGAACTTCTTCTACTGTGGCCCAATCGGAAAAGGACCCACAATGCCCATTCCCCATTGATCGAAGGGGCAGGAATCTATGGAGGCTCGAAGTAACTCCAACGGGCGATGGGTGATATGCTGATGCTTTTGACATGCCTCGTATCCAGCCATAAATTCGATAGCATCTGCTTGCAGTATGGGCCAAAAATACCCGGCCAAGATAATCTTCCTAGCCATGGATCTTCCCCCGATATGACTTCCACATATGCTTTCATGAACTTCCCGCTTGATGTAGTCGACTTCCTCTGGAGCAACACATTTGAGCAAAGGTCGGGCAAAGACTCTATTATATAGCTACTCCCCGATCAGCGTGAACCTGGAGGCCCTGCAACAGAAGAGCCGAACTTCCTTATCGCCTGCCGGCATAGCTCCACTACGTAAGAACTCCACATAGGGCTCTCTTCAGTCGAGTAATGCAGTGCCAACAGCCTCCTCTTCGATCTGAGCCACCGTTCCTTCTATATCACTGGGCTCGTCCAACGTCCATGACGTAATAGAGTTGGCCAACTTGGCTAGCTCATCTGCCTTAATATTGTCAGCTTGGGAGATCTTCTATAGGACAACCTCGGTGAAGGAGAACCTCAGTTGCTCGTAGATGGACTCATACCTTTGTAGGCGCTCATTCTTAATTTCGAACTCGTCTTTTATCTACTGAACCACAAGTTGAGAGTCCGAGTGTAAGATAACCTGAGCAGCTCCTATTTGCTTGGCCGCTTGTAGCCCCGCTAGGATCGCCTCATATTCAACTTCATTGTTGGTGGCCCAGAAGTGGAGTCGGATAGATAGTTGCAATACATCTCCCCTGGGGGAAATCATTAGGACTCCGACCCCGTTGTTCTTGTGGTTGGAGGAACCATCAATGTAGATTTTTCATACTCCATAGGCTTTAGGCTCTGGGACAGCTTCAAGCATAAAATCAGCAAGAGCTTGTGTCTTAATGGCAGTACGAGGGTGGTACTCAATCTCATACTCGCTAAACTCTGTCGTCAACTTGATCAGTCGTCCTAAAGCCTCTGGGTTTGTGAGGACGCGCCCAAGCGGGCTATTGGTGAGCACTACCACGGGATGCGCCAAGAAATACGGCCTCAATATTCAGGCCGTCAACACCAAAGCGTAGGCCAGCTTCTCTAGTGTAGTATACCGAGTTTCTGCATCCTTCAGGAGATGCCCGAAGAAGTAGATTGGGTAATGAGTAGTACCTTCTTCCCGAATGAGCGCAGAACCCAGAGCTTGTTCAGTCGCGGACATGTAGACAAATAGTGTTTCCCCCTCTAGCGGCTTATAGAGGATGGGGAGCTCGGCGAGGTATGCTTTTAAATTTGTGAAAGCCTTCTCACACTGATCATCCCAATCAAACTTGACAGCCTTCCTCAGAATCTTGAAGAACGGCAGGATCTTGTCAGTAGATTTGGAGATGAACCTGGACAGAGTTGTAATTCTGCCATTCAACCACTATACGCCTTTGAAATTGTGAGGGGATGACATGCTGAGGATAACTTGTACTTTCTCTAAGTTAGCTTCAATTCTCCTTTCTGTCACCATATACCCGAGGAACCAACCCCTCTTCACCCCGAACAAGCACTATGCAGGGTTCAACTTCAGCTTGTTAGCTCTCAAGGTGGCGAAGGTTTCCTCTAGGTCAGCTATCATATCTGTCCCCTTCTCTGTCTTGACCAGGATATCATCTACATATACTTCGATGTTTCTCCTGATATGGTGTCGGAAGACCTTGTCCATCATTCACTAGTAGGTTGCCCCTGCATTGCACAACCTAAATGGCATGACGTTATAACAGTAGGTACCATCTGCCATCACGAAACTGACTTTCTCTTGGTCCTCCCGAGCTAGGGGAACTTGGTGATACCCCTGATAAGCATCCAACATCGATATGAAATCACAACTAGAGGTAGAATCCACTAGCCGATCAATGCGAGGCATGGGGTAACAATCTTTAGGGCAGACTTTATTTAGATCTTGAAAATCAATACAGACCCGCCATTTACCCCCCGGGTTTAGGGACAAGTACAACATTCACTAGCCAGGTCGGGAATTGAACTTCGCTTATATGTTCGAACTTCAGCAACTTGGCGACTTATACTCTGATGATATTGCCCTGCTCGGGCGCAAAGTGTCTTCTCCGCTGTTTCACCGGCCGAGCTCCTGGGGTTATATGCAACCGATGCATGGCTAAGGTCGGGGGGACTCCTTTGATCTCTTCAGTAGCCCACGCAAAAATGTCCCGATGGTCCCTTAAGAAATTGATCAGACGACTTCTTAGCTCTGGTGTAAGATTAGCCGCAATCCTCATGATTCCTCCTGCTCGTTGAGGATGAATCTGAACCTCTTCACTTTCGACCTCCCTGCGTTCTTCTTTAAGCCCTTCTTCTTCTCGAGGGTTGGCCAGGTCGATTTGTAATGCTTCAATGCTCTTCGGGTTCTTGCGGGCTTCTACCCTGACCTCCCAACTATAGCACCTCCGGGAAGTTAGCTGGTCCCCCTTGACTTTGGTCACCTGCTCACCTACCGGGAACTTGATCTTCTGGTGGTAGATTGAGACCACCGCCTGAAATAGGCTTAGCACCGGACGCCCCAGGATGGCATTGTAGGACGACGGGGCATCCACGATCATGAAGGGCATCCTTCTCGTTCTCTCCAGCGTGTCATCCCCCAGCGACAGAGACAGAGAGATCTGCCTTATCGGCTGCACTTTATATCCGGTGAAGCCGAAGAGAGGGGTGGAGTCGATCTGCATCTGGTCCAGAGCCGCGTTGTACAGGATATTGACGGAGCTACTTGTATCCACAAAGACACGTTTAACCTCGTAATTAGCTATTCGTGCGAGGATTACCAGTGCATCATCATGGGGGCTTTCATGTCCTCCAAATCGTCAGGGCCGAAAGAGATGATAGGGCCCTGGCGCTTGTCGTTGCTCGTCCCAATGGCACAGTTCTCCAGCCGACATGTGTGAGGTTTCCTTGCCCGATGTGAGTCTCCTCCAGTAGGCCCTCCGGAGATCACTCCCATATGACCCGAGGGAGGCCTGCGCGCTGGAGCATTGCCCTTCTTGGGATCTCTTTCGGGGGAGACAGATTGACGGGGCACTATCTCCCCACTCCTTCCCCTCGAACGTGACCAGCATCGATGCCTGGATCCACCTTCCCCTGATTGTCATCGATGAGGGGAAGGGCTTCACCGTCAATATCCCGTTTTATTCCACCGCTTGTGAGGTTTGGCGTCCAGGTCCTTAGACCTCCTCTTCTTCAGGGTGTAGTACTCCTCTGTAGAGTACGTCGTACTGCCATGGAAGTCGCGGTACTTCATCGGTGGTTCGAGTTCCGAGGTATCGACCGTCTCCACCAACCTCTTCTTGCCAGCCCAGTGATCCTTCCCGGAGCAAGGATCTTTTGCCCGAGATGGTGCAGGTGGTTCTCTTCTCTCGGATGGTACCGAGATCTGAATAAGGGCTCCCATCGGATCTTTGCGGTGGGCGTGTTGCACCTCTTCGACATTGACGTACTTGACGGAGCGCCCTAGCAAGTCGTCAAAGCTGGTTGGTGGCTTCTTCATTAGCAACTAGAAGAAATAGCCTTTGGAGAGTTCATGCGTGAAGGCGCTGATGAGGATCTCCGAAGTAGTAGTTGGCACATCTCGAGCCACCTGATTGAACCACTGGATATAGTCCTTCAGCGGTTCTTTGGCCTTTTGCTTGAGGGCGAACAGGTTTAACGTCGTCTTCTGGTATCGCCGACTGCTGGCGAAGTAGTGTAAGAAGACGATTCTAAACTCCACGAAAGAGTTTATCGAACCTTGGGGCAGTCTTTGGAACCATCTCTGGGCGACCCCTAACAAGGTGTTCAAGAACACCCTGTACGAGCGCCGCGTTCTGTGTATTAGTGTAAGAGCGCCGCATTCTCGAACTTGCAGCTATGGTCCTTCGGATCCATTTTCCCCTCATAGTCAGCAATTTCCGGACCATGAAATTGCTTGGGCATGGGATTCGTTACGATCTCTGGAGAAAAAGGAGTAGACAAAGACTTCATGAGGGCCTCGATCTTCCCTGGTCCTTCCTCCTGCCGTAGAGCGCTGGAGGTGACGGAGTGCGCCCTCTCCAGGTCTCCCAAGGAATCTCGCCGGGGTGCTGGAGCAGTCATTGTTGGTCCTGCCGGTGGCGAGACGGATCTTCAGCTTTGGTGGTGCGAGGCAGACATTCTTGGGATTTCATCTTACACTAAAGCCGCTCGTCGTGAGGTGGCTTGCTCGATTTAGTGTTGTTACAACGCTCCTTTGACAGCGTTGACGACTAGACGATCCAACTCCTCCCTCGTCAGGATGATGGGTTGTCCCTCTGGATCTGCCATCACGGTGCTCCTTCTGGTGCTTTGAATCTTTCCCACATATGGCGCCAAACTTGTTCTGGAAGGGAACAACGCGGATGACGAGTCACCAAAGCGTAGTCCATAAAGACGGTGATGGGGGAGAAGACGCTCACGCTCTACAAGATTAACACAAGCGTTAATGAGAGACGGAGCCCACTCTAACACTCAAGTCAGAAGTCTTATCTCTTTTCGGAGGACAACGAGGAATCAGAATTTGCTCTAAGTGCGGAAAGCTTCCCCCCATTACCTGGATGCCGAGGCATCTTAAATACCTGAGGTTTCTGTCATACGTACCCCCATGTTCTCTTCCACGTCCCTTAATCATCGGTTACTTGATATCTTTTGGTAACGACCGTTGTGATGATTAAGGCTTTAATTGTCGCACGTTACGGACAATAATTATCCGATGACTTTCCTGTTCTGGAAAGAGGAATGACTACTTGATGTCGGGCTTTTAACTCTTATGTCGATCTTTGGGCTCCGCTCTCCCGAGCCAGTCTTGGGGTTACATCTCTCAAGCTAGCCTCAAGGCTTTCATTTATTTTACCGAAATGGTCTCGAGAGCCCGATACCCGGTCGGATCTTGGGAGCTCTCGTCTGTTCTCCTGAGATAATCTCGGGAGCCCGATTGCCGGTCGGATCTCGGGGCTCTGAGCCATTATCCCGAGATAGTCTCGGTCTGACTTCGGAGCTCAGGTTCGGTGGACCCTACCACATAGCTTCCCCACGCCACGTGTCCACCCCGGGATGCTCATCCCTATCAACGGGTACTCGCAAATGGACAAACATTAGATAAAAGATGGTTTGTATATTATATTTTATTGGATAAAATATTTTACTTCTGTTATAAGTTGTTTAAGATTGAGCAAATGATAGTAGAATGGGGAATTTGGGTAATGATGGGCACAAAGACTGGCGTAATATGCATAGAAGTCTTAAACAATATGAAGCTAATAGAGACCATATGGATTGCATGATTGCTTGGGTTGAACTACAAAAGAGGCTGAAAAAAAATCAAACAATTGATTCCAGTATGCAACTTCAAATCAATAAAGAAAGACAATATTGGAGGTAAGTGTTAATAAGAATAATCTCCATTATTAAAACACTTGTCAAAAATACTTTGGCCTTTCGATGGGATGATGAGAAACTTTAATTTATGTTGAGAACAATGAGCTATTTTTTGCAAATGATAGAAATGGTTACTGAGTTTGATCCTGTGATGGAGGAGCATGTTCGAGGTTGTAAAGCAAGAGAATCTCAATATACATATTTTAGTCCTAAAATTCTGAATGAATTGATAGAGACTTTGGCAAATGAAGTGAAAAGGGCCATCATTGTAAAAGTTAAACATGCAAACTATTGATTTTTCAGTAATACTTGATTGTACTCTAGGTGAGAGTCATCAAAAATAAATGTCTCTAGTGTTATGATGCTTGGATGATTCGACAGACACACCAAGAGTAGAAGAATATTGGGTTGAGTTTTTGAAGATGGATGACACATCAAGCCTTGGGTTATCACGTGAACTTCTGAATGTGTTAACTAGAGTTGGGCTTGACATTGATGACATAAGATGACAGGGATATAACAACAGGTCTAACATGAGTGGAAGACACAAAGGTGTACAAAAAAATTACTTGAAATAAATTCTAGAGCTTTTTACACACTATGTAGTTGTTATAATCTTAATTTTACTTTAGTTGATATGGTGGAATATCGTCCTAAAGCTAAGTCCTTCTTTAGAGTGGTGTAACACATCTACACATTGTTTTCTTCCTTTATAAAGAGATAAACAATTTGTAAAGATAAGGTTCTTGGTTTGGCCGTTAAGCCATTACCACATACTCGTTGGGAAAGTCATATTGAAAGTGTGAAAGCCATAAAAGAGCAAATTGTACATATAAGAGGGTCTTTACTTGACTTGGCGGAAGTTGCTGAAGAATCTAAAACAAAGAGTGATGCTGAGACCTTAACACTATATGATCTTGAGAGTTTTGAGTTATTGCTTGGAATGGTAACCTGGTATAATTGTTACGAGCAATAAATACTGTGAAATGGATATAGATATTGACGTGATGATCAACCTCTTACAAGGACTTGATCAATTTCTCAATGAGTTTAGAGAAGATGAGTTTTCTAGTTTCATGAATGAAGCTATACAAATGGGAAGTGAAATGAGGATTGAACATAAATTTAGAGAAAAACATATCATTCGATGAAAGAAACAAATTGATGAAAGTAACAATAATAATGTGACACGATCAAGTGAAGGGTCTGTTGGGACAATCGGCCCTGAGATAATCTGGAGGATCATAATATTTTGATGTATAGGCAATAGGGTTAAGTTAGGATTTGTGTTGTTCTCATATGTATACATGAGTGTGCAGGTGTACAGGTACACATGGACTTGGTTGATGTCTTCTGGTGAAGGATGGCATGGAGGCAAGCTGGAGGTTTGTGTGCGCATCCGAGGGACCGTTGGATAGCAGAGATGATAAGCCGAGGGATGCGGACTTCGAGGCGTACGTGAAGGGTGGCATGGAGGCAAGCTGGAGGCTTGCGTGCGCATCCGAGGGACGAGAGCCAAAGATGAAGAGGGCGTGAAGGCAACAGTCAAGACTGCTAGTGAAGAGTCAACTGAGGTGTAAGGGTCTGAGTATGAGTGTATGTATTCAGGGGCTAAGCCGGGAAGGTTTGAGTGTGGAGAGACTTGTACTCGGGAGTAAAATCCTAGATTTATGTGTGTACCAGTCGACTACCCCAGGGGCAGTCGACTGGTGGTGACTGGAACAGCCTGGCAGATTTGAACGTTGTACTGTAACGGTCAAATCTGAGTGGGACCAGTCGACTGCCCCAGGGGCAGTCGACTGGTAGCGGCTGTTTTCAGATTCGAGCCCTATTTAAAGGAGCTCGTTTCCTACTATCTTCCTTGACGAAACTCACTTGGATAAAGTGGGTTAGTAGTCTACTGTGATCAGAGAGCGTCCAAAGTGTTGTGACGAGGTTTCTCCACCCACAAGGAGCGACAGATCTAGCTGGAGGTTATCCGGGGGTTGATCCACTGAAGGATTCTTGGATTAGTCACCCGACCGGGGTGGATACCAAGTAAATCAGGTTGTTAGCATTGTTTGTTTCTTATTTACTTTGCATATTATTGTTTCCGCTGCGCTAACGACTTTGTAGAGATCAAAACGATGAAAAAGTGCTATTCACCCCCCCTCTAGCACGCCTAGACGATCCTTCAGAGTCTTTTAGAGTTGAATATTTCCTATTTATAATTGATCAAGCTCGATCTTCTCTTCAAGTTCTATTTGAACAATTTAAACAATATTAGGAGATTTTTGGGTTTTTACTGAAATTGGAGAAGTTAAAGAGTGGGCCTTTAACTAGTATGATGAAGTCTTGTATAGAGTTTCGATAATTTTTGAGTCATGATGGACGTTCAAACATTAATGGTGATGAGTTGTGTTTAGAGTTGATGGTCATGAGATGCTATTTAAACAATGAAAAAAGAGCAATTAATATGCTTCAATGTCTAGCAAAACCAAATGTTTTATTCCCAAATACTTACATTGCCTATGAGATTTTGTTAACCATACCAGTATGAGTTGTATCGGTAGAAAGAAGTTTCTATAAGTACCCTGGGATAGTTTTGATGTTGTCATCCGAGTCAAGTTAGGTCATGTTGGTTTGATCCCTGTGTCTAAGTGTGCAGGAGCTTACGAGCACAGAAAGTCAAGCAGAAGACGCAACAGACAAGAAGAATGACACGGGAAGGGACTACAAGAAAAAATGCTTTTAATGACATTGAAAAGTGTCATCATATATTATTTATACTGACATTTTTGATATAGTGACATTAAGTTAAAATGTCCTCTATAGTGATGTCGTCTAAAGTCTTATCACTTATAACAATTCTTAATGTCACTATAAAATACAAATAGTGACAATACTAATAACATGAATAATTGTTATAGTGACAAAAAATAATGTCACTATAAGATTTGTAATGACATTTATACATGTTGTTTTATTATAGTAATGATGACAAATTTATATGTCCTTTAAAATTATTTATCAAGACAATTATAAGTGTCTTGAATTTTATTTATAATCACAATAAAAAATGTCACTAATGATAGTTTATAAAGTTAATTTAAAATGCCTCGTTATGTAACTTATAATGACACATATAAATGTTTGTTATATTAGTCTATAAGGACATTTAAAATTATCATTAATAGTTATTTATTATGACATTTTGAAATGTCTTCATATGAGTTCTATAATGATATTTTTATCTATATAATTTGGTGTTCTATTGTGACATAAAAAAATATCATATATTAATAAATATCTCATCCATTTTCAATATTTTCATGATATAAATATTTACGTATATAACTAATTAACATAAACACAAATAAAAATTTTAAATTGAAATTAAAGTGTTAATCAATAATTGTCAATTTTTATGCAATACAAGACTGTCAAATTGATCACCTCAAAAAATAACTATGCACTAATCACAATCACAAATGTACCCAATGTATTTAGTTTAAGAACTAGCAAAAAACTAAATCTCTCCTAAAACAAAACATAACTAAACTTCCAAAACTTTGCTGCATCTTCAATCTTCAACCATCATATCTAGAACAAAATCCAATATTCTTGTCACCTACAAAAAAATATCATATATTAATTTATATAAATGAAATAAAATTAAAACAAACAAATCTCGACAGTACTGATATTGGCTCTCCAAAAAAAAAACTCATTGATCTTGATAAGTAAAAGATGTCATTCAGATTTGCCAAATCTGAAAGATATCTATTCATATCGCTATTTAAGTTTCTTCATATACACTATTACAAGCAAAGTCAGATAGATGCACATGACCATGAAAAAAGAAGCTAGGTATGAATGAATGCAATTAAACTGAGGTATCTTTGTTAAGGTATCTTTTTTTTTACAGAATTTAGAAATAGAAGGTTAAAACCTATATGAACTCCCATACCTGACATTTCTACAAAGAAAATGGAACTTTTTTTCTCTAACATCCATCCAGTTACGCTCAATAGCATCTCATTTGACCATTTCAAATTGCTACACCATTTATGAAGAATTGATATCTATTGGCCACAGTATCAAGCAAAGTCAATGATCATGTGTCACATGGAGAAATTTCTAAAGCTACAAGAATTCTGGACATGACATTTCCTATCTATTTATGAACATCAATACACCAATTACAAGCATATTTTAGCCTTAAGATCGCCGCAACATATGGTTATGACATGGTAAGAGCACTGCAATTAGGAGTTGGTTTTGACTGTATTCCTGCTGCCAGTACAGGTGCATGGTAGTCTGGTCCATAGCATGCAGTGCAACAATCATATGAAAGTGAAAATATCAAATTATCAAACTGTGTGCATGTTCTTTCTCAGTAGCCTAATTAAGATGATCCAGCAAGAGATAGATGGATAGATAAACACATATAGATGTACCAATTCAGCAAACAATCAATTAGTAGTTCGTACCTCTGGCTCATAAGTATCTGCGATTAGGACAGGATCTAGCATCCACTGATCTTCTGAAGGCCACTTTACACTATGTTGAGCAAGAAAATATGTATTTTATTACAAAAGATATAGCGAGAGAAACTGCCTTCCAGCTTTTTCATCCCAACAAACCTTGTGGAAATGAGGGGTTCATCCAGACTTCGTAATATAGCTTGACAAATAGGATCATCTGGCATGCCGATACCTACATGCTTCCTTGACTCATATTTAGCCGCCCTTCCAGATCTTATGCATTGTTTTGGTAATTCTTTGGTCGCAGGAAGAATAAAAGTATACTGTCAGACAAGAACTGCAACTCAAAATTTGAGCCAAATGGATATGATAATGCTTCAATTCAAATAACTCAATGAGATTATCATCCTTACCGGCCCAGGTAAACAGTGTTTCATAGCACGAAAAATATTTTTTGCCCATGCCCATTGCCACGAGGAAAACCTACCGTGTACTTATCTATATCTTCAAAACAGCGACACAAGATACTGACAGGCTATATAAGTAGAATAAATGAATCAGATTCATACAGAAAAAGCTGGCAACTATTATTCTCAATTCAAAATCATGGAAAAGGCAGCATGAAACTTTCAATAAATAGATAATGCAATATAAGGAGCCCAAAGTAAAATATTGTTGAATTGCTCAGAATCTTGGAAAAGGCTCCACGTAGAAAAAAAGAATCCAATATGCCACATCGTAAATCTTGCCTTCTTGTTTTCTATATCTTTGATTCTGCATGTGTAAAGTAAAAAATTCTGTCACCACAATTTACATGGGAGAGTCTACCATCAACAGCCACTGCAAAAGATAAAACAAAAGAAACAGAGAAGGATAGTAGTCACCTCCGTAGCCGTTCTATCGATGAATTACTCTTCAAATCACAAACAATGACATACCTGAAAGATTAACTCTTTAGTTTGCTCCAAATAAGCATCAAGTGTTTCCTCTGGCATTGAGAAGATACAAGATGCCCCATGATTTATGCTAGAACTCATAGTATATGTAGCTTTTTAGAAGAAAATAAAAACATAATTGTCAGGGTAATGTTTGATTAAAATTCTGGCATTTCAAGGAAAAGGAAGCTAACTTATTTTTACATACTATTCTCTTACTAATGACGAAAATGCAAATATATGAGAATTATATGGACAAACTGCTAAAACTTTTGGACCAACTAAATCTTTCTCTATATTACTAGTTTAAAATATTGACGCTCCAACATGGTAGATCTAAAAAGTGTGTGTGTCATTTTTTTCCATAATTTTAAATGGATAGATTGAAATTTTGCACAAGAAGAATACCAATGCTAAAATTAATAATACTAGCACAGGATAAAAGCATCTCATAAATTAAATTCTACTAACCATGTTTGATTGATATGGACTGAGGAACCAAAAGAAACATATCAATAGAGCCTTGAGATATGTATAAATAATGGAAATCCTTTTATTTGCACATAATCTCAATAAAGGATAGTAATAGATTGCTCCAAACTAATTTACCACCTCATTCCTCATGCGAAGCAATGGTTGAACAATATCCAATGAAGATGGAAAAAGTAAATAAATTCTCACTGATTACTAATAGATGAAAAGCATCCTCAATTCATCAATTCATCCAAGACCTTAGTTCACTTTACCTAAACTTAGATACCTCAATTCAACCAAGACCTCAATTCTCGCTGATTACGTAAATAAATTCTCAGAACCTTAGTTCCACTTTATTTATCTAAGTCAAAACATCCTCAATTCATCCAAGACCAAACAACACCAACAATCCATACCTAAAAAAACCATGCACGTAGATTTCCTCTGCTCCTTTATTTTCCGATCTGATAAACCAAGCCACCACAGCAACCTCAGATGAAGTTGCTCCTCTCCAATAAACCCCCAATCCAGATCGACGCAAAGAAGAGAGGAGCTGCAAACAGAGGTTGATTAGGCTCGACATGAGGTAGCCATTGCGTGCGACAATCGGTAGAAAACACAACCACGAAAAAGGCAGCCGGGGGAAAGAAAGGCAAAACAACCACAACACTAAGCCCCTTACCTAGTTATAGCCGGAGAAAAAGGTCTGAGGCGCCAGTTCCGACAATGGATTGGGCAAGGACGAAGTAAGGGAAATCTCGAAGAATCGCTACGGCGTCAGCACTGCTCCTGTTGATCAACGATGGCGAGGGGAGTCCCGGTAAGACACCGAGCGGTGATTGTCACGCGCCATAGCCGCCCTTCTCCGACACCCACAACAATCGAAAGGAGGGATGGCTGGCTCGGCCGGTGATCGTGCGAGGCTGGGCATCGTAATGCCGATCGCGCAGAGGAGAAGATTGTCGGTGACTTGCTTGCGCGAGGGTGAGGGGGCGGTGCTCCAACCTTGTTCGCATGCGACGAGAGGGGAAAGGGAAGATCGCAAGGAGAGGCGGCGCCCTTCCGGCTGTCTTCGGGTGCGCGAAGGGGAAATGTTTGTCGGCGAGGATGTGTGTCGGGCGGAGATGTTAGGGCACGGCAAAGGGACGGGTGAGTGGATTCGAGCGATAACTTAGACACTCGTGTTGACTCGGGCACTCGACAACTTAGGCGCCCATGTTGACTCGGGCGCTCGATATGGATTATAGCTGTTTTATGGTCGTTGCAACGTGGATAAGCGTTAACCTGATTGAGGCGCCCGTGTTACACTTGGGCACCCGGGATGTGCTACATCAGCACGTCGATAAGCTTTCGAGACTCAATAGATTGAGCCCCTTAGCTCAGAGTTTATCATCAATCATTCTGAAATAATTTATGTAACTCTGTGCTTAACTATTTCGTGATTTCAACGTGTAAGAGGCTTCTTCACCTACGAAGAATGAGAAATTCTAGTGAACTTCATTGTCATGGATTAGCAACTACCCAGGTTGTAAAATAAGTAAAAATCAGAGTCCTCTTTTACTCATTATTTTAGTTATTTATGTGTTTTGTATGTGCTCAACTAATTTGTTTATCTTTGTTAAGTTAGAGACAAAAGATCAAGTTTTCAATTGTAAGGCTATTCACTCCCCTTCTAGCCAGCCTACACGGGTCTAATAGTTTCTTGAAATTGAGTTAATCAAGAATTATCTTCGATCAATAATGTCACAGGATAGATAAAATGGATTAGTAATGTTGTTGATTGAGAAAGAAATAGTTCGACAATTAGATTATGCAAATTTGATAAATATTTTTGCTTTTAAAACAGTTAGACGAGTAGTGTATATGTAATTATCACAAATATTTGTTAACTTTTTATTGATGTAATATATTATTTTTAGTTTATTTATGTATTTAGTGTATTTGTTATATATAAATTGAATATTACTGTTATTTACCACAATAAAAGGGTTAATTTTTATTTTCGCTTCAGGTTTCGTCAAACATAGGTACGACTTTGGATCTAGACGCCTGGATCACTATGGTACGCAGCGTCACGTGGCATTCGTTCCACAACATAAATGCTCTCTCTCTCTCTCTCTCTCTCTCTCTCTCTCTCTATATATATATATATATATATATAGTGTTCAAAATTGCGGTTAAGGAGGCTACCTAGGCAGGAGGTGGGCATCAACCGCACAACCTCAGGCTGAGACAATGCT
Source organism: Boesenbergia rotunda (assembly GCA_024364735.1). Classification (NCBI taxonomy): domain Eukaryota; kingdom Viridiplantae; phylum Streptophyta; class Magnoliopsida; order Zingiberales; family Zingiberaceae; genus Boesenbergia; species Boesenbergia rotunda. The sequence continues at coordinate 804,617 of JAGFNQ010000307.1, read as the reverse complement.
TTAGGTTGTAACTCACCTTCTTTCGCCACCATGGGGCCCAAAGGCGTCGCTCGGGCTCGGCGACGGGCTAGGAGGAATCACCCGCCCAACTACGCGTTCGAACTCGTCACGCGGTCTCGGTGATGTGTTGAACTCGTCACTTGGCCGAAATTGTGTACGTGGGTAAGCTATAAGTTAGAATTTAATTCAATTACTTTAGGTTAATAATTTTAATTAATTTCTAATTATGATTGAGATAATTTAAATAGACTTAATTAATATCTAATAAAATTACCCTAATAATTTAATATATATAATTATATTTTTTTAATTTTTAAGATATTTTAAATTTTAAATTATTTTATTAAATATAATATTATAAAAATATTAATTATTTATAATATTATACATAAAAATAGTAAAAAAAATTCAACCGTCTAGGCATTGCCTAAGTACTGCCTAGGTGGCTGAAGTAGTAGGCGGTAACTAACGACTCTGCCACCGTCTATCGTTATTTACAACACGGTATATATATGAAAATTTTAGAAGGAGCAAACTGAGAAATAGCCTTAGGAAATTTTTTGGCAATTTTAGATATTTTTGTAAAATTTTGTGGAGGTCTTTTAGGATTCCAGGGATCAATGGATAAGAAGAGGGCCTGAATTAGTTTAATAGATTTAAGCGAAGAGAAGTTTAATTATATAAATATTATTTATTTATATAATTAAATTCCCTCTTCTCCTGATAAGCTGCCGGAGACCCATTTCTCCTCGCTAGCATTGCCGAATCCCCTCAACCCCCGTAAGCTCTCTCCCTCGTCGCCGACTTCACCCTTCTCTCTCGCGACATCTCCTTGAGTTGATCTTCCTATTTCTGTTCTCCTCTTTCTTCCCCTCTATGAGAGATTCCGTCTATTCCTTCTGTTCTCCTTGAGCTCAGCCGATCAGAGTCCTAATCAGAGCCCTTTTGATGGCGTTGCTAGGTTAGCCGCCGCCGACCCCTCTCTCTCCGCAAGAACTCCAGCGACGCGGATTCTTTGTTGGTAAGTTGCCGACCTCTTCTGTAGAAGCCTTGATCTCTGTAGTTCATCTCTATTCTTGGGGAAAACTCCCTCTTTTGGCCGAATCAGGGGTGTGCCCCTTTCGTACATCGATCTGGGATTGGTGAGGTTTGCCGGAGAAGAGGTACTTCACCTGAGGTTGATGTGCTATCAGATCTAGATCTGAGTAGGGGAATCCTTGCCGGCACACCATAGCAAGTAAGGGGGTTTGTTTAGGTTTAATCTTTGATGAAAATGTTGTTAGATTGAGTAGATCAGTATTGGAGAAGTTATGTTTTGAATTTCATGCTAAATCTTTTGGATCTTGCTAGCTCTATATTGTTTTGTTTCCCTTATCATGGGTTGTTGGGTTTGGGATGATTTCGTTTGGATTTGGTTTTGTTGTGTAGCTTTGTTTGATAAGGTACTGATTCCTAGAGTGAGTTTCAAGTGTGGGCAGCAATTCTGTTTGAAGTGTTGTGGATGCGGAATGGGTTCTTCTCTAGTTTTGACATATTGATTCTAGGGTGTTTGCCATATGATACATGAGTGGAGTAGGTTTTATGTTTATTCCATTGATCTTGTGATGGTGTTGTGAGCTAAGGGTTGGATGCTGATTGTGTTTTGGAAGTGGGTATTTAGCTTCCATTTGGAGTTTAAATCTGGTTTTTGGTTTTGGGTTTGAAGTTTTATGCCATGTGTTCCATGTGGTTTTGATATGGATTAGAATGGTGTATGGGTGATAATATGAGAAGAGGGATTACTATTTCAGTTTGTCTTGTGGTTGTGTGATGTATATTTTACTTTTTGTTTCCGGATGTGTTGGTCTTAGTTGATTTGTGTGGCAGTGTTGGTCTTATATATCGGTTTAAGATTGTCCACTATATAAGGGAGATGTTATCCGATTTTTATCGGATTTATTTGATATCAGAGCCCGGGTTGCGAGGTTAACCTGGGTATTTTTGAATTTTTGTGGAGTCGTTTTCTCATCGTGTTCTTGGTTTGGGACTATGCGACGATGGAACTTCTCCAGGCGATGAGTAAGGAAGTAGGTAAGATTTTTACTAGATATATACCTATAGTGATATTTGGTTAATATTTTAAAGGTATGACTCGTGTTGAGCTGACCTCCACTCGTAGACCTGGTCCAGGGCGACCATGTAAGAGGACAGTTGAGTCTATAAGTGCTGAGACCGCCAGCCAGGAGGCGGAGTTTCTGGAGAAACTGGCCGAGGTAGAATCTGACAGACGGGGATAGATTCACTATTATATTTGGGGTGGTCAGAGTTCCCAGCTACCGAGGGCTCCTCCACCATTTCTGACTATTATTCCAACAGGGCCACCAGTGGTATCGACCGACCCTGCATGTTGGATCCTAGATCGAGCTCGAATTTCGGTGTTAGTGGCATACGTTAAGGGTCATTTCACGCTATTCCATGGAGGACCAGATCCGTGCATCGCCCATTCTTAAATTGACACTTTGGAGGGCATGTTCTATTATATGTCATGCACGGAGGAAGAGAAGGCAGAGCTAACTGCGTACCATCAGCTTGACCAGGTCGTCACCTAGTGGAACATATAGAGGATCATTATCAAAGAGCAGTGCATTGCTTGCGCGTTGTTTCGGGAGGCATTTGAGAAGAAGTACTTTCCTGTTGCTTTTTGCTTGGCGCGTTGTTAGGAGTTCTTAAGCCTCAGTAGGGAGAGCATTTGGTGATAGAATATGACACAGAGTTTAACTGTTTGGCAGAGTTTTGCCAACAGCATTGGCAGAGGACAGTGAGTGAATGTACTAGTTCACTCAGAGACTAGCGGGTTACATTCAGATTCGGATGTCGAGATTTATCGCAACCACCTATCGAGAGGCATTAAACCGAGCACTACTTATTGAGATGTAGTGAGTGTTTGGTGATGAGAATAAAGAAAAATAGTTAGCTCAAGACTCATTGTCAGACCAGCAGCAACAAATTATAGGACAGAGAAAAGGAAAAAGGAGTCAGAGTTCACAGAGGATTTCTGGGATGGATTCTCAATCTCAGAAGTCTGGGCATTTATCAGGAGGATCGTCCAGATTCCCCCAGCGGAGCCGGAAGGATATTTCTGGTGGGATATTTTGCTTCTAGTGCGGATCCAAAAATCACAGAAAATCAGAGTGTCCACTGGAGTATCATATTTGCAACTACTAGCAGCTTCTAGGGCACGAGAGCTGTGAGTGTACCCGGAGGACTCAATATGAGTTTGTAGAGGCCACCATCCAGGGAGGTCATTCTAGATAGACTAGATCACATAGAGGTGGCTTCCCCACCTATTCAGATTTATTGCATGCAAGAACATGAGCACACCCCCACACCAGCAACATTCCAGTATTCTGCGATGGGCAGTTGTTAGCAGTCATATCTGGTACATCCTCCTCAGCAGTTAGTTGTAGCTCCCGTGATTTAGCCTGTTCAGGGGATGCTACCACTGAGTCCGGAAATGAGGTGAGTTTATGCGGTCACATGGGAGGAGGTTCAGCGGGCTAAGGGATCAGTCTATCGTGGTAAGGTTTTCATTTATGTATTTCCTGTTGAGTTATCGATAGACACGGGTAGTTTCCAATCATTTATAATCACAGATATTTCTGAGTAGGTCTGTAGGGTGTCTACGCATAGGTCACAGTGTTTAGCGGTGTCCTTGCCCATTTGGAGGGGAATTGAGTGTTAGTTAGCGGTTATGGTTTGTCCATTGGGTTTTCGATAGCTATACCCCTAACTATTTACATCAGGTGTGTGTAGTTTTCTTGTTACTATTAGTACTATATGATAAGTTGATAGAATTTACCACATCTAAGAATGAAATTTAGGAACCAAATTTTTAATTTTTATTAGTGAGAGAGTGTTAAATGACAAAAATATAGAATGGGCATATTGAGAAATAGTCTTAGGAAAAATTTTGAGAATTATAGAAATTTTTTGAAGCTCTTTTAGGATTTACAGGGATCAACGGGTAAGAAGAGGTCCTGAATTAGCTTACTTGATTTAAAAGTGGAGAAGTTTAATTATATAAATATTATTTATTTATATAATTAAATTCCCTCTTCTCCTTATAAGCTGCCGAAGACCTATTTCTCCTCGCTAGCATCGCCGAATCCCCTCAATTCCCGATCCCTTTCAGTATTCCACGCCAAGCTCTCTCCCTCGTTGCCGACTTCACCCTTCTCTCTCGCGACATCTCCCCGAGTTGATCTTCCTACTTCTGTTCTCCTCTTTCTTCCCCTCCATGAGAGATTCCGTCGATTCCTTCTGTTCTCCTTGAGCTCAGCTGATCAGAGTCCCGATTAGAGCCCTTTTGTTGGTGTCGCTAGGTTAGCCGCTGACGACCTCTCTCTCTCCCCGCAGGAACCCCAACGACGGCGGATTCTTTGTTGGTAAGTTGGTGACCTCTTCTGTTGAAGCATTGATCTCTATAGTTCGTATATGTTCTTGGGGATAACTCCCTCTTTTGGTTGATTTAGGGGTGTGCCCATTTCATACATCGATCTGGGATTAGGGAGGTTTGCCGGAGAAGAGGTACTTCACTTGAGGTTGATGTCCTATCGGATCTAGATCTGAGCAGGGGGATCCTTGCCGGCGCACCATAGCAGGTAAGGGTTTTGTTTAGGTTTGATCTTTGATGAAAAATATTGTTAGATTGAGTAGATCAGTATTATAGAAGTTATATTTTGAATTTCATGCTAAATCTTTCGGATCTTGCTAGCTCTATGTTGTTTTGTTTCCCTTGTCGTGGGCTGTTGGGTTTGGGATGATTTCATTTAGATTTGGTTTTGTTGTGTATCTTTGTTTGATAAGGTGTCGATCACTACAGTGAGTTTCAAGTGTGGGCAGCAATTTCATTTGAAGTGTTGTGGATGTGGAATGGATTCTTCTCTAGCTTTAACATATTGATTCTAGGGTGTTTGCCGTATGATACATGAGTGGAGTAGGTTTTATGTTTGTTCCATTGATCTTGTGATGTTGCCGTGAGCTAAGGGTTGGGTGCTGATTATGTTTTGGAAGTGGGTGTTTAACTTCCGTTTGGAGTTTAGATCTGGTTTTTGGTTTTGAGTGATAATCTGAGAAGAGGGATTAAGTTTCGGTTTGCCTTGTGGGTTTGTGATCAAGTTTGATTAGGCTAGTTCTTGTTTTATACCTTGATCAAATCTTAGATTGTTTGGGAAAATTTTGTATCAAGTTGGGTTTGGTTTCTGCCTTTGGATTACGTTTTGGGTTGGTCTTTTGGTTTTGAGGTGGCTTGCCGATTATTACCTAAGACCTTGGACTTATTCAAATCATGGATTAGTATTCGAGTTAGCACTTTGAGCTTATGACTTGCGCCGTGTAGTACATGGTTGGTGTTAGGGTTAATTGGCTTGATTTCCATGGGGATGTATTACCTTTGGGATGGTCCTAGTTAGGTTTGTAATTATGTTAGTTAGTTGACATTTATTAAAGTAGCTAAGTTGTATCTTATGTTACAGAACATTAATTGGATATGGGTTTCTGGACATTGGAATTTATTTCACAAATAGATTTCACTCTGGAGGCGGGTACTTTTTACTTATTTTGGTAAATCATTTATTTTTATGCATAGCTATTATTATGTGTTGTAGGTTGCTTTATCTTGACTCTGTTCTAATTTTATATCATTGTTTTGATATTTGTGTGCTTGATCTTGAGATGATCTATTTAAATGTTTATACAATCTCTACGGTGATACTTCTGCTCTTTAGAATACACACGCGTATTGCATGTATATAGGAGTGGTCGTTAGGTTGCATACAGTATAGGGTAGATATCTGGGTGCTCCTTGTTTACATACCTGGTACATGACTGGTAGATCATGGTTTGTTGGACTAGTGCATATCATACAGTTGCATAGATATTGATTTGGTTTAAGTGTACTTGTTGTACCTTGTGTATGGCCTACGACTATATGGATGTTGATTTGGTTTGTGCCAGGTATATTAGTATCATGCATTATCCCTGCACGTTTGCATACTAGCAACTCTTGGCTCCATGTATGTTTGAGACGGGTCATCAATCACATTCTTAGCACCTTTTTTGTATGTTGACCATCCCCGACTCCCTTATGGTTGAGACGAGTTATCACTTATATAGGTCTGCCCACTCGGCAACTTGGGATAGTGGTAGTTGGAGTGCATGCAGTTATCCTGTTGTGTCTCGCTTGGCCACTCAGGGGTAGTGGTAGTTAGAGTTGTGTGCAGACAGTAGATGTAGAGAGTTGTTGGCTCTCACTTTCTGACTTTGGGGTGTTAGCATCATGATGGGGTTGTTGGTCTGCGAGCTGTTGGCTCCCTTGTTGTCTTGGCTTTGGGGTTATTGTTGTTAGAGTTGTTGTCTCCCTAACATCCTGTCCACTCGGCCACCCGGTGTAGTGGTAGTTGTAGTCCGTACATACATTATGTGCACATGATGTATCGTTGCATGGTTGTTGTTGCTTATGTTATTATATTTGGTTGACATACACATACAAGTTTGTGTTTCGTACTTAGTTTGGTAACCTTGTATTACTCGTGAGGTGCGAGTTTACCGTGGAGAGTTTTACCAGAGTTTCTGATCTTATTATCCTGCAAGATAGATTGACTCTGGTATGTTCATACATTCAATATTTCAATCATGTTTTCTGTTACTCTTATGAGGTTGTATCTTGTTGTTTCTATACTGCTTATATAACTTATTTCCTATCATGCATATTTGTATCTCTATACCCGTAGAACTCACCTAGACTCACCCTCATTTGGTATGTTTCCGTTTTTCCAGATTGATATTGTTGTAATTGGAGTCGTCAGGAGAAGCTCGGCAGTCAGTCCCTCTACACGTCCCAAGTCAGTTCTTGTTATGTTTTATATTTGGGTCTATATTTCTAGTTTGTTTTGTTTTCTTAGAAGCTTATACTTGTGATTCAGACTTGTTTTGTATTGGATTTTACGTTTATGTGCCCTTGGCGGGGTTTATTGTGTCTTTGTGTTGTGGTAAGTCCCACCGGTGCGCACTTTATTATGTTGTGGTTGTTTGATGTATATTTTACTTTCTGTTTTCGACCGTGTTGGTCATAGTTGATTTATGTGGTCGTGTTAGCTGCATGTCAGATAAAAATCGAATAGCACCTTCCTGTACGACAGACACTGAAACATATATACAAGGTCAACACGATCACAACAATATACATAGCCAACACAATTGACAATAATGACAAAAGAAAATAAAACAACTCAAGAATATATCCAGACTTACCAAATTGCGTGTTGACATGAATTACCACACAAAGCAACACAATTTGTCTAACTAGGGGCTAATAACATACAATCCACACGAGAACACATCACAATACAAATTTGTAGGACCAAAAGAAATACAAAAGTATGAACATACAAACCAAAATAACTTGATGGGTAGGGACTGGATACCGGGTCCTCTCATGGAAACTCAAGTATACCAACCTAAAAGCAAAAACATAGCAAACGGGGTAAGTTCGGGTGAACTCTGCAGTATAGAGATATAGATATGCAAGGTAGAAATAAGTTATACAAGCAGTATATAATTAACAGGATATAGTCTCATAGGAGTATCAAAATATAACTGAACAACTGAATAAAAATAGATACTAGTATTAGACTAACATGTGGAGTATTATGATCAAAAGCCCCTGAAACCATCTACAGATCTCCTCGCATAATATAAGCAACACACAATCAACATACCAAGTATAATACAAAGAACCTGCAGGTACATGTCAAACAAATGTGACTAACTAAATGCCAATGTAATGATACATCATATGCACATAATGTCTGTCCGCACTCTAGCTACCTATACACTAGGTGACTGAGTGAACAGGATGTTAGGGAGTTAGCTGCTCCAACAACAACAACAACCCCAAAACTAGGCAAAAGGGGAACCAACTGCTCGAGGGTCACATAACTTATCATGACATGTATCCCTAAGCCAATAAAAGGGAGACAACAGCTCCCAGGCCATACAATCCATCATGATACATACCCAAAGTTAGAAAGGGGGAGCCACCAGCTATATAAACCCAAGGAATACGGCTGACGACGAGCTCAGACCATAGGGAGTTGACGATAACCAGTATGCAACAATACATAGCCAACAGCTCTACAAACCCAACGAGTACAACGGATGATGGGCTCAGACCACAGGAGAGTCGTTGATCGTCAGAATGCATCACTACGAGTAACATGTCTGATGACCCATCTTAACCACCAAGGAGCAAGTGGCCATTAGTATGCCACTGTGGAAGGATGATGCATGCTACTAATACACATAACTCTGACTAAATCAACATTCATACAACCGTAGGATATACACAAGATACAACAAGTACACTTAAACCAAATCAACATTCCTACAATTGTATAATATGTCCAGGTCTAACCATGTAACAGTGTATGTAGGTAAGTCAACAACCAGTTATCTATCATGTACTAGGTATAGTCTAATGATCACTCCTATGTACGCGTCATATACGTGTGTACTCTATAGAGTAGGAATATCAATATGGAGACTGTATAGATATTAAATTGATTTTCTCAAAGATCAAGCGCACAAGTATCAAGCAGTGAAAAAAGGGACAAAGTCAAGATAAAACAACCTATAACATAAAACAACAGTCATGCATAAAAGTAAATGGTCTATAGAAACAAGTAAGAAGTACCCGCCTCAGAAATAGAGTTCGTATCAATGCCCTGTATCACATAATACAGCTTAGCTACTCAAACAAATAACAACTAGCTAAGTTAAATTCTAGATCTAACTGATATCGTTCTAAAGATAGTTCACTTATTAACTCTAGTTAATGGTTAGGTCTCAGCTATACCAAATTGTTGGAATTATGTTTCACCTCCACTCAACTATAATCCCACAAATTAATCAAGCCATACTCCTTAAACCAACCCAAACAAGGATCAATCTCCATATTATAGCTCTCGATAAAAGCATGACAAAACTAAATGGAAACTGGTCACATACCACTTAATCCAAGAACAAAATCAAACCCAAATGGCTAAAAGTTAACTCCAAACAAAACAAAGTGAATACCTAAATTCCATAATCACATAGTGATACCAATTTCCTCACACTGATCAACATCAATCTATCAAGATTCACAACTTTATCAAATCTCCAAGCTACAACCAATTCAATCAAACACACCCTCACCACATACCACATACTGACCAAAATAGGTTCCCAATGAATCTCATAACTGTAGCATTACAAGATAAGCTCCACACACACCACATTTCAATCAGTATTCACATTAAATCCTCACCATCCAATTCAATCATATCCAAGACACCCACCAAAACTCGAATCAAGTAACCCCTTACATGAACACGACACCCAAAAGACTAAGTTACAATCTCATCCAAGAACAAGATCAATCACCACTCAACGAACTATTCTTTATCATCTCCAACACCATTGTAGCTCGCAGTTAAGTTATCACAACCTCAAATGAATCGTCTACATTATCCCAACAATTTATATCAAGATCTATTGCTCAATTAACACACTACTTCTTCAAACCGATCAAAATTAACATCAATAGAAAATAGAATTCCTAAACCCAATCATGTATCATACGACCTCATAGTATCAATAGAACAAAGCCAAAGAAAAACCCATTCCATCATAGTATCATACAACTCAAGTGTCAACCGGTTCAAAACTCTAAACCACAACCAAAAATCCAAACCGAGTTCTCATTCATAGCTAAATACCAAATCCAAAAATAGAGGATGATTCCAAATTTCACAATCAGATCCAAACATTAATTCATCCTTACCGATTTACCCACTACCAAAGCCAATTCATTTATGTTCTTATCGGAAATGACACGCTCGATCGCCTCCTCCCTCCTTATGTGCCAATCCAAATTAAAACCAACTGAACCACAATGAAACCCAGGTGAAGACCCCCCTCCGATCAGCTCCCCTTAATCCCAGATCTATCCTCGTCACGAGAAGTAGATCATCACTAGGAAAGATCAACACTAGATGGATCCAGGGTTGGCGTTACTAAAAGCAAGGGGGAATCCACAGAATTTAGAGAAGAAGGGGTCATACCTAATAGAGGACGACTAGGTGCCCTCAGCTGATTGAGGTGTCGAAGCATTGATCGTCATGCATAGCTCCCACCTAGCACTGGCGATGGCACTACGATCGGGAGGAAGGGAAGAAGGATTCAAGAGAAGGCAGGAGATGGCCAGTTCATCACTGGGCTGAGCGACGATTGTTGGATATTATTATTATTATCTCTATTAGATGGGCTTATTTGTAAGTTGCATAAGTAAATACAATTTGAGCCCTTAAAGTGATCTAACTTATGTTTATTGGGTTTCGGATTATTGGATGCGGGTTCAATGTATAGAACCCTTTAGACCAATCTGTTATTATCTATGGGCTGATAACAGATTGGATTGCTATATAAAGGAGAGGTCCCCAAGGGTTTAGGTGATTTTTTTGACCTAGTTTCTTGTTCCCCATTGACAAGAAATTTTACGGCACCGTCAAACCTAAGCCTGTTGGAAGATCCTCCTTCTTCCTTCCGCTGCATCTTCTTCCACAGGGATCAAGCCGACGATGCTACGACAAGGACGATGGCTCTTCAATCAGGTTCCTTGTCATTCAGTTTATATTTTATTCTTGTCATGCCATAATTTGAAGAAACAATAGATCTATTATTATATGTCTTGTCTTTTTTCCTTAGAATTCTTATTTTATTTTTAGAATTCATGCGGTTAGAAGAAAACCCAAGTTCTATCAATTGGTATCAAAGCCTTGGCTTTGTTTCTTCATTTTTATGGCGATAAAGTTTAAGTTTTTTTTCATCGATTTATTGTATGTATGCTAGATTAAGTTTTCCTAGTATAATATAATTTTTATCTTCGAAAATCATGTAAAAGAAAAATTCTAGGATAGACTTGTTTTCTAAGTTTTTCATATTTTATGTGAAAAATGAAAACGTCGAAAAAAAAATCGTCAGGTTTAACATAATTTTTAGATTAAATTATGATGGTTTAATCGATTGACTTGGTCAATCAATCGATTAGCAAGTCTAAAATTATGAACAGAATAAATTTAATTTAATTGATTGTACAAATTTATTTTAATCGATTATCATCTTAAATTTGTGATAAGATGAATTAGGAATTATATCGATTAAATTTTTTTTAAATTTTTGTACAATGGATGAAAAGTTCTTTCATAGGAAACAATTTTTTTTCTTTCGCGTTAAAAGAAAAAAAACTGTTTCAAAGAATGAATTAAAAAAAAACGTTCGAAAACAGTAATTATAAAAAAAAAACCTAACTGTTTCTGAATTATATATATATATATATATATATATATATAACTAATACATTATATATATATTTTTTAATGCATAATGATAAAGAGATTAAATAATATTTTTTAATATTATTTAATTATAGAACCATAAAGAAACTTTAATTTTTTAAAGGAGGGTTCTATATATCATTATATAATTACATATAGTAGACTTTTAAATTGATTGCGATAATTAATTGGGTAAACTAATTAATTATTATATGGTATCAATCGATTTATAAATCTACTTTTAGAATTATTAAGGTTGATAAAGAAATTATCTGTTCGGTTAAAATATCTAGAATTTTCTTGAGTCTATCTATACAATGTGCTACTAAGTTGAACTATTGTGTCGGCCCAAAGGAAGGCACCTTAGGTAGATTTAGTGTATTTTGTATTGATAGACGTATATCTATGCTAAGAGTAATCGGCCCAAAGGAAGATTACTTTTATGCCAGATATATGTTTAAGATAGTTTATAACTATTGAACAAAATTTATTTTTGTTCTGATCATGCACAAAATATGTCGGCCCAAAGGAAGGCATATTGCGTGGCAGATTAAAGTTGTTGTAAGCTATGGACCAATATATAACTCATATAAAGTGTCATATTATGCGCACAATGCGTTGGCCCAAAGAAAGGCACATTGTGTGGCCAATTAAAGGTTGAGTTATATCAGAGAGTACCGCTAACAAATTATATTTTAATCTACACTAAAATACAATGTTGTATTTGGTATCTCATAAGGAGCCCATTTAAATGCATTTAAAATTTTATTTATTTGCATAATTTTATTTCATATATATATATATGTTCTTGGCTTTAGTTAAATCGTGAGCTTAAATAAATTTTTTTTCAGTGCAATCTGTAACTGCCAACATTAATAACATCCCAACATTAACTGGTTCGAATTTTGCTGAATGGAAAGAATACGTGATCGTAGTCTTAGGCTGCATAGACTTGGACTATGCATTAAGGAATGATCGTCCCGCACCTTTGACCAGTGCTAGCACTATAGAGCAGAGAGCTGAATTTCAGCTGTGGGAGAGATCAAATCGCATGAGTCTAAGCATCATGAAGCTTTCCATACCGGCACAAATAAAGGGCTCAATAACAGAGAGTGAAGATGCTAGGAGTTTCTTTAACCAACTGGCATACCGATTTACCTCAAATGAAAAGGTCGAGACTACCACACTTCTTACGAAGTTGGTAACCATGAGGTATAGTGGTAAAGGAAACATAAGGGAGTACATTATGGAGATGTCCAATATAGCGACAAGTCTAAAAGCACTAAAACTCGATATGTCTGAGAGTATGTTAGTGCATTTCGTCTTGATGTCTCTGCCTGCACGGTTCACTCCTTTTAAGATATCGTATAATACTCAAAAGGAAAAGTGGACATTGAATGAGCTTATTGCTCAATGCGTGCAAGAGGAGGGGAGACTGAAGATTGAGACATCTGAAAGTGCTCACTTAGCATCTGGTTCTCAAAATGCGAGCAAGAAGCGAAAGAGGATCAATAACAAAGGTAAGGGAAAGCAAACTGCAGATTCTGGAGGCAATGACCATAAGGAGCGAAAGAAGCAGGATAAGGAATTCACTTGTTACTTTTGCAAGAAGAAAGGTCATATGAAGAAAGACTGTCTCAAGTACGCCAACTGGCGTGTAAAGAAGGGTAAACTTCTCAACTTTGTTAGTTCAGAAGTCAATTTAGCTATTGTACACATTGACACTTGGTGGATAGATACTGGTGCTACTACTCACATAAGTGTCGCTATGCAGGGTTGTCTCAGGAGCCGACTTCCACTTGATGGTGAAAGATACATCTATACGGGGAATGGAAAAAAGGCTGCAGTAAAGGTTATTGGTCTTTTTAGGCTTTATTTAGGAACTGATGTTTATTTGGATTTGGAGAATACATTCATTGTACCGTCTTTCAGACGAAACTTAATTTCAATTTCTTATTTGGACAAATCAGGTTATTCTTGTTCATTTGGAAATGAAATGTTTAGTATTTTCTATAATTCAATTTTGATTGGGAATGGTTCCTTGGTTGATAAGCTTTATAAATTAAACATCTTTACTCCTACGACTGACAACGTAATAATGCATAGTGTAGGTACGAAACGTAAATTGACCAACGAGAATTCTTCTATGTTATGGCATAGGCGTTTAGGACATATATCCAAATAACGCCTAGAAAGGTTAATGTCACATGGAATTCTTGATTCCCTTGACATGTCAGACTTTGATGTCTGCATAGAGTGTGTTAAGGGGAAGACAACTAACAAAAGGAACAAAGGGGCTAACCGTTGTAGTGACGTTTTGGAGCTAATATATACGAACATTTGTGGACCATTCCCTAAGGCATCTTGGAATGGACACACATATTTTATTAGCTTCATAGACGACTATTCTAGATTTGGCTATTTGTACCTTATTCATGAGAAGTCACAATCTTTGGACATGTTCAAAATTTTCAAAGCCGAAGTTGAACTTCAACTAGGTAAGAAAATTAAAGCCGTCCGATCAGGTGAACAACTTCCAGGACCTTTTGCAAATTACCTTGCTGAGTGTGGGATTGTGCCTCAGTATACCATGCCTGGTACACCCAGTCAGAATGGTGTAGCTGAGCGTCGCAATCGAACCCTAAAAGACATGGTGAGAAGTATGATGACTTTCACTTCTCTACCGGAGTCTTTGTGGGGTGAGGCACTCAAGACTGCAGTTTACCTTCTCAATAGAGTACCTAGTAAAACAGTAACTAAAACCCCATTCGAGATGTGGACGGGTAGAAGCCTAGCATTAGGGCATTTACACGTCTGGGGTTGTCCAGCTGAGGCTAGGCCTTACAAGCCTAATGAAAAGAAACTGGACTCGAGAACTATTAGCTGCAATTTTGTAGGTTACTCTGAGAGATCAAAGGGGTATAAATTTTTATGATCCATCTAATAGATCCTTCTTCGAAACGAGAATGTCAAGTTTATTGAGGACAGTGGGAGCGATAAAATCAGGGAATATCTTTTGAGGAAAGCGTTAGCAATCCTCTTATGGTCACTACTAGTGCAATCAGTAGTGGTATGGTTACTATACCACACATTATGGATATTGCACATCCAGTGAGCGTAGTGAACCAAGATATTCTCATAACATCTCAATGCAATTGGAGGAGTCTACCCACTGAAATTGAAGTATTGTCTCATATTGATGAGCAAGTACCTCAACCACCTCAAACACAAGTGCCCTTAAGGCGATCCACAAGGGAATGGAGAAGCACGAATTCTCGTGATTATGTTTATCTCCAAGAGCATGAGTTTGATATAGGGTTGGAAAGTGATCCTACATCTTTCCAAGAAGTCAAATAATGCTTTAACCCTGAAAGGTGGATTAACGTCATGCAAGAAGAGTTGAAGTCTATGGCAGACAATGACGTTTGGGAACTTGTCGAATTGCCTAAAGGTTCGAAACCCGTTGGTTGTAAATGGATATTTAAAACCAAACGAGATTCGAAGGGCAATATCGAAAGGTATAAGGCTCGTCTTGTTGCCAATGGATTCACTCAAAAGGAAAACATTAATTATAAGGAGACTTTCTCACCTGTGTCGACGAAAGACTCCCTTAGGGTAATCATGACACTTGTAGCTCATTTTGATTTGGAGCTACATCAAATGGACGTAAAAACTGCATTCCTCAATGGAGACATAGAGGAGTCTATATATATGGTGCAACCGGAGAACTTTGAGTCCTCAGACTCAAAGCACTAGTATGTAGATTAAAGAAGTCCATTTATGGTTTAAAGCAGGCATCCCGTCAAGGTCTGGTATTTTTAATCCATGTGTTTAAGTGTATAGGAACTTGCGAGTGCAAGAAGTCGAGCAGAAGACGCAGCAGTCGAGAAGGATGACACGGAAAGAGAGCCAACAAGCTCGGTGCATCCAAGGGATGCGGAGCTCTGCGGAAGAGTACGTCGGTGGAGCGAGAAGGACGTGCATGACGTCCGAGGTATAAGAAGTCGAAAGGAAGGACGCTCGAGGGGCGAAAGGTCGGAGTCGGGTTTGGGTGAGCCTAACTCCGATTAGCCAGAAATCACCCAAGATGACCGGAAGTCAAGCTGGAGAGTGGTCAGCGGCTGCTGAACAAAATAGCAATTGTCGGGCGCCCGTGAGCATACGGTCGCCTGGGATCTCAGACGCCCGAGCACTAGGCGCCCAAGCATTCGGGCGCTTGTGAGCCATCAGGCACCCGAGAGGCTAATCTTAGCCGTTTGCGAACGTTACTATCTGGATAAGGCATCAGGTCACGTGTCAGGCGCCCAAGAGCTTTCGGATGCCCTATAAGTGTCACGTCAGCAAACGGATAACTCTGACCAGGGCTATAAATATACCTCAAAAGCTCAGTTTCATTCATTCCAAGCATTAGCAAACTAGTTTGGTGTAATTTTTCTTTCCTTTTCTGAGCTTTCCACATGTAAGAGGCTTCTCCGCCCGAAGGAGTTTTATTCAGAAGAATCGAGTCATATTCAGCCTTGGATTAGCAACCTCCACGGTTGCAAACCAAGTAAAATCTGGTTGCCTCTTTATTTACTGTTTGCTTTATTTATTTAAGTTATTTTTTATCTAACTAACATCTTTGTCAAAGATAGACAAAAGAATTAAGTTTTCATTTTCAAGGGCAATTCACCCCCTCTTGCCAACCTTTGATCACCCTCAATTGGTATCAGAGTAAGGATTCTCCCAGAAAGACTAAGCATCATCTGAAGCAACTACAAAATGGTCGGACCGGTCATCTATCCGCCAAAGTTTGAGGGGGAGTTCATGAGTAGGAACTGCAAAATGCAGGTTTTTTTTCAAAACTGATTTTGATTTCATTTTAATAATGAAAAATGATTTTGTAGCTCCCAATGACGCTGACAACAAATCCAATGTTGAAAGTCAGTGGACTAAGAAGGAACAGGCTGACTTTGTGGCGAATGGAAAAGTAGAATACCATCTGCTGACCATACTCCCTACACAAGAAGTTAACTGAATCGGGAACTACCGATCAGCGAAGAAACATTGGGAAATGTTCCTTGAACTCCATGAAGGTACCTCCAAAGCCAAATTGGAAAAAAGAGATTTGCTTTGGAATCAGCTCAGCAACCTTCATCTGGAAGAAGGAGAGTCATTAGCACAACATTATGCTAAGCTTAAGGAACTGATGACAGAACTCAACAATCTCGGAGAATCGGTAAGAAACGGGATGTGCAAAGGTACGCATTGAACGCCTTCTCGAGAACCCCTAATTGGATTTTAATAATCGACGCCTATTATATATCTAAGGACCTTGAGGTAAGTACCTTAGAGAAACTTTTTTCAACTTTAGAACTTCAAAAATCCAGATGTGCAAGAAAAAAGAAAATGAACAACATTGCCCTAGGCACGAGAAGGATCCAACATGAAGAGGATTCTTCAAAAAATGATAAAAATGCAACATATATGGTAAGAAAGTTGTACAAATATTTTAAAACTAAAAAATTTAATAAGATGCAGGGTATGAAGCAAAGTAAGATCCGTTGTTACACTTGCAATGAAGAATGACACGTGAAGGAAAACTGTCCCAAAGTGAAGAATAAAGGTAAAGGGGCACAAAAGACAAAAACACACAATCTAAAGGCGACATACGACGAGTCTTCATCGGAAGACTTAGATCTCGAGGAACACGCTGGACTTACTCTGATGGCTTCATACCAAGAAGATGAGAGCATTGATGAAGGGGGAGCCACCTCAGAGGACATCAACGACGAAGGGGGAGCTACGAACTTCAAAAGTGATATGGTAAGTGAGGTATATTTTCTACCTCCTGATCAACTTTTCTCAGGAACGAAAGTCATGTTAAAATCTATTTGTAAAATAAAAAATGAAAATATAGAAGTGAAAAAATAATGATCATCTTCTTGACTACTAGAACTGTATGATAAGTGTAATGTTTTTTTATAAGCAGTGTTCTATCTACAAAAATATTTTTGAAATTATTTTGAAATAGTCTATGATAGCTTGTACTCCAAGGCCCATGTTCCTTGACCTTTTTCGTTGGAAAATATTATAATTCGTGAATGAAGTACAAGAGTTATGATTAAATATGGAAAAATAGAAATTATACCAACGACACTAAAAGAAGGAATTTGTTGCAGAAGCAATGTGTCGTCGATCTTGAACTTCTTGAACGTAGAGAACTCGAGCACGGAAACTTTATCGTTGAGATTTCAAGAGCTTGTGTTGATGTATGGAAGCAAGGGATGAAAACCCTTTTATACTTAATCACCGGCGCTTGAGTGGTTATGGGGGTGCCCTACACGTCACCGAATAAGCCGCGTCCTTATCTGCAGACTCGACCAACCTTGATCCTGTTCTTGGGCGTCTGGGAGCATTGGGGCGCCTGGGAGCAGTGAAGAGCCTGGGAACTGATGTGGCACGTCCAACCAACGACCACCAACTCAGTTTTGCTAGTTGTTGAGAAAACCCATCTAAGGCGCTAGAGTCCTCTCAAGCGCTTGGGTTCTCGGGCGCCTGAGCCCTCTCAGGTGCCCCTGATCGCAACAGCTAATTCCTTTAGCCTGCAACTAAGGTTAGTCCAAGAACACAATATAATAAAGTAAATGTATGCATGAATGACAGCTAGAGTTATTTGGTTCTGACGTTAGATTTCAAATGAAATCCTAGGTTGAATTGACGTCTACTGTTCCCTTTTCTGGGGAGCCACCAAAAGCTCTACTATCCCTGGTAAACAACGGGGAGGGTATCAACTGCTTGCCTACAACTCCAACATCCACTACCCATAAGTGGTTGAGTGTGACACAATAGGATGGCTGCTCATACTCTAACAAGTACTACTACCCTTGAGTGGTTGAGTGGGCAAAAAACTATATGACTGACGACGGGCTTAACCATAAGAGAGTAGATGTTCGCCAACATGCAACTATACAGATATGGTGCATGTTACTAATATACACAACTTCAACCAGGTCACAACTACGCAAGTGTCTGATATACAAATATCAGGATTAATAAATATGTAACTAATCTACTAGGTAGAGTATATCTAATGCAACCAAATCCTTATTGTGTTTAATGATTACTTCTGAGTACTCACATACAAATGGTACTTTATAGATCAAGAAATCAACATCTGAGACTGTATGAACATGAATTTTGATTAGCTCAAGGATCAAGAAACGAAAATATTAAAGTATGATATCAAATAGACAATGATAAGATAAAACAACCTATTCAGAAATAAAAGAAGTTATGCATTTAAGTTCAAAAAACTATTGAAGACGAAGTACTCGCCTTAAATGAAGTGTATATCAGAGAGAACCCCCTCACGATCAACCGAACGAGTTCGAATCAAGGTCCTATATCAATGTGGAAGTTTAGCTATTTATAAAATTACTAAAATTAGGTAAACTATATATAAATAAATAGCTATGTATATATGTAACAATTAATTTAACTAAATGTCAAACTTAATTAAGATCGTCCTAATTTTAACTTTCATTAAATTAATCCTAATTAAATAATAAATTCATAAATAGACCAAATCATCTAATCCAATATTAATCTATCAGAGTCAATCAAACTTCTATTCCCATCAAACTAATTACGTATTAATTAAGATTAATTACGATATAACAATAATCCAAAGTCAATGATCACTTCATTAATCTAAATTAATTAAATTCCATTTAATTAATTCAATTACCCAATGATTAATCTAATTAATCAACATAATCAAAGTTAGACTCAGTTAATTGAATTACTCACAATTTAATCAATCATAAACAATGATGAGTTCCTCTTTAACTAGGTTTAAATCCCCAATCCAACCCTAATTTCAATACAATTAGGAAAACCCCAACCTAATCCATGCTTTAATTCCAAAACCTAATTGAATAAACTGATCTACATTGATACAATCGCAGATGCATTCCCAACAACCCACAGTAGAGAACACTGAACCGAAACAGTGACCAAGAATTAATTTAACATAGCATTACCACAACAACAATCTGAAACTTAATAAAGAAATACACTAGAATGAAATTGGATCAAAATCAATTCCCCACCCACTGATTAGTTTCCTAAACCAACGCTTAATTCATCCAAATGATCACCTCTAAGTAGCCTAACCTTACCATTGCCAGCGTCGGCAAGGATCCTACTGCGTGACACTGTCGTTATGGCATGGAAATGACTGTGCTCAAATGGAGCGGAACCGGATGATGCTTGGCCGAACTGTGAGGAAGAGTAGGGCATTGTCCCTGATGACCTGGGTAGAAATTGACGACGATGGGTCACGACAACCACGTGAAGGGAAAAGGACAGTGGGTCACATTAGAAGAGGAATCACAACGAGGAAGAGGTGCTCAAGCGGAGATGTGGAGGAGAACAGATGTGGCGTGGGGGCTTTGATTGTGTGGAATCAGCATTGCTCTGTGGCGGTTTACGAAGCCGTGCAATGATGGGGAAGAGAAATAGGGATAAGGGGGCAAAATGTTTTGTAAAAAGGCCCTCCTGGTTTAGCTAATTCTAACCACGTCCTTAATTTTCAATTTTAAGCCTTTTTGCCCTCCATATTTATGATATTTAATTCATAAATAGGAGAGAGGATATGAGAGATTACTTAGTTACTATCCTTGGGTTTTTAGTCTAAGGACTATGAAAGCTCCACTATCTTCTCTTTCTTCGAAAATGACTCGGCGACGGAGAAGTCTCTTATAACAATTTAGCACAAGCGTTGATTGTAAAAACAATAGAGAAGAGAATAATGAATTCAAAATAGGAGTGTCTTGTATTTTGTTCTTCGATTTTTAGTCATATTTATAGTCTTCATCTTGATCTGACCATTGTGTTGACATGGCACCTCAAGTTGACTAGACCCTCTCTGGTCGCCTACATGATATTGACGTGCCATTAGACCATTATTCGCTTCAATAACAGCTTGATAACGGATCTGGATAACTTAACCCCTTCTCGTCGACCAGAGGCACTTCGATCACCCGAAGGCTGATGAAATGGTCATTCTAATCTAATTTGATAATGATCTTGGATGACTCATCAGTTGGCTCCTAGTCTCTTAGAGATCTTCTAGTTGCTTGGAAATGGTCAATCTTAGACATGACCTTTTGCTAACTTCACCTTCATCGATCTCTTGGATGATTCTCGGTTGCTTAAACATTTAGTTGTCTGGACTTCATCTTGGTCACTGAAATGCTTATTGAATTGCAACAATGATGAAATTAGAAGAAATATAATTGTCATGCCCCGAGGAGTTGCATGCCCGACAAAAATCAAACATCACCTCCCTTGTACGATGGAAAATATAAATCCTCGATACAAGGCCTACAAGGTCATCTCATCATCCTTAGCCAACATGGCTCATAATTAATGCATAATAAGAAATAAAATACAACACATACATGAAAGTCGCATACTGGTATGACTTACAACAATAAAAAAAACTCCGTAAACCCCTCTGAGGCACACAAATAGTATGAAACATAAATACTTATCCACAGTAATGGAAATCAATGTAAATAAAGCATCCGTGAATGCAAATACCAAGACGAAGTCAACCCGGCGGCGATTGAGACTAGTGGTAGGGCTCTCTCATGGCGACCTTAAATATCTCAGCTTAAAAATAAAAACATGGTAAACGATGATGAGTCCAAGGGGACTCCACGAGTATATATACATATATATATGAATGACTGTAAAACAATTATATAAAAGCAACATCAAATTAAGCAGATACAGTGTCATAGGAATAATCAGAATACAAAATTGAGAAACTTCATGCAAGTACATATCAATGTCAAACCCATATGCGGGGTATGAAAGTCATAAACCCCTGAACCTAAAAGGTTAACAAATCATATGCAAAAAACACCTCTTGTATGCACATGACATCCAAATGTAGTAATCATAGTTCAAACAAATGCAACAAGCACAAGCAAGTGCAATATATGCAATCATGCACATGATGCAACGACATAGTCACATCTGACACTAGTCCACCACCATCACCGGTCATGAGTGAGGTCGAGTGGGTAGGACAATGACAACTATACGTACTCTGTTGTCACTATTCTTGATTGACCGAGTAGACAGGATGCTGACGGAGACACCCATTGTAAAATACGACAAATAAAATCCTAAGGATAAATCAGGAAATAGGCTTGTTAAATTTTTCAAATGTTTTTCTAAATTTTTTCTAGAGTTATTTTTGGATTTATGAGGATACAAGCGGGTCTGATTTAATTATATATATTAAATGAGGAAAAGCAGATTTATAAATTCATTATCTTTATTCTTTTCCTTTAAAAATCCTCGCTGAAGCCCTAAACCCGCCGAAGCCTTTTCCTTTCTCTTCCACTCAAGCGACGCTGACGATCGCCTTCACTGTCGCCAATCATCGCCAGTTTCTCATCACCGAGGTTAGGCTATCGTGACCCCTCCCCCTTTGCGTTTCCTTTCTTCTCATGCCCGATCGCCAGCCCCTTCACTATTTTCTTCCCATCTCCTTCTCCCCTTATCCCGATCTTGATCCAATAGTCGACGTCGACACCTTCTTCACTCGTTTGCAACGTTGACGTTGGATGGAAGTCGACCATCGTAGGACCAGGCAACAACAAAGAGTTTCAGGTGTTGTTGCTTCTTCACTCGTGCCTTATCACGAGTTCTAACCACCGGCCAGGAGGGGGACAACCACTAGTTGCCTCGCCGTTGACGCCACATAAATCCAGAGCTACACCCTAGGTTGATCTAGCTGTTGGCCTTCTCTGATCGTAAGCAAGCAAGTGCGACCCCATGTGCACCGATGATCGTCATCCTCCTCTTCCAACCTCGGGTACGAACGATTGGTTCTATTGTTTCTTGTCCGGATCGCCACAAACGATCGTTGTCACCGTTGCACCCTAACTGATCTGTTGTTATAGCTATCCTTCTTCTTTGATTCCTCCTCACGATGGTTGATCCAGTTGTGCTTGGATGTACACGGGAGGTCATTGTTTGTTGTTGGCTCTATTAGCATGGAACAGAGGAGGAGGAGGAGGAGGGTGATTTGCGTGCGTGCTATCAGGTGAGTCTCGGCTGTTATGGTATTTTTGGATGAATTATGTATAGAATTGGTTAGATCTGGGTAAAGGTTAATGTTGATTGGTATGAATGAATTTGTGTTTGCGAATTTAATTGTTAGATTTTGGAAGATTTTCATGGTGTTGGGTCACTATTTGTGATAACAATCATGTGGGTGTTGGAGTCACTCTCTGTTTTTGGATTTGATATTTAGCTGTGGATGAGAAATCGGGTTGGATTTTTGGGTTATGGTTTAGAGTTTTGAACCTGTTGACACTTGGGTTGTATGATACATGATTGCGTTTGGGAATTTTGTTTGCTATTAATGTTAGCTTAATTTTGATCAATTTGATGAAGTAGTGTGTTAATTGAGCAATATATCTTGATATAAATTGTTGGGATAATGTAGACGATTTGTTTGAGGTTGTAATGACTTAACTGTGAACCACAATGATGTTGGAGATGATAAGGAATAGTACATTGAGTGGTGATTGATCCTAGATGATGTTAGGATGCTAGCATAATAGTTTTGTGTTGTTGAGAATTTGGGTTGAAAATTCGATTTCAATTTTTGCCTTGGTGTGGTTGTGAGCTCTTAGGATGAATGCCTTGTTTTGTAATTTTGTGTCGTCAGAGATTTGTTAAAAACATGTTATCATTTGAGTTGTAATACTAGTGGTTGTGATGGAGTATTAGGATAGGATAGAATTGGATTGGTGGGATCCCATTGCATTAACTAATGATCGGTTAGTTAATGGAATACAGGATTGAATAGTTAATCAGTAGGGTGGATTAATTAGGATTGATGTTAGAGCTAACCTTGATTGAGTTAATGGGTGGGATGTGATATCATGTGAAATTGGATTAATGAAGTAGTGAAAGTGTTTCATTAGATGGTGAGAAAATTACGTGTGATGGTGAGAAAATTACGTGTGGTTGTTATGACTAAACCCAATCTAACCTTTTGGATGGATTGGATGGGAGATTTATTGATGGGTTGGATTAAATCTAATTATGGAATTGGGATTAACTTGAAGATAATCATTAATTGGAATTAATTAATGATTTAAGTGATTAGGGGATGCAACTTAATTAATTTAGGATTTGATTTAGCTACTTATTAGATATATGATTAGTTAAATTATGCATGTTTATGCAGGACATTAATTTGGTATGAGGTTGGACATGTGATCTATTTTGATACGGTCTACATTAAAGACGAGTACATCTTATTTGATTTATGTAGAATCGTTTATCTTAAATGCATGGTTATTTTATTAATTGAGTAGGTTGATTTATCTTAAATTTATTTCATTTGTTTTCTTGCTTGATACTTGTTCTTGCTTAACCTTTGAATAGTAATCTAAAATGTTTAATTATACAGTCTCAACTCTTAGTTTCTGATCTAAAGAGTACCGTTTATACACGTGTACTTTAGAACTATTATTTGACCTATCTAGAGTTTGGTTGACATTAGATATATCCTACCCAGTGGATTAGTTGTATGTTTTGGTATTGATTGAATGCATGTGTTTCATATTGATTGTATAATTTTTGGCTTGATTGAGGTCGTGCATATTAGTGAGATGCATCATAGCATTGTTTGCATATTGACGACCACTGACTCACTTGCGATTGAGATGGGTTGTCGGTCATATTTCTTATAGTGCCATGCTCTGCTGGAGTTGTGTGCAGGTAGTTGATACCCACAAGTATAGAGGCCCCCATAAGTATTTTTGTGGTTTTATAGTCATAAGTATTATGATTTGTCATGCATAACTATAGGTATTTTGTCTTTTTTGCATAGCCATTAGTTTTTGGCACTTGTATCTTGTCCACCCGACCTTCCTAGTATAGCGGTAGTTGGAGTATGTACAGATCAGGTCATTGCATCATGTGCATATTATACATTGCACATTTTGCTTGTGTTTGCTGTATTTATTTAAGCTATGATTGTTACATTTGATTGACATGCATATTCAATTATGATTTGCATTTATTATATAATCTGGATTTGCTCAGTAGTACGATCACTTTATTGAGTCATTATGGGGATTTCTGATCATGTCCTTACATGTTACATTAATTTTTAAGTATGTTTATGTATTTAATTTATGTTCTTTATTCTAGAGATTGTATACCTTTGATTCTATATACTTGTGTTATTCTTTTTATATACCATGCATTTATTTATTCTTATACTCATAGAGTCCACCCGGATTTACCACCCCTTGCTTTCATTTTTATTTCAGATAGTTGATAGTTGTGTCTCGTGCCGCCAGGGGAGTATCCACCTACCAATCCTTCGCTTGAGTACTTTTAGTTGTTTCCATACTTTTGTGTCACTTTAGTTCTGTTTTTCTTTACGAATTATATTTTATTTTCTATAGACTTGTATTTGTTTATTTTCATTGAACTTTCGTTTTGTTACATTTAGTTTATGGAGATATATTATGTTTATGATTACTTAACTTGATTTCATTGAACTTTCGATTTATTAACTGTGTGGTGGCTTAACTTGATGTCTTAGTGTTATGATTGCTTGAATGCTAGTCGAGTATGACTGTGCTTATTTATATATTGAGATGTGCATGTATTAAGTTTCAGATTATCCGTCATACAGGGAAGATGTTGTCCGATTTTCAAGCAAGCATGGGCCTTTGGAGCGTGACCCATCCTATTCCAAATCGTATAGGGGATCACCACTCTCATCTCCTCGTATCACGAGAAAAAGGAGGTATCTCTGTCTGCTACCACGCTATAGATATCACTACCTACAAGTGATCAAGCAGAGCTTTGACAGGGCTAGTACCACAACACATGAGTGACAATGTGTGCAAATCCTGGTATGACTGACGATCCGTCTCAACTACAAGTGTCAAGGGTTATCACTTATGCAATAATGCAAAGATACTGTATGACATTAACACATGCAATACCCACCAATCAAATCTCAATATGACATGCACAAGTCTAAAAACATAAATCATGACCTATAAATAAGTTATGGTATAAATGCAATAATACAAGGTATCAACAAATGTCAGGTATCATATGACGTACAAATATGCACACGTGCATTTGTGTGGACTCTATAGAATATGAGTATCAAGTATTGAGATTGTATTGAAAATAAAATTTGAGTATCTCAAAGGTCAAGCAGCAAGTATCAAACAATATAATCAGAGGTAGATATAAAGTAAATCTTAATACTATTCATAATAAACCATGCATAAAAAATTGATAGTATCTACAGAGATAAAGTCAAATATACTCACTTCCAAGTAGAAGTCCGTAAATGAAAAGAACCTCCATCTAGATATCCACAACAATAAACTAAGTCAATGTCCTATATCAAATGACATAGTTAAGTAGCTATCTATACAAATATTAAGTAGCTCACAATTTCATAATCATCTAATCAACCTAAATTAAATTATTAATTAAATATTACCCTTATTTATTGAGGTTAGGTTCAACTTGGATTTAACCTAATCCTAACCTAACCCAACTCACCATTACCTACCTAATTGACTCTTTTGGCTCACGATAAAGAAGGGAAACCAAACTCTAAATTCTATCCCCAAATGGGGATCAAATGCCAAACATGCAGCTCATAGCAGATTAGCTACCAAGCTGAAAAACCCAAATAAAGCTCATGGTAGCCATGCAAAGCTAAACAAAAATTTCAACTACACATTTAATTACTCATGCGAACGTCAAGACCACAACTACATCCAAGAACTAGGTCAAACTCAAAAACACTAGTCATGGTAAAAATAAGAAAAGTTCAATTTAAGTCTCAACCGGAACCTATCAAGTTTCTAACACAGCACAACCGTTAAAGAAAATCAAAAGTAACCATTCCAAAAATAGCATCCCATCTCCAACACCACCGAGCAAAAATAGAAATCTTATCCAAAACGAAATTAACATTAGTCCCTTTTTGCCACAGCCCTAAACCAAGATCCAAGATTAACAAATTCCAAATACACGACAACCACATCAAGCGGATCGCCATCATACACATTAATTATCATTACCTATCAATTTCAGCACCTAACTCTAAACAAGTCCAATATCACAAGTGTTGGATATAGTGTGAATGGAAAGGGAGGAAAGATGCTTCATTGCGAATGAGATTTTAGTCCCACATTGAAAGTTTCTAATAAATGGAAAGGGAGGTGGATAATAAATAGACTCCATTGTGAATGAGACTTTTGTCCTACATTGGGAGTCTTAAGGCATAATTGTTGGTTTATATTGTTTCACAAGCATGTTAGTTGTGAACAAATACAAGGGGAGAGGTTCTCTCTCACGCGTGGGTGCGCATGAGGGGGTGCAAATCCAGGGCCCGGATTTGTACTGAACCAAGTGGACTCGTGTGCGTACACGACTTACGTCGAATGCCCGATCGGTCAGGTCAAAATTTTCTAAGCGGATAAATCAATATTTTGTAAAATTTTTGCTCAAACGTAACAGATGCATTACTGCGGGGGTCTGAGCCTATATATAGACGTTTGGATCTGTAACCCCTAAACATTTAGATCTGGACGGTTAATTGACAGTAAATAACGTTAATTTAGCCATTGATTACTGCGGGGTTCTACGCCTATATAAAGAGGTTGTGCCGAGAGCAAAAGATATAGAGGATATACATAATCTTCCATCTCGTTCCCAACTCCCTGATAGCGTTCGGGTACTTCTTCAGTTTGCCACGAGCAACGAGTGTTCCATTGTGCCCGTGGTCCCGTTGCTGTATCATGAGAGACAAACGCCCATCCGAGCCTCGAAACACCGTCGGAGGAGGACAAATTTATTTCAAGGGAACTGCGTTACGTAGGCCTCAGCAACTCTTCAAGTTCTGCTCGGGAGATCTTGGTCGGGAGATTCTGCTCGGGAATTCTTGCTCGGGAATTCCAGCTTGGGATAATCTGCTCGGGCAATTCAACTCGGAAAGTCCGATTTGGGACTTCCGGTTTGGGAAAACCGATTTGGGAAGACTAGTTCGAGACGTCCGGTTCAGGAAACCTGCTCGGGAGATTTCAGTTCGGGAATTCCAACTCGGGTGATTGCATTCTTCATAAAAAACAGCTCGGGCCACTCAACAGCTAAGTTGAAATTTCTGTAATTTCAATTTAATTTTTTGTTAACTCTCCGGAAAGGAGTATTTCGTCCAACAAAAAATTGCCCATGGTGGCAAAAGGCGAATCGCTCGCCCCAGCGCCCCCGCCAATCCGTTCCAAGGCCAACACGAAGGAGATAAATCACGGGGGCTACTAGCCCGGATGATGTGGCTAGTGCGTGGGGAGGATGGACATACTGACTTTGTCAATATTTGACTCCCAGATCTCTTGATGGTAACACCCATGCATTAATCATCAGTCCACCCACGCACAAAAAATTGCCCATGGCAACATCCAAAGATCGACCAGAATTAAAATTAAACAGAACCACTCCTATTCCATTAACAAACCAACTAGCTG
>JAGFNQ010000307.1:699938-776604 GCA_024364735.1 Boesenbergia rotunda | reverse complement strand
TCCTTTCGACTTCTTATACCTCGGACGTCATGCACGTCCTTCTCGCTCCACCGACGTACTCTTCCGCAGAGCTCCGCATCCCTTGGATGCACCGAGCTTGTTGGCTCTCTTTCCGTGTCATCCTTCTCGACTGCTGCGTCTTCTGCTCGACTTCTTGCACTCGCAAGTTCCTATACACTTAAACACATGGATTAAAAATACCAGACCTAACTTAAATCGGTTGACCACATCAAACCCAACATGGGGTACTTATAAACCCTAGCCAGCCTAACCGAGTTCCCTTAAATAGAGCTCGTGGCTGAACCAACCGTTACTAGTCAACTGGTTCCAACACCAGTCAACTGATCCAGCTGAATCCGAACATTACAATCCAACGTTTGAATTCCCAACCGACACTAGTCGATTGATCTTTCTATAATCTCTGCAAGTCGACTGATCTTATACCAGTTGACTGGTAAAATCCTAATCCTAGGATTTTCCATCCTGAGTACAGTTCACTCTCACTCGAACCCTCATGACTCACTTGACTCTTCCTTTGTAGCTTTGACTCTTTTCTTCAAGCCTTCTTTATACTCGGATGCATACAAGCCCGTGGCTCGTCTCTACATGTCATCCTTCGCGTATGACTCAAAGTACGCTTCCCTTGGCTCATTGTTGCTGCCTTATCCACGGTCCCTCGGATGCCTCTACATCCTTCACCTAACCTGAAGCCGTTAAGCTGTCATATGTGCATCCTGCAGAACCTGCACACTCCAATACGCATGTCAAATATAAGTGTGAACCTAACTTAAACCCTTTGCCCAAATATCAAAATACATGGTCCCATGGACCATAGATTGCCTCAATAATCTCTCCCTTTTTGATGTTTGACAATACATTTAAGTTAGGAAAAATATATAGCAAATTATAATGTCAATAAACTGGACTTACGTTACCAAGGCTACACTTTAGACTTATACCACCAATGAATATGCTAATATGCAAATGCAAACGCAAATGCAAGCATGCATGAATCCTATCACAAGGCATCCCCCACACCTAAACTCCCCAATGAGTTAGAATTTTCAACAACGAGCTTTTTAAGAATCTCTCCAAGGCTCCCTTTACACTTGAACATACCAAGGACTTTTTAAGAATCTATCATAAGGCTCCCCCTTTGCCAATAAATGAGCAACAATGCTCCCCTTTTACCTAAGCTCCCCTTGAGCTGGGATTTCTTACAAAGGTACATAAGGTTTTCCCAATTAAACCTTAATTCTCCCATTTGTCATACATCAAAAAGAACTCCAATAATAACCCAATCATTGGATTCTTTATCCTCTAATGATCATAAACATTGTGTATTAACTCTCATAAGATTATACATATGTTTGGCATTATTAGGATATATTTCGACTTTGCTGAAAATAATTTCACCATGTATCAATTGACTGAGACAGTTACCAGTCGACTGATCCCTATCAAAAATCAACCTCTCAAAATTATCAGTTGACTACCCTCTGCACCAGTTGACTGATACTTAGAAATCAACCTTTTCTGCATTTTGAACCCAATTTTAGAAATGCACCAAAAATTTCATAAATCTCCAAAAATTACTAAATTTTGTGGAGAGGTCTGTGGTACCCGTGTCTACATGGGAAAAATACATTTTAAAATGTACATATCTCAGATCACAAGATTAACATAAAATCCAAAACTATCTAAATGACTTAATAGAACCTTAACCTAAAGTCCTAGTTTTGGCTTCCTCTTGATGTATCTGCACATAGCAAACCACAATGCATCCTTAGATTGGTTTATATGACATCTATACATCAAAAATAAGTTTTCATGCAATATTACCCCAATGCCATATTTTCATGCTTGAAACGCAATCCCAATGTGCAAAATTCCTAAGGTTGAGACTCAAATATGTCTCCAAACACTTTGACACACTCCATGGTCCATATAGACCTCCAAGAGATATCCTCTCGGGATCCATTGATCATGAGTCCCAATTTGGCTCTTTGATCTCCCCCTTGAGCTTTTAGCCTTAGCCACCTCCCTAGGTGACTCAACAAATACTAGGTCTCACCGATGTACCTCCAGTGACTCTTGTCCTACAAACCTAACCTTCTTAACCTTAGATACCTTGTCCTTATTTAAGTTCCTCTTTCCTTTAACCTTGGATACCTTGTCCTTGGTTAATATATTTTTACCCTTAAATGACACTTCCTTGCCATTTTTAGACTTTCCTTTGCTATAGTTATATGACGCTCTTGCATATGACTTTTTCTTAGCATAGGAGGACCTAGACCGGTATCCCAAATCTGATTTATTGATGGGTTTTTAGCTACCCAATATCATGTCATGTCTCTTATGTTCAATAATGAACCCATCTAGGATTTTCTCCAATTTATTAAGCTTTGCCCTTAAAGTTTGATTTTACCTCTCTAGGGTTCTAACCCTAGAGTCAACATTTCCACCATGGATATGACCTACACATTCTAGGCATGTGTCTTCCTTTACTGGGGTTAATACTTTGGTCCTTGGGTCTAATGTTTCTAGGTTTCTCATGATGCATGGAGTGCCTAGGGTTTTGATATGCATTATTAATCTTACTTCTATCATGATATTTAAATCAAAATTTCGCGTGGGTAAATAATGACAATCATTTATAGCATGCATGGGAAAAGTTAAATTTGATTTATTAGGGATTATCTCCCTTACCCTTAAAGCTTCCCCTTGATGTGAGCTCTTCTGTTTCTCCTTCTTTTCCCATTTACTCAAATGCTCCAACTTCTTGAATTCTCCCTTTCTTGAGCATTTGGTGTGGTAGTGGCCCCACTGACCACATGTGAAGCATCGAATGTGCTTCTTCTCCTTCTTCTCCCTACAACTCAAATTAGATTTCAAGGGAATTGAATTGAATTTAGGGTTTATCTCCTTCTTACCAAATAGAGATTTATCCTTGTAGTATCCCTTCTCATTGCATCTAAAGCAAATGATATGCTCATTCGATTTTGCTTTGGTGGAGGTACTCGCAAGGTTGACTTCCAAGATCTCTTCTTCATTTGTCTTGGCTTCCTCTTCAACCATGGATTGCTCTTCTTCTTCCTCACTTGAGGATGTGAACAATTCCACTTCCAATTTGTCTTTCTCCTCCTCTTGGATAATTAAACCCATCTCCTAGAGTTCTTCTTCTTGTGTAGGCTTTGGTTATTCAATTTGAACTATCTTTATCTTGCTCCATAAATCGTGAGCATTTTCATATTTACCTATACGACTAATCATGTTAGAAGGCAAAATATCGATCAAAATTGATATTACCTTTGAATTTGCCTTCGATCGTGATTGTTGCTCTTATGTCCATTATCTCGGTCGGAGCTTCTTCCCATGCTTGTCTCTTGGGACTTCAAATGGTTCCTCGATGACCATACTTGTGTCCTAATTTGACTCAAAGAAGATCTCCATTCTTTTCATCCACAAAGAAAAATCTCCTCCTTTATACTTTAGTGGAATCGCAAACTCGGTCATCTTTCACTTCCTCAGCTGTTAGTTCGATGGAGAGCGACCCATTCTGATACCAATTGTACAAGATCGTAGGCCGGCTAGAGGGGGTGAATAGATGTTGCTCCCAAATCATTGATTTCTTCCTACACGGTTAGCTTACACAACGAAAATACTAATAATCAAAATTAAGATAACAAAGGAACAAATCATTTTTAACGTGGTTTGGAGATAAAGCTTCTACTCCATGGTTGTCCATAAGGTGGACGATCCTGATCCGTCGGTGGATGACTCTCCAAAAAACCTCCGATAGCTCATGTCGCTCATTGAGGGTGGAGAAATCTTGCCACAACCCGCACACACACACTTGAGCACTTAGACTAATAATTGACCTTTAACCAAGATCAATTTCATCAACCCTAGCTAGCAAAACCGAGCTCCCTTAAATAGAGCTTGTGGCTGAACTAGCCGATACCAGTCGACTAGTTCCAACACCAATCGACTGGTAAAATCCTAAACCTAGGATTTCCCATCCTGAGTATAGTTTACTCGCACTCAGGCCCTTACAACTCACTTGACTCTTCCTTTACAGCTTTGACTCTTGCCTTTAAACCTTCTTCGCTTTATCTCTCATCCCTCAGATGCATACTGTTGAGGCAATCGACCCTTGAATGATTAAAAGATCATGGTTTTGATGAGTGGGCGAATAGGTTTAAAGTTAGAGTGTTATGTTGTATTTGATTTGTGTGATTGAGTTTGCAGGATTTGGAGAATCACACTTGGTGGACCTATCCGAGGGACGAGAGCCGAGGGAGGAGAGCTCCAAGGGCAAGCCGGGAAGTGGACTTCAAAGGGCACACGTGAAGGGTGGCATGGAGGCAAGCCAAGGGAAGGCTTGTGTGTGCATCCGAGGGACGATAGCCAGAGGAAGAGGACTTCAAGAGGCGAGCCAAGGGAGCAGACCTGAAGGCAAACGCGAAGGAGAAGGTTCGGAATGGCTGGAGCTGAGCTGGGAGGCAGGGCAGTCGACTGGCTCAGAGGCAGTCGACTGCCAAAACCCACAGAGAGTTCGCAGCCTCGGACCAGTCGACTGGCCTTGTGGCAGTCGACTGGTATACCCCAAAACTAGCCGTTGGCTAGCCGTTGGCCAGCATTTACTACTGGGCCAGTCGACTACCCTAGGGGCAGTCGACTGGTGCGAGTCTCGACAGACTGCGAATCTGTCCTTTTCACCTATAAAAGGAGGCCTCGTTACACGTGTCTGTACAGTTCCGTACAATAACGAAGTGCTGCCCAATTGTAGAGTGATCTTTTGCTTCCTCCATCGCAATTCTGCATCTGTAAAGTGGAAGCTTTTGCTGTAAAGGTTTCTCCACCTCAAGGAGACTTTTCGATAGTGAAAAGTAGTGCTCGCGGCGTGGATCCTTGGATTAGTCACCCATCTGGGTGGATACCAAGTAAAAGAATTTTTGTTAGCATTGTTATTGTATTTGCATATTATTTCCGCTGCGCTAACATCTATGTAGAGATCAAACGATCCGAGAAAGTGCATTCACCCCTCTCTGCACGCCCACATCGATCCTTCAGTTGGTATCAGAGCCGGTGTGTTTTGGAAGATCTAACAATCAACCAGAACATTTGTAATGGCGTTTCAAGAGGGATACTCCACCGCATGACCAGCATTCTTCGACGGCAACAACTTCGCGTACTGGAAAGGTAAAATGCAGTACTATCTTATGAATGACATAGAAACTTGGATAAGTGTTGCAGATGGCTTCGAGGGGCCCGTCGATGAAAGAGGAGATCCTACACCTATGAGAACATGGTCTAAAGAAGTGATGAAAATGGCGCAGTCAAATGCCAAGGCCACCACTACACTGCAGTGCGGGCTCTCGAAGGAGCAACTGAACAAGGTGGGGCCATTCAAGAGCGCCAAAGAGCTATGGGACAAGTTGGTAGAACTGAACGAGGGGTCAAACGAGTCCAGAAGAGCCAAGAAGGACTTGTTGGTGGCCCAACTGCAATCCCTCTCCATGAAGAGCAACGAGACCGTCAGTCAGCTGCATGGAAGGGTAAAGGAAGTGATCAACGAGCTCCATGTAATTGGAGAGAAAATTGAAAACCGGGACATTATCAGGTATGTCTTACAAGCCTTCCCGAGAACCACCCTGTGGGCATCCATGGTTGATGCTTACAAGGTATCGAGGGACTTATCTTTAGTTAAATTAGATGATCTATTTTGTGAATTTGAACTGCACGAGCAAGCTAACATTTCGGCAAAAGAGAAAGGTATTGCTTTTGTTGCAGAAAAGGAGAAGAAGAGGAGAAAGGAAGAGAAGAAGAAGAATGACAAGAAGAAGTCAAAGGGAAAGGAGAAGAGTGCCACGAACCTCAAGACGACTTGGGACGATCCCTCATCCTCAGAGGAAGAAGAAGAGCAAGTCTCCCACTTCGCTCTTATGGCACAAGATGATTCAGACTCTTCAGACGATGAACGAAACTCAAGCAGTGAAGATGAGAGCTCCTCCACCTCATCATCATCAGAGTCAGAAGCTTCGGTAAGTGAGGTATACCACTTACCCTCCTCTACCTTAGTGAAAATTATTTCTAGTACTAACATGTACTTAGCTAAGGCTAGAAGTAAAATTAAGGATCTTAAGGAACAAATTGCCATGCTTAGAGTAGAGGCTATTAAACTTAAGGATTTGCATGCTAGCTCTACCTCTTCACATGTTTCACATATTGAAAATAAAAATAAGGAGTTAAGGAAACAAGTAGATGACCTCATAAAGGCCCTTAGGAAATTTCAAGTAGGATCAAGTAACCTTGATATGATCATTAACAGCCAAAGGGTGGTATATAACAAGGCAGGATTGGGTTATAGGCCTAAGACCAAGGAGATAACATTTGTTTCACTTACCGGTAGGATTGGTGCATCTAGGAGATTAGAGGCTAGGGGAACCACAAAGAAGACATGGGTACCTAAGAAATTTTTAAATGATGCTTATGGATCTAAGATATGGGTACCAAAAGAGTATGTTTTCTATGTTGTCTAGGTAAAGGTGAAGGAGGCCCCAACCTTATGGATAGTAGATAGTGGATGCTCAAGACACATGACCGGAGATGTGAGCAAGTTCACCACTATTAGCTACCTAAGAGAAGAGACGGTCTCCTTTGGGAACAATGAAAAGTTAAGGATCATTGGTAGGGGCACAATTGAGGTATCTCCCACTATTTCAATTCATAAGGTACTTTTAATTAAGGATATGAAGTTTAATTTATTAAGTGCAAGTCAATTATGTGATGCCGGTTTTAGAGTAGAATTTCATGCTAAGAAATGTGTAATAAGACAAAGTGAATCAAACACTATCATATTAGAAGGGTTTAGAGAGGCAAACTTGTATTATCTTGATCTATCTTATGCTACTAACAATGTTGTTAAGTGTCTCATGTCCAAAGAAGAAGAAGGGTGGTTATGGCATCGGAGACTTGGACACGTCAACATGAGGAGCATTGCAAGAGTGGCCAAGGAAGAATTGGTGAAGGGGCTCCCAATGATCAAGTACGAAAAAAACAAGTTGTGTGATGCATGCCAAGAGGGTAAGCAATCCAAAGCATCACACAAAGGTAAAACTTTAATTACCACTTCCTTGTCTCTAGAACTTTTACATATAGACTTGTTTGATTGCCATAGTACTCCATCACTTGTAGGGAGTAAGTATTGCTTAGTGATAGTAGATGGCTTTTCTAGGTTTACTTGGGTCCATTTCTTGAAACATAAGGATGATACCCTAGATATATTTATAGGATTTAGTAAAAGGGTAGAAAATGAAAAGAACATCAAAATAAATCGAATTAGGAATGACCATGGTGGGGAGTTCCAAAACGCTAGTTCACACAATTTTGTGTTGAAAATGGGTACAAGCATGAGTTTTCATACCCTATGACTCCTCAACAAAATGGGGTAGTTGAGAGGAAAAATCGAGCCCTACAAGAAGCTGCTAGGACTATGCTTAATGCATACTCTCTTCCGAGCTACTTTTGGGCCGAAGCGGTTAACACCGCTTGCTATATCCAAAACCGGGTGTTGGTACATAGGTTTTTAAGAAAAACACCCTTTGAACTTTGGAATGGAAGGGTACCCCAAGTCCACTATTTTAGGGTCTTTGGATGTAAAGTTTACATCTTAAACACCAAAGACGACCTAAGAAAATTTGAGTCAAAAGTCGATGAAGGAATCTTAGTAGGGTATTCATTGACTAGTAGGGGTTATAGAGTGTACAACAAGAGGACAAAAGTGATTGAGAAGTCCTCAAATGTCAAATTTGATGAAACCACTAGTACTTACCCTAGAAATGCTTCCATTGATAAAGATATAGAAGAAGTCCAACCCCTTGCCCAAAGAACCCAAGACCTAAATTTGGAGGGCAATGATCAAGGGGGAGTAAGAAGTACCCTAGAGGATGAGGAAGAAGGAGCAAATGAACCTACAACCTCTAGACCCTTGAGACATCATCATGATCACCCTATTGACAAAATAGTGAGTGATGTCACTCAAGGAGTAAGGACTAAGTCCTACTTTAGGAATCAAACTAGTTAAATAGCTTTAATCTCCCAATTAGAACCCAAGACCATTGATGAAGCATTGGGAGATGCCGATTGGGTTTTGGCCATGCAAGAAGAGCTAAACCAATTTGAGAGGAGTGAAGTTTGGGAGTTAGTCCCTAGGCCCACTGATTATACCATTGTAACCACGAGATGAGTCTTTAGGAACAAATTAGATGACCAAGGTAAAATCACTAGGAACAAGGCTAGATTGGTAGCTAGGGGGTTTAACCAAGTTGAGGGATTAGATTATGATGAGACCTATGCCCCCGTAGCTAGGTTAGAATCAATTAGAATTCTACTAGCCTATGCCGCTCACATGGGTTTTACACTCCACCAAATGGATGTGAAGTCGGCATTCCTTAATGGGATCATTAAGGAAGAGGTTTATGTAGAACAACCCCCCGGATTTGAGGATCCCAACTATCCGAGACACGTATTCAAATTAAGGAAAGCCTTGTATGGATTGAAACAAGCTCCTCGGGCTTGGTATGAAAGGCTTTCTTCATTTTTGATGTCTAAGGGGTTTAGGAGAGGAACAATTGACCCTACATTGTTCCTAAAATCTAAGGATAAGGACATATTTGTTGCCCAAGTCTATGTAGACGATATCATTTTTGGGTCAACAAATAATGACTTCCTACAAGAATTCATCAAGTGTATGGAAGATGAATTTGAGATGAGTCTTGTAGGAGAGTTAACCTTTTTCTTAGGCCTTCAAGTTAAGCAAACTAATGAAGGTACACATGTATTTCAAACCAAATATGCTAAGGAGATGCTAAAGAAATTTGGTTTAGAACATGCTAAGGAAGCATCTACACCCATAGGAACTAATGTGAAAATGGATAGTGACCTTGAAGGCAAAATGGTAGACTCTAAACAATATAGGAGCATGATTGGTAGCCTCCTATACCTAACCGCTAGTAGACTCGACATACTTTTTACGGTACGTATGTGTGTAAGGTACCAATCCTGTGCCAAAGAGTCCCATTTGATTGTAGTCAAAAGGATCTTAAGGTATGTGAAAGGAACCCTAAATGTCGAACTTTGGTATCCTAGAACCCCAAATGTTGACCTAATTGGATACACCGACTCGGACTATGCGGGTTGCAAGTTAGATAGGAAGAGTGCAAGTGGAGGGTCTCAATTCCTTGGGTCTTCATTAGTTAGTTGGAGTAGTAGGAAACAACCATGCGTTGCCCTATCAATAACGGAAGCAGAATATGTGGCAATGGGTGGATGTGTTTCCCAACTCCTTTGGATCATGCACACCTTAGAGGACTATGAGCTACATTACACCAAGGTCAAAGTCTTGTGTGATAATGTAAGCACGATCAACCTAACTAAAAATCCGGTTCACCATTCTTTAACAAAGCACATTGAAGTGAAACATCACTTCATTAGAGACCATGTGGCAAGAGGAGATATAGAATTACACTATGTTGAATCAAAGTCGAACCTAGCCGACATCTTTACCAAGCCTCTTCCCGAATTGGAGTTTACATCCTTAAGAAGAGGCCTTGGAATGTGTTTTGTGGAAGTATAGAATGAACTTGGACACATTAGCTTTGAAAAAGGGTGCTTGATCCATTAGGGTGATACATTTGGCTCACTTGTGCTTGTGGCACATTGTTGAACCATTAAAAGTATCAAAATATCAAAACTAGACCAACTATGGGGGAGACAAGTGTTTAATCAATGGACACTTTGCCAAAGATCATAGTTGGACATTTTAAAACTTTAAAAACCATTTTATGTTTTACTCACTGTGCCATGCTTTTAAAAGTCACATATTTGCAAAATTGGTTTCAAAGGTTGATACAAAATGTAGTGTTTTTTCAAAACTTTTAGGTTTTTATCAAAAGACGTGCATGTTTGAAATTTTATATGGTTTAATATTTTTTCCTGATAGAGTATAACATTTCAAACATGTATGCAAAATTTTACAATTTTTGGAATTTTCTGGAATTTTCTGGGAGTTTCTGAAATTTGATAGAAAAGCTGAAATTTCAGACTGATAGCGTATCAGTCGACTGCCCTATGGGCAGTCGACTGGCACAGCTATTTTCAGCTGCTGTGAGAAAATTCAGAAATCAATAATTCTCGCATTTGATACCCTGGGATTTGGTTGCTTGAGACAATCATTTTGATGGTGTCAAAGGGGGAGAATGGGCGGTTTAAGTTAGAATTTTGACTTAAAATCGATGATTTTAGGTATTTTATCTAACTTAGACCTTGAAAGGTTAAAATTCGGAGAGAAGACATGGATTAAGGGGGAGGTACCTCTTAGGTTCGGATATGTCTTACATTCTTATTGATGTTGTTAAGTGGAAACTTAACTTGGAATATGATTAGAATTGAAACTGTGGAGAGGACATAGGTTAAGGGGGAGGTTACCTCTTAGGGTTATTATGTCTCATAATGTTTCAATTGCTATCTTTTGCTATTGCTATTGCTGTTATTTATCTCTAACTTAAACATATTGCCACACATCAAAAAAGGGGAGATTGTTGAGGCAATCGTCCCTTGAATGATTGGAAGATCATGGTTTTGATGAATGGGCGAATAGGTTTAAAGTTAGAGTGTTATGTTGTATTTGATTTGTGTGATTCAGTATGCAGGACTTGGAGAATCACACTTGGTGGACCTATCCGAGGGACGAGAGCCGAGGGAGGAGAGCTCCAAGGGCAAGCCGGGAAGTGGACTTCAAAGGGCACACGTGAAGGGTGGCATGGAGGCAAGCCAAGGGAAGGCTTGTGTGTGCATCTGAGGGACGATAGCTAGAGGAAGAGGACTTCAAGAGGCGAGCCAAGGGAGCAGACCTGAAGGCAAACGCGAAGGTGAAGGTTCGGAATGGCTGGTGCTGAGCTGGGAGGCAGGGCAGTCGACTGGCCCAGAGGCAGTCGACTGCCAAAACCCACAGAGAGTTCGCAGCCTCGGATCAGTCGACTGGCCTTGGGATAGTCGACTGGTATACCCCAAAACTAGCCGTTGGCTAGCTGTTTGCTAGCCGTTGGCCAGCATTTACTGCTGGCCCAGTCGACTGCCCTAGGGGCAGTCAACTAGTGCGAGTCTGGACAGACTGCGAATCTGTCCTTTTCACCTATAAAAGGAGGCCTCGTTACACGTGTCTGTACAGTTCCGTACAGTATCGAAGTGCTGCCCAATTGTAGAGTGATCTTTTGCTTCCTCCACCGCAATTCTGCATCTGTAAAGAGGAAACTTTTGTTGTAAAGGTTTCTCCACCTCAAGGAGACTTTTCGATAGTGAAAAGTGGTGCTCGCGGCGTGGATCCTTGGATTAGTCACCCATCTGGGTGGATACCAAGTAAAAGAATTTTTGTTAGTATTGTTATTATTTTTGCATATTATTTCCGCTGCGCTAACATCTGTGTAGAGATCAAATGATCCGAGAAAGTGCATTCACCCCCCTCTGCACGCCCACATCGATCCTTCACATACAAGCCCGTGGCTCATCTCTAGATACCATCCTTAGCATATGCCTCAAAGTGCACTTTCCTCGGCTCATCGTTGCTGCCTTATCCACGGTCCCTCGGATGCCTCTACATCCTTCACCGGACCTGAGATCGTCAAGCTAAGTCATATGTGTATCCTATAGAACCTGCACACTCAACTACACATATCAAATACAAGGGTGAACCTAACTTAAACCTGCTGCCCAAACATTAAAACACACGGTCTCACGAACCATAGATTGCCTTAACAGTCCCGACAGTAGCAGACAGTGCAGCATTAGGCAATACCTTCCCAGTTCAAATCTATTATATGCTTGGGCATGAGCACATCCCTACACCAGCGACATCTCTGTATTCTATGACAATGTCTCACTATTAGTAGTCATGCCCAGCATACCAACCTATAGTTTATCAGCATCAACAGTCGGTTAGAGCTTCAATTTATCAACCTCAATAGACCGCCGGATCTTCAACATCTTAGTCTCAGCAGATTTTGGCATTGCCACCCCTAGCTCTTGAGATAGGTCGAGTTTATATAGTCACCAGAGAAGAGGCACAACACGCTGAGGGATCGGTCTTTTGTGGTATGATTCTAGTTTATGCATTTCCTGCTGAATTGCCTGTTGATACCGGTAGTTCCAATTCTTTCATATCTCAGTTGTTTATGAGAAAGATTAATAGGTTGTCTACCCTTAGATCACAATATCTGTTAGTGTCTCTACCATCTGGTGAGATATTGAAAATCACGCAGGAAGTCAAGGGATGCCCATTGGATTTCGGTAATTATACTCTCACTGTGGATTTGTCGGTTCTCGATATGGTAGAGTTTGACATTATTCTAGGAATGTACTCGTTGGCAGCCTATCATGCCACAGTTGATTGCCAAGCAAGGGTGGCCATGTTCTGACCTCTGAACCAATCCTCATGGAATTCATTGGCATGAGTGATTATGAGATTTTGATTATTGTTGCGCTTCAGGCCAAGAAGCTTATATTATATGAATGTCTGGGTTTTCTATTGCCACTTATTAGTACTGATGACAGCAGTAGTCCTAAGTGTTGGTGTCGGAAGCACCAGATTGAACTTGGTTTTGATAATGGCAAAGGGTTCAAAGTTAAGTTTATGTGGTGATCTAATGAATTTACAAGTGTGTAGGAAAGTCCTAGTTTACCTAGGTACGAAGTCCTGACCGAGGGTTGGGCACGAAGATCTGGTTCGAGGAATTGGGCACGAAGTCCTGGCCGAGGGTTGAGCACCAAATACCTGATTGAGGGTTAGGCACGTAGACCTGGTTCAAGGAATTGGGCATGAAGTCCTGGACGAGGGTCGAGCACTGAAGACCTGACTGAGGGATGGCCACGAAGACCTGATTCAGAAGATCAGGCAGAAGACTTAGTTGAGCAAGGACTACCGACAGAAGTAGAGATGAGTCGAGGATCGGACGTCTTGAGATCCGAGAGTCTCGGAGGTCGAGCAAAAGTCCAACAGGAGGAGCCAGTTGACAAAAGGTAACTTCTCCAGAGTGGAGTAGGTGAGGACGCGTTCCCTGGAAGAGAGAACATTAGGCATCCGTTCGACCTAGGATTTCATTTGAAATCAAAATTCAAAACCAGGCAGATCTGACTGTCATTTCATGCATATATTTATATTATTATATTGTGTTCTTGGGCTAACATTGGTTGCAGACTAAAGGGACCAGCAACTGCGATCAGGGGCGCCTGAGAGGGCTCAGGCGCCCAAGAACCCAGGCGGCTCAGAGGACCCGAGCGCCCCAGAAGGGGTTTTCTCAGCAGGTGGCAAAGCTGAGTTGGCAGTCGCACCATGTCTGCTCCCAGGAGCCTTAATGATCCCAGGCACCCAATAACAGGATAAAAGTTGGTTGAGTCTGCAGATAAGGGTGCGGCTGATTTGGGTGACGTGTATGACACCCCTATAAACTATTAGGCGTCCGAGATCCAGTATAAAATGGGTTTCACCCCCTTTGTTTCCATCATCAACTCAAGCACTTGAAAAAACAACAACAAGCTTTCGTGCTCGAGTTTTCTATGCCAACAACGTTTAAGATCGACGACACGCCACTCCAACAAGTTCTGCCCTTCTTCTTAAGTGTCATTGGTATAAAGTTTTCAAGTTAATTCTATATTTAAATTGTTATACTTGTACACCATTTTCTAACTTATAGTATTGCCCAATGAAAATGGTCAAGGATCCTAGCCGTTGGAGTAGGAGCCATCACAGACTCCGAACCAAGTAAAACAAACTGTTTTAGCAGTGTTTTATCTTGTGAAGCTCTTTTCCACTGTGCTTACTCTCGATAAATTTCCAAAAAATATGTTATTGACATTAACCCCCCTTCTATCGATCACAATGATCCCACACTCAGCTCTTGGACATTTTGGTGGTCCGAGAATTTTCGGATGTATTTCCAAAAGAGTTTCCTGGTTTTCCTCCCAAAAGGCAAGTGGTGTTCATGATCTAGTTGATTCTTGGGACAACATCGACATCAAAGGCTCCGTATCATATGACGCCTAAGGAGTTGGACGAACTAAAGGTCTAGCTTTAGGAGTTGCTTGATAGGGGATTTATTCCTCCTAGTATTTTATCATGGGGATCTCTTGTGTTGTTTGGGAAGAAGATTGATGGGTCTCTAAGATTGTGCATTGACTACAGATAGCTGAAAGCAGTAACTATTAAGAACAAATACCTCTTGCCACAAATTGAAGATTTTTTCATCAGTTGAAGGATATATCAGTCTATTTCATGATTGATCTACATTCTGGATATCAACAGTTGAGAGTCAGAGACTCAGATATTTAGAAGATGGCGTTCCATACTCAATATGGACACTATAAGTTTTTTATGATGTCTTTTGGGCTTAGCAATGTTCCAGCAGTGTTTATGGATATGTTGAATCAGATATTTTTGGAGCATCTAGATCAGTTCGTTATAGTCTTTATTGATGACATCATGGTTTATTCTCATTTCGAGGAGGAGCATGTGTATCATCTTTGCATCGTCTTGGAGACACTTAGACGGGAGCATCTATATGCGAAGTTTAGCAAATGTACTTTCTGGTTATCTTCTGTGACGACCCACCTTCTGGTACTAAGCATTAAGGCGGATCGCTACTAACTAACTGACTAACTACTGATTTCTGATAATGCTCTGATACCACTCTGTGACGGCCCGCCTTTAAATTCTCTCCCTTAAGGCGGGCGCCACTTTCACTTAACCTTAACTTTATCTTGTTCTTAGCCTTAGGTTACAACTACTTGAGTCCCTTCCCTTTTGCTTGGATTTTTTTTTTTAGCTGCACCAGTCGACTGTCAGGAGACCAGTCGCCTAGTGTCAGCCACAGTGAGGTTCTGGGCGCGGCACCAGTCGACTGGCCTCTTGGCAGTCGCCTGGTGTCAGCCACAGTAAGGTTCTGGGCGCGGCACCAGTTGACCGGCCTCTTGGCAGTCGCCTAGTGCATCGAACAGTAGGTCCTGTTCGATAGGGCAGTCGACTGGTTCTGAACCAGTCGACTGGCACGCCTGAAAACATGCATTTCAGACCTGTAAACCATCTCCATCGATCCACAAAACATATACCTTCAAGACATACAAAGACATAACTTCATTTCTATACTCTATACTAGTTTTCTAAACATTTTAGCAACCCAAAACAAACTCATAAACTTGAAATTAGGACTTTTGCGGAAGTAAATAAGCTATCAAAATATGTGTGAACTTTAGACTAGAGTTTGTACCCAACTTTGTCTCTATGCAAGGTTTAAACAAAGTCATTCATTCTACCACTTCAAAACACCAAAACACATATTCTACAAGACTTAGCCCAAAGATCTCTTCCACGGTTCCGCCGCCACTGAACATCAATGCAAGTCCCTTCGCCTCCTTAACTTATGCTTTTTCTTTACCTTTATATGCAATAGAAGGAAAATGCAACTAATAAGCGAATTACTTAGTAAGTAAATCCTAACTCACAAATCCAAATGATAAGGGATAAACATGCTCTTTTCAAAGAATGCTTGCTTCGAAATACATGCACTTGGAAATATTTGCACATGAGAAACTTTCATATACTTATCATGCTCAATCATGCTTGAAAATATTTACTAGCACTAAAACATTGGCAAATCTAACATGCTCATAATTTCTTTTGAGACTTGCTACTTATGCATTTCCATACTTTAAACCACTAACTTCCTTGCTCTTGCTCTTTAACATGCTTGTAACATAACAATGTCAACATACATAGCAAAACATATGCTTAAACTGAAAACACTTACATATACTCGTATACTTCAAAATAATAATCAACTTTCTCAGGCCTTGACACTGTACCTGGTATCAGTGTACCAATGCGCGCATCCCTAATAGGTTTTGGGGTAGCTAGCCACCGCACCCTATTAGAGCTTCATTCTTACTTTCTGTGGGCCTCTCATTTGCCCGGTACATG
Organism: Boesenbergia rotunda; assembly: GCA_024364735.1. Taxonomy (NCBI): domain Eukaryota; kingdom Viridiplantae; phylum Streptophyta; class Magnoliopsida; order Zingiberales; family Zingiberaceae; genus Boesenbergia; species Boesenbergia rotunda. Next base: position 760,574 of record JAGFNQ010000307.1, on the reverse strand, counting down.
TCACTTTACAAAAGTAAAATACTTTCTTACTCATAATGCTTGTATTTATCAAGCTAACTTTCTTTTTCATAAATCTTGCACTATAAACCTTTACCTTTTCTTACTTGGAACTTTCATCGAGCACCTTGCATGCCCTTAACCCAAAACTCATTTTTGGGACTTTTCAAGAACTTGGTCTTTCATGCTTAGATCACACATATAAAATCTACTCCAACTCAAGTTCTATGATTAAAAACATGTATTCTTTAGAAACTTAAATCACACAATAAATAATATTCTTAAAGCATGCACTTAGATCACAAAATCATGGTTCTACAACGAGAAACTACATGCGAAGCTACTTCTATTGCAGGTGAGTGATTTACTTACCCTTTTCTTGAAGAAAACTCACTAAGTATCTCGAAATTTCTAGTGTAGGGTTCTTTTCCTCTTCCTTTGCAAGAAAACTCCACTTCTTAGCCCTAGGGAAGAAGCCCTAGGCTCTCCACTCAAGAGGAGGAAGAAGGAGGAAGAAAACCCTTGTTTTCTCCCTGTTTTCGCAGCCCCCAAGCTCCCTATTCACGCAGCCTCGCCAAGCCCTAATGGGGTCTTAACTCAACTTAAGTGGAAGTTTGAATACCTCTTCATGAAACGGGCTAAATCAACTATAATATTATTTCGTTTCATCCTTTTCTGTGCTTGATACCCTTGCCCAGCTGGTTACCCGGATGCCCTTAAGGCCTTGCTAGCCTTGTGGTCGCGGGATCAAATCCCACCCGACCCCTTATTTTTTTTCCTTTTTATTTTTAATCCGAAAAAATGCCATAAAATTTCAAAAAATCCTTAATAATACCAGAAAATTATTGGGTGTTACATCTTCTGTGGATTTTCTCGGACACGTAGTTTCCAGTAGAGGTATCTCCATAGATCCCCAGATGATCGAGGCTGTCACCAGTTGGGAGCAGCCAAAGTCAGTGTAGGAGGTGCGTAGTTTTTTGGGATTGGCTAGTTATTATCGACAATTTATTGAGGGATTTCCTAGCATTGCTACACCATTGATACGTCTGATCAGAAAGGTCGTGAAGTTTATTTGGACAAAAGCTTGCGAGACTAGTTTACAGGAGCTGAAGTGGCAATTAGTATCTACACCTGTTTTGGTGTTACCTTCGGGAGAGGATGGCTTCATACTCTACATCGATGTGTTACATCAAGGTTTAGACGCAGTGCTAATGCTACACAGACAGGTAATGTCTTACGTTTCTCATCAGCTGATAGAGTATGAGAAGAACTATCCAGTCCATGACTTAGAGCTTACCGTCATCATTTTTGCCTTGAAGATATGGAGACACCATCTGTACGACATCATGTTTGAGATTTTCCTGGATCACAAGAGCCTAAAGTATTTATTCACTCAAAATGAGCTAAATCTTCGAAGGAGATGGATGGATTTCCTAAAGGATTATGACAGCACCATTAGTTATCATCCAGGGATAGCTAATGTGGTACCAGATGCACTGAGCAGGAAATCTCTGAGTTTTCTTGCTTGCCACCGGGTTATGATCACATAGTTAGTTTAGAGCTTCTCAGAGTTGGGGTTGGAGGAGTAGGGTTAGACAGAGAAAGGATTATTAGTGACTATGGTTGCTCAATCTTCTGTAAGTACCCCAGGTTGGTTTTGATGTGATCAATCGAGTCAAGTTTGGTCTTGTTGTGTTTTAATCCCTGTGTCTAAGTGTGCAGGAGCTTAGGAATGTAGGAAGTAGAGCAGAAGATGTAGCAGTCGAAAAGGATGGCACAGGAAACGAGCCGACGGGCTCGGTTCATCTGAGGGATGTGGAGGTCAATAGAAGAGTACTCCGATGGAGCAAGAAGGACGTGCACGACGTCTGAGGTGCGAGAAGTCGAGAGGAAGATCGCTTGAGGAGAAGGTCAAAGGAGGGTTTGGGTAAGCCGAACTCTGGAAGGTTCGAAATCACCCAAGAAGTCCTGTCGGAATGTTGGTTAGCAAGGAGCTAACCAAAATAAACTTGGGCGCCCGTATCCTTACGGGAACCCCTTATACTCGGGCACCCCTATGCTTTAGGGCGCCTGAGCACCCGGTCACCCCTATGCTTTAGGGCGCTTGAGTACCCGGGCACCCCTATGCATATAGGTGCCCAAGATCGAGTTTTATCTCCAACTTAGCCATTCACGAACGTTGCGGAGCGGATAACTACCAAGCCATGTGTTAGGCACCCCCAAGCACTCGGGCACCCCTGTTGTGCCACGTCAACATTAGAATAAAGTTGACCGGGGCTATAAATAGGCCGCTATAGCACAGTTCTAGATCATCATTCACTGCAAATGAATTTTTTTCTAGTATTTCTCTATTTTTCTAAGCTTTTCACCGTGTAAGAGGCTTCTCCACCCGAAGGAGTTATTTAGGAGATTTACACTTCATTTTCCATCAGATTTGCAATCAACCTGGTTGCAAACTAAGTAATTCCATTTGCCTCTTTATTTTCTGTCTTATTATTAATCTGTTAATGTTTTTTGTTTGAACTAACCTCCATCATTATTTAGAAAGAACAAAAGATTGTATTTTATTTTTTAGGGGCAATTCACCCCCCTCTTGCCGACCGCGTAATCACCCTCAATTGGTATCAGATCCTGGATGCTCCAAAAGGACTAATCACCATCTGAAGCAATTAACAAAATGGTCGGACCAGCCATCTACTCGCCAAAGTTTGAGGGGGACTTTGCGAATTTGAAGCGAAAAATGCAGGTATTTTTAAGATAGATTTTGAATTACATATTTATTGAAAAATAGTTTTGTAGCTCCCATGGACGTCGACGACAAACCTAAAGATGAAAGTCTATGGACAAAGAAGGAGCAGGCGGACTTTGTGGCAAATGAGAAAGTAGAGTTCCTTTTGCTGACCGTACTATATGCACAAGAAGTCAACTGAATCGGGAACTACCGATCTGCAAATGAGCTTTAAGAAAAGTTTCTAGAACTTTAGGAAGGTACCTTCGAAGTTGAACTAGCAAAAAGAGGCCTACTTCGGAATCAACTCAGCAACCTCCAACTAGAAGAAGGAGTGTCAGTAGCTCAACTACATGCAACATTTAAGGAGCTAATCATGAAACTCAACAACCTCGAAGAGTCAGTAAGTAATCGGGATGCTCAAAGGTGTGCATTAAACGCCTTCCTGAGGACCTCGAATTGGACTTCCATAATAGACGCCTACTACATCTTGTTGGTGTCATAGTTGGTTTTGATGTGATCAACCATGTTAGGTTAGGTCTTGTTGTGATTTTGATCCCCTTATCTAAATGTGTATGAGCTTAGGAGCAGAGGAAGTTGAGCGTAAGACACAGTGGATGAGAAGGATTGCATGGGGAAGTGAACCGACGGGCTCAGTGCATCCGAGGGATGCGGAAGCTACGGAGGAGTACACCGGTGGAACGAGAAGGATGTGCACGATGTCAGAGGGACGAGTAGTCGGGAGGAAGAATGCTCAAGGGGCGAACGGTTGGAGTCGAGTTCGGGTGAGCCTAACTCCGGTTGGTCAGAAATCACTCAAGAAGACCGGCTAGAGACTGGTGTTGATGCCGGAAGCACCAAGATCGAACCTGTGTTTTGATAATGGCAAAGGATTTATAAGTTAAGGTTATCTTGTGATCTAATGAAGTTCTTTAAGTGCGCAGGAAAAGTCCTAGGTAAACTAGGCACGAAGTCCTGATTCAAGGAATTGGGCAACAAGTCCTGGCCGAGGGCTGGGCGCCTAAGTTCTGACATAGGGTTGGACAATAAGTCCTGGTCGTGGACTGGGCACGTAGTCCTGATTCGAGGAATTGGGCAATAAGTCCTGGCCGACGGCTGGGCACCGAAGACCTGACCGGGGGTTGGCCAGTAAGTCCTGGTCGCGGACTAGGTACGAAGATCTGATCCAGAGGATTGGACAAAAGTACAACCGGAGGAGCTGGTTGGCAAAAAGGTAAACTCTCCTGAGAGGAGTAGGCGAGGGTGCGTTCCCCGTAGGAAGGAACACTAGGAGTCGGTTTGACGTAGGGTTCCGTTTAGGAAGCCCAAAGTCAGAACCAAGACAGCTCTAGCTGTTTTCTAGACTTAACTTATATATTGTTTGTGTTTTATGTAAAGGACAACTCTAGTTTGTCGATTAATTTAAATTACTGATAATTTTAATTAATCGACTTCTAGCTCCTTGATTAGTATCACTCAACCTTATCATCATGCCGGATCAAATCCACCTGTAGGGTTTAACATGATGAACCTTATGAGCTCATCAAGGGGGCATCAATATCCTGACTCACCAAGGCACGAATTCCATCAATAATCAACGACACACCATATAATTAATATTATTTTCCAACTTACCGGGCCTATCGATTTAACAGAATAAATCTCGCCCATTGGTAAATCAAAGAAATAAATATTAACTATACGTGCTCGTTATTATATCGGGATTTAGGGATTGTACTCCATAATAAATCTGAGGTCTAATTCAATTATTGTTGGGGCAATCGACCCAAGTATGATTGGAAAGATCAAGGTTTTGATGTGTGTGTGTCAATATGGTTAAGGTTAGGGTGTTATATTATTTTGATGTGTGTGAATGAGTCATGCAGGACTTAGTGAGCCACACATGGAGGACATATCCGAGCGATGAGAGCCGAGGGAAGAGGACTCCAAGGGCAAGCCGGGATGTAACGACCCGGAAAATTCTCTTAATATTCCCTTAAAATATTAAGCAGGTCTAGATGATTTTCCGAAGGATCTAGAAATATTAGTACGACCCTTAGCCTAGGAATCAAGGTTCTCTTATTTAAATTGAGAAACTAAAATACTAAGGGGCCTTATAGGGGTATTCTAGTACCATTATTATGGGTGGTTTTTAGGTAAAATTTAATATAAAAATAGAGGGATTGTAATGAAAAATATTAACATAATTATGGGGGAATTTTAAGGAATTTTTGAAAATGATAGAGAATAAATTAGAAGTAAAATAGAAAATTAGTGCATGCACCAAGGATTGAACTTTGGACCTCTTATATAACCAAGCATGCACTAACCAATTCACCTAGCAAGGGAGTTCTATGAGGGAATGAAGTAGATATTAGTGAAGGTATAGGAAATGAAGAGTCACCAAGGGAAGAGACACCATGCCTCTTCACTCACCCCTTTTCAAATAGTATAAATAGAGAGGAAGTTACAACTTCCCTCTTCTTCTTCATTTCTTCTTCTTCCTCCTTACTTGGCCGAAAAATTCAAGTGCTCTTTCCCTTGAGAAAAATTTCACCAAGGACCCCATCTTGAAGATCTAGGCCCCCCCTACAAGGATACAAGGACTAAGGAAAGTTTAGAGACAAGAAGGTTCTCTCGTTATCTCGTATTTGAAGTTTGTAAGCGAGATCAAAGAAGGTAAAACCCCCTCACCTGTGGTATGATAGCTCTCAAGATATTTATCATGATCTAGGTTTTGTTGGCATGATATGTTGGAAAAAAATTCATGATTGGGACTCATGGAACTTTCGGCCATATCAAGGAGGAGGCTTGGGATTTATTTTAAATTCCTCAAGCATGCTTAGTATGTCTTACTATGAAGTAGTATGGATGATAATAGGGATTTATATGAAAATTTTTATGGGTTTGATACCCTTATAAGTTTCAGCCATATCAAGGATAAGACTAGGGATTTATTTTAAATTCCTCAAGCATGCTTAGTATGTCTTACTATGAAGTAGTATGGATGATAATAGGGATTTATATGAAATTTTTATGGGTTTGATACCCTTATAAGTTTCGGCCACACCAAGGTCAAGAGGCTAGGGGAAACTCTAACCTTTCCAAGCATGATCAATAGGATTTTTATGATACCTTATGAGTAAGAATGGTATTAAATGAACTCTTCCATGGGCTTGTTACCCTTCTAGGGTTTTCGGCCAACTTTGGTTTTAGGTCTAAGACTTGGAGTTAAGTCTAATCAAGGGTTCAAATAATTTTTCTATGGCATGATATGTAGGTAAGGGATGTAATCATGGTCTAGGTAAATTTTCCATGGACCCATGGTCCTTGAGACTTTCGGCCAAGACCCAACCCTAAGGTTTGGGTTGGGTTAAGATTATAAAAATGCATATTTATAAGTTTCCATGATGCTAGTACATGGTTAGGCATGATGTAAGGGCTTCCATATGACTAAAACCTTAGGTTATATGTTATGTGACATGACTAGTATGGTTAATTTTAGGTTATGATTTTAATGATGAATATTTGGATCATACACCATGAATACATGAAATTTATGTAGGAGTATATTATGATAAATAGAATAATGCATGTATGATTGATAAATGCTTATAATGAAATTATGACTCATGAAGGTATATGCATGATTTGTAATGAACGCTATGAATCCTAGTAGTATGTGTTAGGTTTATATGTAGCTTACCATTCATGTCTTATGATGGATACTAGGATCATGTAGGTAAGATAAAATGTATCTTGTATGAGATGTATGTAGTATCATGATCATGCAAGCTTTATGAACTTGGATAAGATTATGGCTAGAAACATAATTATGTATGTATGTTCTATGTTATGAACAGAGAATGATAAGCATGAATAAAGATGATGGTTATGCCTTAATTATGAATGATAAGTATGAATGATAAGTATGAATGATGAAGGCATAACGATGATATGAAATAAGTATGTATGATAAGTATGAATGACAAATATGAATGATGAAGCATGCATGTTTATTTTCATGCATAAGGCTTGTACCGGACCGAAGTAAGGGTCCAAGGGATGGGTACCTTAAGAACGCCCCGGTTCTGGACTACCGACTATGCTGTCCACGGTTCTGGCACTACCGAAGCTGTGCAACAGGGATGGGCACCTTAAGAACGCCTCGGTTCTAGGACTACCGACTATGCTGTCCTTACCCTAGTAAGTCGAGGCTAGCTACCTCGTATTTACTTAGGGATGCGCGCTATGAAGTATGTATGTGGTACAAGCCGGGAACCCCAATGATGTTATGTTAAGCATTGAAAAGTATAATTTCAAAACTAAGCATCCTTATGTAGTAAATGCATTAGACTCATTCATACATCTATGTTATGCATCGCGCCAAGGTAAGTATATTTCATGTTTGTATTTATACTCATATTGTATGTCATGAATAAGTATGCATTATGTGTAAGTATGCTAAGAATCATGTTATGAATAAGTATGCATTATGTGTAGGTATGCTAAGAATCATGTTATGAATAAGTATGCATTATGTGTAAGTATGCTAAGAATCATGTTATGAATAAGTATGCATTATGTGTAAGTATGCTAAGAATCATGTCATGTATAAGAAATGCATTATGTTCATGTATGCTAAAGATTATGCCATGTATAAGTATGTTTTATGTTCAGGTAGGTATGCTTTATGTCATGTATACGTTGCTTGATATATTAAGTCATGTTTATGTATGTTCATTTATGCCATGTATGACTATGCTTATGTTTATGCTCGAAGTTATGTTATGTCAGATGTTTGATATATTTATGTTGAAGCAACGTATGATTTTAGTGAGTAGGAAAAGGGTTTTACTAAGCCTATGTGCTTATAGATTTATTTTCCTCGTACCGCAGATCAACCAAGAAGCTATTAAGGGAAGCCGCAGGGGAGGCAGAAGCATGTGTGTGTGTGGCAGTGACTTGGCAGAAGATTCTTGTATGACGTTTTATGGTTATGACTAATAGATGACTTAAGACTTATGATGTTACCCTTACGGATAAGTACATACTGCTTATGATGTTTATGAATAAGTTATGAAATGATTAAGTTATGATATGATGCTACGTATGAATGTTCCATGTGTTTAGTTGCATGATTAGGAGCATGTTAGGAAAAAAAGATAATGATTCCGCTGCATTAAGATATTGTCTAAGTACATGTAATGTTTAGCGTAACACCGCCTCTCTCGCCACACCGTGAGGTGTGGGAAAAAGGCGGGCGTTACACGGGATGTGGACTTCAAAGGGCACACGTGAAGGGTGGCATGGAGGCAAGCCGAGGGCTTGCGTTCGCATCCGAGGGACGATAGCCGGTGGAAAAGGACTTCAAGGGGCAAGCCAAGGGAGTGAACTTGAAGGCACACGTGAAGGAGAGTTATCAGAGTGGGGAGGAGTGCTTTTGTAAGCTGGGCAGTCAACTGGGAATGAATCAGTTGACTGCCAGCAGAAGACTCAAACTTCCCGAGACATCAGTCGACTGGTCCAGGACCAGTCAACTGGTAACCCTGAAAAACTAGCTGTTGGGCTAGCCGTTGGCTAGCCACTTCGGTGGGACCAGTCGACTGCCCCAGGGGCAATCTAGTCGACTGCCCCAGGGGCAGTCTAGTCGACTGGTATCGTGTTAGATAGATTTTAGGGTTGTCCTTTACTTTATTTAAAGGAGGACTTTTTAGCAGGTCAAAGGTACGGTTCTTGAGGGTACCATTGTGTTGTTTGTGCTCAAAGTCTCCAGCTCTTCCTCTCGTTCTTATTTCCATCTTGTAAAGAGGAAGAAGGCAACCTTGTGAAGGTTTTCTCCATCTTGAAGGAGGTTTTCATAGTGGAGCTTGTGCGTGCGTGTGGATCCTTGGATTAGTCACCTCTTTGAGGTGGATACCAAGTAAACAAAGGTGTTAGCATTTGTGACGACCCACCTTCTGGTACTAAGCTTTAAGGCGGATCGCTACTAACTAACTGACTAACTACTGATTTCTGATAATGCTCTGTTACCACTCTGTGACGGCCCGACTTCTTCTTCCCTTTTTCCTTACCTTAAGAGGCCGGACGTCACTTTTACTTAACCTTAACTTTACCTTGTTCTTAGCCTTAGGTTACAACTACTTGAGTCCCTTCCCTTTTGCTTGGAATTTTTTTTTTCAGCGGCACCAGTCGACTGTCAAGAGACCAGTCGCCTGGAGTCAGCCACAGTGAGGTTCTGGGCGCGGCACCAGTCGACTGGCCTCTTGGCAGTCGCCTGTTGTCAGCCACAGTAAGGTTCTGGGCGCGACACCAGTCGACTGGCCTCTTGGCAGTTGCCTGGTGCATCGAACAGTAGGCCCTTCGATAGGGCAGTCAACTGGTTCTGAACCAGTCGACTGGCACGCCTGAAAACCTGCATTTCAGACCTGTAAACCATCTCCATCGATTCACAAAACATATACCTTCAAGACATACAAAGATATAACTCCATTTCTATACTCTATACTAATTTTCTAAACATTTTAGCAACCCAAAACAAACTCATAAACTTGAAATTAGGACTTTTGTGGAAGTAAATAAGCTATCAAAATATGTGTGAACTTTAGACTAGAGTTTGTACCCAACTTTGTCTCTATGCAAGGTTTAAACAAAGTCATTCATTCTACCACTTCAAAACACCAAAACACATGTTCTACAAGACTTAGCCCAAAGATCTCTTCCACGGTTCTGTTGGGAATTCTGGGCCGCAAAAACCGCTTTTTGCGTTGCGGAAACCCCAGAAGTTCGGCCACGGATCCGTGCGAACATAAAAATAAATTACGAGTACGAGTTTAATCTACATTAGATCTACATGATAAGAATCATTACCCTTGACGCGTAGCCCTTCGCTTTCCCGCTTGTCCAAAAGGCCGCCGGATCTCGTAGAGTATCAAAGCAGACACTCCTCTATACGTATCCACGCGAACAAATGAAGATGAATCAAAACCTTAGGTGTGCTAGCACCCTGAGGTTTCGGCCAAGAGGAGAGGTCGAAGAAGCACTCCAACCAAAAATCAAGCGAGAAGAAGAAAAGCCTCACACCACACCAAATGAAACAAAACATCGGTTTTGTTCCTTCATGGTGGCCGGCCACTTAATGGCCATTAATGGCCATTAGGTGGCCGGCCATAATGGCTATTAAGTGCCATTAGGTGGCCTTCCATATCCCTTTTCAATTTGAATTCGAAATTCAAATGGGGGGAAACCAAGTCATCACTTGGTCAAACAAAGGTGAGGTGGGTTTTGGTCAAGTCAAACTTGCCTTTTATGGACTTTCCATAAATAGTCAAGTCAAACTTGACTCCATTTCTTCTCCCATGTCAAGTCTAACTTGAAGTGGAACCAAGTCAAGTCAAACTTGATTTGGATTTAGGTCAAGTCAAACTTGCCTTTTATGGACTTTCCATAAATAGTCAAGTCAAACTTGACTCCATTTCTTCTCCCATGTCAAGTCTAATTTGAAGTGGAACCAAGTCAAGTCTAACTTGATTTGGATTTAGGTCAAGTCAAACTTGCCTTTTATGGACTTTCCATATTTAGCCAAGTCAAACTTGACTTCAATTTTCTCCATCTATTTGTTCTTTGCGTGTGACCCTATAGGTTCTTGTAACGTTGGCAATGCTTCTAACCTCTTAGAAACATAAGCAATGAGCGGTATCTAGCAACACATCATTGCTACCCAAGTTACAAGAATGTTGAGATCCAACATCACCTTGTGACTAATAATTGTGACTCTCACAATATATGATAATGTCCCTCTATCCATGATATCTAGATTGACTCAATTGAGGCATAGACCGTGTCATCCTCGAGTCAATCTATATCTTGAACTCCAAGTAGACTCACACTAATCAAATGAGTTCAATATCTCATATTGACTCACTTGGGCATGGCCATGCACTTTGTGGTCTCACTCTATCAAGAATACGATATCGCTCCCGTCATATAGGAGGGATAGATCCCATCTACATCACTCACATCCCTCTCCATAATTTGTTACATACCCAGTAATCGCCTTTATAGTCCACCCATTTACGGGTGACGTTTGACGAAGCCAAAATACGTAACTCCTTATGTAGGAATCCATGGTGACTTCAGGTCCAAGGACTAATAGTCATACTAATAGCCACATGAGAAAGTATATGACACTCATATAACGATCCATGATACTTTCTCATGGTGGGTCATTCAGTATACATTCTCCAATGCATACCCATGTGTCAACTTGATATCTCTATATCTATGACTTGTGAGATCAAGTCATCATGTTGACCTACATGCTAGCCTCTACGTATTAACATTGTCCTTGAATGTTAATACTTGACTAGGAATTATTTAGAGTAGTGTTCTCTATATCATCTCACTATCGATTCAACCAATCGATTGATATAGATAAGAACCTTCTACTCAAGGACATTATTATACTTAGCTAATTGGCACAAATACACGTAAGTATAATAACCATAAAACATGCCTTTATTTATACATAGGAATATGATACAAATTAGTCCATACAATCATTACATGATCGGCTCTAGGGCTCTCACCAACAGGTTCTGCCGCCACTGAACATCAAAGCAAGTCCCTTCGCCTCCTTAACTTTTGCTTTTTCTTTACCTTTATTTGCAATAGAAGGAAAATGCAACTAATAAGCGAATTGCTTAGTAAGTAAATCCTAACTCACAAATCCAAACGATAAGGGATAAACATGGTCTTTTCAAAGAATGCTTGCTTCGAAATACATGCACTTGGAAATATTTGCACATGAGAACTTTCCTACTCTTATCATGCTCAATCATGATTGAAAACATTTACTAGCATCAAAACACTTGCAAACTTAACATGCTCATGATTTCTTTTGAACCTTATTAATGATACAATTCCATACTTTAAAATACTAACTTCCTTGCTCTTTCTCTTTAACATGTTTATAACATAACCATGTCAACATACATAACCAAACATGCACTTAAGGAAATTGAAACACTTACATAAACTCATATACTTCAAAATAATAATCAACCTTCTCAGGCCTTGACACTGTACCATGGTATCAATGTACCAATGCGCACATTCCTAATAGGTCTCGGGGTAGCTAGCCACCGCACCCCATTAGAGCTTCTTTCTAACTTTCTGTGGGCCTCTCTTTTGCCCGGTACATGTCACTTTATAAAAGTAAAATACTTTCTTATTCATAATGTTTATACTTATCAAGCTATCTTTCTTTTTACATAAATCTTTGCACTACAAAACTTTACCTTTCTCACTTGGAACTTTCATCGAGCACCTTGCGTGCCCTTAACCCAAAACTCAATTTTGGGACTTTTCAAGAACTTGGTCTTCCATACTTAGATCACACATATAAAAATATACTCCAATTCAAGTTCTATGATTAAAAACATGTATTCTTGAGAAACTTAAATCATAAAATAAATAATAATCTCCAAGCATGCACTTAGATCACAAAATCAAGGTTCTACAACGAGAAAACTACATGCGAAGCTACTCCTATTGCAGGTGAGTGATTTAATTACCCTTTTCTTGAAGAAAACTCACTAAGTATCTCGAAATTCCTAGCGTAGGGTTCTTTTCCTCTTCCTTTGCAAAAAAACTTCACCCTTGGCCCTAGGGAAGAAGCCCTAGGTTTTCTACTTCAAGAGGAAGAAGGAGGAGGAAACTCTCCTTTTCTTCCCTGTTTTTCGCAGCCTCCCACCTTGCTCGCGCGGCCTCCTCCAAGCCCTAATGGGGTCTTAACTCAACTTATGTGGAAGTTTAAATACCTCTTCATGAAACGGGCTAAATCAACTATAATATTATTTCGCTTTATCCTTTTTTGTGCTTGATACCCTTGCCCAGTTGGTTAGCCAAGCTTGCTTAAGGATTTGCTTCTCGCGTGGTCGCGAGATCAATCCCCACCCGACCCTTTAAATTTTTTTCCTTTTATTTTAATTTCGAAAAATGCTAGAAAAATTCCGAAAAATCCCTAATAATACCAGAAAATTATTGGGTGTTACAGCATTGTTCTTATCATTTCTATTGTTTTGGTTTGTGTTTGGCTAACAATTTTTGTAGAGGAAATTGAAAGAAACTATTCACCCACCCCTCTAGTTTGGCGCCACTATCTAACAAGTGGTATCAGAGTTGGTTCGTTTCGGAAGAACTCACCGTCGACTGGAGCATCAAAAATGGCGTTTCATGAGGGTTATAGCACCGCGAGGCCACCTTTCTTCGATGACAATGATTTCGCATATTGGAAAGGTAGGATGGAGTATTATCTAATGAACGATATTGAATATTGGTGTAGTATTGGAGATGATTTCGATGCACCCGTAAATGAAAGAGGAGAGCCGCTACCGATGAGAAATTGGACAAAGGAGATGATGAAGAAGCACAAGCCAATGCGAAGGCAACAACGACTCTCCAATGCGGACTCTCAAAAGAGCAATTGAACAAGGTGGGACCGTTCAAGACCACCAAGGAGCTTTGGGAGAAGCTCATTGAACTTAATGAAGGGTCAATTGAGTCAAGGAGGGCCAAGAAGGACCTATTGGTGGCACAACTCCAATCACTCACAATGAAGGCCAATGAAACCGTAAGTCAACTACATGGAAGAGTCAAGAAAATTATCAACGAACTCCATGTCATAGGGAAAAAGGTCGAAAATAGGGATCTTGTGAGGTATATACTCCAATCTTTCCCTAGGACTACTTTGTGGGCATCAATGGTTGATGCCTATAAAGTTTCTAGGGACCTTTCTACAGTAAAATTAGATGATCTATTTTGTGAATTTGAATTGCATGAACAAGCTAACATTTCTACTAAAGAGAAAGGTGTAGCTTTTGTTGTAGAAAAGGAATGAAAGAAGAAAAAGAAAAAGATCATCTATTCATCATCATCCAATTCGGAGGAATCTAGTGTCTCCATGGATAGCGACCAAAAAGCCTACATGGTAAGGAAAATGCGAAGAGCTTTTAAAAGTTTTTCTAACAAATCTCATGGTAGGAAAAGTTCAAGGAGTAAGAGCAAAGGAAAGGAAATTATTTGCTACAATTATCATCAAGAGGGGCATATGAAGAATGAATGCCCACAATTAAAGAAAAGAGAAGAAAAGGAGGAGAAAAAGAAGGGTGAGAAGAAGAAATCAAAGGAAAAAGGGAAGAGTGCCACAAGTCTAAAAGCCACTTGGGATGATCCATCATCATCGGAGGACGAAGAAGATCATGTGTCACACTTCGCATTAATGGGAGTGGACAACTTGGAGTCATCTGAAGATGAAAAGGAGTCAAGTGATGATGAACAAGGGAGTTCAAGTGAAGGTGAAGGCTCATCATCGGAATCAAGTGACGATGAACAAGGGAGTTCAAGTGAAGGTGAAGGCTCATCATCAGAATCGGATGTGTCGGTAAGTGAGGTATATAACTTACCCACCTCTACTCTTGTTAAAATAATTGCTAGTACTCATGATGATTTATCTAAGGCTAGAAAGAAGGTTAAGGAGTTGAAAAATGAAATTGGTATGCTAAAATTAGAATCCATAAAACATAAGGACAATGTGCATGTTTCCTCTTCCATTTCAAATGATTCATGTTTAGAAAAGGAAAATAGGGAGCTAAGGGAAAAGGTAGAAGACCTCATCAAGGCTCTTGGAAAATTTCAAGTTGGCTCTAAAAACCTTGACATGATCATCAATAGTCAAAGAGCTGTATATAATAAGGCCGGGATAGGTTATAGACTCAAAACCAAGGAGGTGACATTTGTTTCACTTATGGGAGGAAGGGTGCCCCTAGGAAGCAAGGTGTTAAGGGAAATGTAAAGAAGGCATGGGTTCCTAAGAAATACTTAAATGATATTTGTGGATCTAGCATTTGGGTACCAAAAGCTTGTGTTTTCCGTGTTGTTTAGGTGAAGGTGAAAGAGGCCCCAAAAATGTGGATTGTGGATAGCGGGTGTTCAAGGCATATGACCGGGAATGTAAACAAATTCTCCACCATCTTTCGGAAATAGTGGGAAACTCAAAATTATAGGTAGGGGCACCATTGAGGTATCTCCTACAATCACAATTCATAAAGTACTTTTAATTAAGAATATGGAGTTCAATTTGCTTAGTGTAAGTCAACTATGTGATGCCGGGTATAGGGTGGAGTTCCATACAAGAAAATGTTTAACTAAGCAAAATGACTCCGAAAATATCATGTTAGAAGGATATAGAGAAGCAAACCTTTATTATCTTAATCTTTCTTATGCTTCTAACATCTCACCTAAGTGTTTCATAACCAAAGAAGAAGAAGGATGGTTATGGCATCGGCGGCTTGGTCACATCAATATGAAGAATATAGCAAGGGTGGCCAAGATGGAGTTGGTGAAGGGGCTTTCAATGATCAAGTATGAAAAGAACAAAATATGTGATGCATGCCAAGAGGGTAAGCAATCTAAATCATCACACAAAGGTGAAACCTTAACTAACACTTCTTTACCTTTAGAGTTATTGCATTTGGATTTGTTTGATTGTCATAGTACACCTTCAATAGTAGGAAGTAAATATTGCTTGGTAATTGTAGATGATTACTCTAGATATACTTGGGTGTATTTCATGAAATACAAGGATGACACTTTAGAAATATTTGTAGGATTAGTAAACGGGTTGAAAATGAGAAACAACTCAAAATCAACCAAATTAGGAGTGATCATGGTGGGGAGTTTGAAAATTCAAATTTCTCACAATTTTGTCTAGAAAATGGCTACAAACATGAATTTTCATGTCCAAGGACCCCACAACAAAATGATGTGGTAGAAAGAAGGAATAGGACTTTACAAGAAGCCGCTAGGACAATGCTTAATGCCTATTCTCTACCTAGCTATTTTTGGGCGGAAGCGATGAACACCGCTTGATACATCCAAAATCGGGTCTTAATTCATAGGTTTTTAGGGAAAATACCTTTTGAGTTGTGGAATGGGAGAATTCCACAAATTCACTATTTTAGGATTTTTGGGTGTAAGGTCACATCTTAAACACTAAGAATGATTTGAGGAAATTTGAATCTAAGGCGGATGAGAGGATCTTGGTTGGATACTCATCCACTAGTAGAGGGTATAGAGTGTATAACAAAAGGACTATGGTAATTGAGGAGTCATCCAATGTGAATTTTGATGAGTCTACTAGCACTTACCCTAGGAAATCCTCTATTGATAAGGACATAGAAGAAAGTCAACCCATTACCCAAGAAATTTAAGACTTACATTTGGGGGGCATTGATCAAGGGGGAGGGAGAAGTGCATTAGAGGATGAAAATCATGTAGTAAATGAGCCCCATAATCTCTAGGACCCTAAGGCACCACCAAGATCATCCCATTGACCAAATAGTTGGAGATGTTATCTAAGGGGTGAGGACTAGGTCTTACTTTAGGGAACATAATAGTCAAATTGTCTTAATTTCCCAACTTGAGCCAAAATCTATTGATGAAGCTTTAGGTGATGTGGATTGGGTTCTAGCCATGCAAGAAGAATTGAATCAATTTGAAAGGAGTGAAGTATGAGAATTAGTTCCTAGACCCAATGATTGTACCATTGTCACCACAAGATGGGTCTTTAAGAACAAGTTGGATGATCAAGGGAAAATTACTAGAAACAAGGCTAGGTTGGTAGCAAGGGGGTTTAATCAAGTCGAGGGCCTTGACTATGATGAGACATATGCCCCTGTAGCTAGATTAGAGTCCATTAGAATTTTATTAGCATATGTCGCTCACATGAGTTTCACACTTCACCAAATGGATGTGAAGTCGACATTCCTTAATGGGGTTATTAAGGAAGAAGTATATGTAAAGCAACCACCCGGATTTGAAAACCCAAACTACCCTAGTCATGTCTACAAACTAAGAAAAGCCTTGTATGTATTGAAACAAGCTCCCCGGGCTTGGTATGAAAGACTTTCATCATTTTTAGTATCCAAGGGTTTTAGGAGAGGTACAATTGATCCAACTTTATTTCTAAAATCTAAGGATAAGGACATCTTTGTGGCCCAAGTTTATGTTGATGATATTATTTTTGGATAGACAAATAGTGAATTTCTTCATGAGTTTATTAAGTGTATGGAAAATGAGTTTGAAATAAGTCTTGTGGGAGAATTGACTTTCTTTTTAGGATTACATGTCAAACAAACAAATGAAGGGACTCATGTTTATCAAACCAAATATGCTAGGGAAATCATAAAGAAATTTGGATTAGAAAATGCTAAGGTAGTATCTACTCCTATAGGAACAAATGTCAAAATAGATAGTGATCTTGAAGGAAAAGTAGTAGACCCAAAATAATATAGGAGCATGATTGGTAGCTTGTTGTACCTAACCGCTAGTAGACCGGATATATTATTCGCGGTAGGTATGTGTGCAAGGTATCAATCATATGCCAAAGAGTCTCACCTAGTAGTAGTCAAAAGGATCTTAAGGTATATAAGGGTACTTTTAATGTCGGGCTTTGGTATCCTAGAACTCCAAACATTGAACATTTTGGGTACACGGACTCGGATTATGTGGGGTGAAAATTAGATAGGAAGAGTACTAGTGGAAGATGTCAATTTATTGGGTCATCTTTAGTTAGTTGGAGTAGTAGGAAACAACCATGTGTTGCTTTATCAACAACTGAGGCTGAATATGTAGCAATGGGAGGTTGTGTGTCTCAACTACTTTGGATCATGCATACCTTAGAGGATTATGAGCTTCATTACTCCAAGGTCAAGGTGTTATGTGACAATGTAAGTACTATTAATTTGACTAAAAATCCGATTCATCATTCTAGGACAAAACACATTGAAGTGAAGCATCACTTCATTAGAGATCATGTGGCAAGAGGTGACATAGAATTACATTATGTTGAATCAAAGTCTAACCTTGCCGACATATTTACCAAGTCTCTTCCCAAAGTGGAGTTCACATCTCTAAGAAGAGGACTTGGTATGTGTTTTGTAGAAGTATAGGAGTGGCCTTGGAGTAATACAATAGGAAGGTGGTGCATGATTCCTTAGGATGATACAAATGATTCACTTATGCTTATGGTATATTATTAGGTTATTAGATGTATCAAATTATTAAAAACAGACCAACTATGGGGAAAACAAATATTTAATTAATGAACATCTTGCCCAAAGATCATAGTTGGGCATTTTAAACAATTTAAAACCATTTCTGTGTTTATTTGCTATGCCATGAGTTTTGGAAAACATATGATTTCGAAACTAGGTTGGAACTTTGATACAAAGTTAGAGTTTTCCAAGGAATTTGATCTTTTATCAAAAAGTCAAACATGTTTGGATTTTTCATGAAGTTATATTTTTTCTTGTTAGAGTATCTCATATGAAACATGTTTGCAAATTTTCATAATTTTTGGAATTTCCTGGAATTTTTAGTGAGTTTCTGAAATTCGGCACAAAATCTGATATTTCAGACTAAAGAGTATCAGTTGACTGCCCTCTGAGGCAGTCGGCTGATATTTCTGATTTCATAAATTTGGGGGTTTTTCAGAAATGAAAACTTTCCTCATTTGATGCGATTGGTTAATATTGTTTCGGACAATCCTCTTCATGGTGTCAAAGGAGGAGAGTTGGGAGGTTTAAGTTAGGTTTGTAACTTAACTTTTGGTTTAACTTTGGTTTATGATGAAAATTGAAAATGGGAAAGGGCATAGGTTAAGGGGGAGGTTACCTCTTTGTTTTTTTACTATGTCTTGTATTTTCAATTGCTGTTGTTTTTTTCCTAACATAAACATCTTGCCACACATCAAAAAGGGGGAGATTGTTGGGGCAATCGGCCCAAGTATGATCGGGAAGATCATGGTTTTGATGTGTGTGTGTCAATATGGTTAAGGTTAGGGTGTTATATTGTTTTGATGTGTGTGAATGAGTCTTGCAGGACTTGGTGAGTCACACATGGAGGATATATCCGAGGGACGAGAGCCGAGAGAAGAGGACTCCAAGGGCAAGCCAGGAAGTGGACTTCAAAGGGCATACGTGAAGGGTGGCATGGAGACAAGCCGAGTGTAACAACCCGCCTTCTGGTACTATGGCTTTAAGGTGGATCACTACTACTAACTGGCTGACTAACTGATTACTAATCCTTGTTTTCATTTAAGCTAAACCAACTGGGAGAATTTAAAAAAACTTATTTCGCTATTTACTGAACTAACAATTCATAATCATGTTGAAAGTACTAACCAGCCAAAATAAAACAAAAATTTTAATTTTATTAGCTTGGCAAGATTTGATCCCCCAACCACAGCCTTGCATGACTGAAGCACTAACCAAGAGCTCTACATCACATTATGTTATAAATTGGAACCAGTCGACTGGTATTCTATCAGTCGACTGCCCGAGGCGACGAAGCCTTCTGTACGATTTTGTTACTGGTCCCAGTCGACTGCCCAGTCTACCAGTCAACTGGTATCTGTCGCAGTCGACTGGTAGTTCTGAAATCTGAAAATTCAGATTCCAGAAACGTGCCAAAGTCAACCCACTTCATGCCAAAAACCCCCCCACAAACTCATATTTAAGCTTACTATCAGGTATACAATGATTCTAGGCCATATTCTACATGTTTCCATGACATTAAAGCATACTTTAACCATTTCTACGCATGAAACTAGAAACATGAACTTTGTATCAACTTGCTATTAAAACTAGGCATTGTTTCGGGCTAGATGCATCAATAGTAGCACTATAATATCAGAAATTGTTCCATGGCCTTAAACCATTCATTTTACTACTAATTAACATGCACTTGGAATGCATCATCCAACATATCACATGTAGAAGCTAACAACATGTCAAAGTATAACTAGAGACATGCACTTGAATGTATCACTCAACATATCACATGTAGAAGCTAACAACATGTTAAAGTATAACTAGAAACATGCACTTGAATGTATCACTCAACATGACAAAGGTACTTAAGATGCGTAAAATAGTAAACATGACAAGGAACTAATTCATTTAACATTCTTAATAATATGTCCTCTTAATGCAAGTTCCCAAGGTTCTTTCATTCCAAGTTTCCACCATCACACACTCCACCATCAACCCTGCCGCTTCCGCTACTCTACTATTCCTTTGCATTTATCTGCAGTATAAGGAAAAATAAAACTATAAGCATAAAGCTTAGTAAGTACTATCCTACTCACAAAACAATGCATATCTTGAAACTCATGCTTTTAGAAACACATGTTGGAAAAACATATCATGCTTGTCATTCATTCTTGCTGAAACATATAATCTAAATAAATATCATGGCATACTCATCATACTAAGCACATGAACTAAATCATATTCTTATAACTAAATTCACATAGCATTCATAGAATCTGACTGAACTAAGCATGATCTTAAAATTAGTTTCACTTAAAGCTATTACTGAACTTTTGAAACTTATACATATAATAAGTGAAAATAATAATCATGTTGCTGTGGGCCCGACAATGTGCTGCTAATGCCCGCATCCCTAAATAGATTCAAGGTAGCTAATCCCGAACCCATTAGGGTACTACTACTAGACAAACTAGGAGCCTAGGGGCAACTAGGAGCCCACTCATGGACGAACTAGAGTCCAAGCACATGCCATAAAAAGTAAAATACTTTCATAAATATTCTTTCCTTTAACCTTGCATCTACTAGGCGATCTAGAGCCTAGGGGCGATCTAGGAGCCCACCCAATGGACGAACTAGGCTCCATAAATATAAAGCAAGGGTAGCTAACTTCATAACATGCGAAAACTCATATTAGGGCTTCTTAACATTTTCTCGAGCACCTTGCGTGCCTAAAAACTCTCCTTTTTCATTTAAGAACACTTCCTAGGCACTCGACGGTGCATCTAAACCCCAAACTAAAGGGGGAAGCACGTCCAGCCCATCTAGTGGTGCCCTTAAAATCGGTAGAGGAAGTTAATCTGCACATATGGGCATAAAATTGCAATTAGATAAACTAGAATAATCAATCATACAAACGAAGCTACTTATACTACAGGTGAGGGATACTTACATCCTACACTTGTTCTTACAACTCTAGGGCATAGGGTTTAGGGAGAGGGAAGGTCCTTGGAGTCTCGGAGAGGTTCTAATGACGAACTACTCCTTGAGACGATCCCCTAGCGTGTCCTCCTTCTTGAATCCGCCCAACACAAGACCTTAGACCTCCTCCTTGTTTTACCGTGAGTGAGGGAGAGAAAGACTTGAGAGAGAGGGAGAGGAAAAATCGCCCAAGAGAGGGAGAGGGTCGGCGGTGAGAAGGTGAGGAAAAGTTTCAATTAAAAAATACCCTTAAGTTCCCTTTTATATTTATGGAAAAATTTAACTAACTTCACCTTATCTATCTTTCCCTCTAGCCCATTCCAACGAAAACAAACTCATCCCACTTGGTAAGCCTATTTTCCTCTCATTGTAAAGGTCAAGGGGTCAAACCCCACTTAAGTCTTTTTATCGCGCATTCTATTTTTATTCCTTTTTGCCTTATTTGTCCATGGAAAAATTCTATAAAAATATCCATAAATTCAGAATTAATTCTAGGATATTTTTAAAATTAGTTTTGAGAATATGTGGGTGTTACATCGAGGGCTTGCGTGCACATCCGAGGGATGATATATAGCCGGTGGAAGAGGACTTCAAGGGGCAAGCCAAGGGAGTGAACTTGAAGGCACACGTGAAGGAGGGTCATCGGAGTGGGGAGGAGTGCTTTTGTAAGCTGGGTAGTCGACTGGGAATGAATCAGTCGACTGCCAGCAGAAGACTCAAACTTCCTGAGACATCAGTCGACTGGTCCAGGACCAGTCGACTGGTAACCCCGAAAAACTAGCCATTGGGCTAGCCACTTCGATGGGACCAATAGACTGGTATCGGGCTGGATGGTTTTTGGAGCTGTCCTTTACTCTATTTAAAGGAGGACTTTTGAGCAAGTCAAAGGTATGATTTTTGAGTGTATCATTGTGCTATTTGTGCTCAAAGTCTCCAGCTCTTCCTCTCATTCTTATTTCCATCTTGTAAAGAGGAAGAGGGCAACCTTGTGAAGATTTTCTCCACCTTGAAGGAGGTTTTCATAGTGGAGCTTGTGCGTGCGTGTGGATCCTTGGATTAGTCACCTCTTTGAGGTGGATACCAAATAAACAAAGGTGTTAGCATTGTTCTTATCATTTTTATTGTTTTTGTTTGTGTTTGGCTAACAATTTTTGTAGAGAAAATCGAAAGAAACTATTCACCCCCTCTAGTTTGGCGCCATGATCTAACAATTATCAAGTCAGTACAAATTGGATAACCTCTGGTTTTGGTCCTACTCAATGCACACAAAGTGCACTAGTGTAATTCTATGGTCAAGACAAACCACACCTAATTACACTACAACCATCCCGATGGTTTGTCCAATTCCATCTCGGCTATGAGCCTCTACTTATACTAGGCAAGGAACTGATAACATGATCTTCTGTGTGTCACCATACATCATGTTATCTACAATGCAAAGTAAAGGACTTTTATGCATATACTAAAATAAATACGCATCTAGTGTTGTTGTGATTCTCTTTCAAAATGTAGATGATCATACAGAAAAGACAAGACTTTTAGTATACATCCTAACAATTTCTTCCACCTAGCTTCACTCACTAGGATTTCTTCCATCATAATGAATTCTTTGCTAGTCATCTTAATCCTGACTAGACTTCTTCAACCTTTCAAGTAAGTATCCTAAACCTCAAGTCAAGTTTGGATTAATCCCTTGGTCAAACTGACCAACCTTGGGTTCTATTCATTCTACCAAACATTAGATCATGTTTGGTTAACCCTTTGTCAAACTGATCAATCCTGGGTTTAACCTACCAAATATAAGGTCCTGTTTAGTTTAACCCTTGATCATTTTGACTAAACCATAGTATATTGTTACTGCCAAACATCAGGTCCTGTTTGGCTAACTCTTTGCCAAACTAATCAAACATGGGCTACCTTACTAAACATCAAGTCCTGTTTGGTTTAACCCTTGATCACTTTGACTAAACCTTAGTATGTTGTTACTGCCAAAAATCAGTTCCTGTTTGGCTAGCCCTTTGTCAAACTGATCAAACCTGGGTTACCTTACCAAACATCAGGTCTTGTTTGGCTTATCCCTTGATCATTTTGACTAGACTTTAGTATATTGTCACTGCCAAACATTAGGTCCTATTTATCTAACCCTTTGTCAAACTGATCAAGCCTGGGTTACCTTACCAAACATCAGATCTTGTTTGGCTTTACCCTTGATCATTTTGACTAGACCTTAGTATATTGTCAATCATCGAAACATTAGAGGTTGATTGTTCATAACTGATGCACTTTGCACCAATAATCTCCTCCTTTTTGATATTTGACAGTAGTCTTATGTTAGGTTAGGTCTAAGGGTTCTAGGTTTAAAACATGGAAGAAATAAAAAAACTAATTTAATTACTCTCTCCCCCTTTGGCACACATAAAAGAATAAAAAGAATAATAACACAGATTTTTAAGAAAAATTGCACCAACACTAAGATTTTTGAAAATATTTAAGTTTCTATATGAAAACATAATTTTCAAAAAAAAATTATTCAAGTACCTTACCAGAAAATCTTTTAAATGATACTAAGTACTTGATAAAAATTTCAAATGATAATTACTTTATCAATTTGAATTTTCCTAGATCTGACACAGTATTAGGAATCTTTGTTAACTACAAAAAAATTTCCTATGTATCTTAGAGATTTTCAATCAAGATAAAGTATTTTCAGAGTATTTTGATTTTTGAAAAATAACAAATTATTTGAATTGGATTTCTCCCAAATCTGACACAGTCCTAGAAAACCTTGTTAACTACAAGGAAAACTTTCCTATGTGTCTTGGAGATTTTTCCAAACTCGAAGTATTTTCAAAAATATTCAAGAGATAAAAGGTTTTCAATATAATTTTTTTTGAAAAATGCGAATAATGTATTTTCAAAAATAAAGTGTTTTTCAAAGGATAGTGTTTTTTTTTGAAAATATAATATGTTTGAAACTTCTAATGTTTCTTTTAATTTGAACCTTCCCCTAAACCAGACATAATCCTAGGAAGCTTGTTGACTACAAGTTGATCTTCCTCTGTGTCTTAGGGTTGGATTCAAATGAAAAGAATTTTAAAAATTTAAGAAATATTTTGATGTTTTTAAACTATAGTGTTTTTGAAACTCTCAATGTTTCTTTTAATTTGAGCCTCCCCCTAAGCCTGATACAGTCCTAGGAAGCTTGTTGACCACAAGTTAATCTTCTTCCGAGTCTTAGGGTTTGATTTAAATGAAAATAAAATAAAAAATTAAGAAATATTTTGAAATAATCAGAAATAGAAATACATTAATTTCTTTTGATTAGGACCCCCTAAACCTAACACAATCGTAGGAATTCTTATAGATCATAAAGAAAACTTCCTATGTGTCTTTAGAGTTTATCCAAATCAAAAGAGCAATTAAATTAATTTTTGAAATATTTTTGAAAGAATATTTGTAGAAGTATTTTTCGAAAGATATTTCGAAGTACATAATAATTTTTTGAAAATCATTTTGAATGACATTATAATTTTTGAGCAAAAACTATTTTGAAAGTGATAAATTTTTGAAGATAAAAAATGATGTTTAAAAGAATTAAAGAAATAAGACTCCCCCTAAACCTAACACCTTCTAGCTACTCTTGTTACCTACAAAGAACTCTACCTAAGTGTCTTAAGGGACTTATTGACCTAGAAAGTTTGTGTCTATGTGTAGGTCAAACAACTTTCGAAAAGATATATAATTTTTGAAAATATATTTATAGGTAAGCACCCAATCAAGCATTAAATTCATTAAAACATCATTATGTTTAAACATTATTTTGAAAATAGATTTTTAAGAAAATATTCTAAAGATTTTGAAAACATTTTCAAAGACATTTATCAATTGATTAGTCCTTATCATCTCACCCATTCTAAATATCACAGTACAAACAAGCATGGTTGCCTTATGGGTGATTGTGAGATGCTTGAATAATTTTTCTCAATTTTAATTTTATAGACTGCTTGACTTTGAGTTAGATTCAAGTTTAACAATTAGTAAATTGAGAATAAATTTCTATAATTGCCTTCCAGGTCTTGACGAGGCACAGAGGCCTTCTTTAGCTGTAGCCTTATTGGATCATCAACCATTTCTTAGACAAAGCCTTTTAAAGAAATGATACTTTCAATTTACTTTTTTGAAAACTTTAGTCTAACTAGTCTAGGATGTGGTGAGGTAGCTTACCCTGGTACTATGTTAGGCAAGAATCAATCAATCTTTTTCCTATATAGCCATTCTAAGTTAAGCAGAAAAGTAAACATGAATAACATGATATATATATATATATATATATATTGAAAAAATAAGCAGATGCTATGAGCATGACAGTTATGCTTGAATCAATCAAGTCAAATCATTTTTATTAGGTTTCTAATAAAGTATCAAATTCTCGATTTGATACAGAACGTGTGAACCCGCGGATATGTCAACCCACTTTGACATATTTATTATTATTAAGTTAAATGTTTCAGTTGAGTAGGATTTTATTTAGTTTCATTATTGAGGGTAATTAATTAGAATTTATTTGTGGATTTTTTGAATTAAGGATTAAAGTTAAATGGTTAATTATTAAGAATTAATAATTAAAATATTAAGTTGTTAAGTATTAATTAAGGATTATTTAAGGTTTAAGTTTTTAAGAATTAATTAATATTATTAAGAGTTAATTAAGGATTGAAGTTGTTAAGAATTAAGATTTAAGGATTAAATATTAAGGATTAAGATTTAACTATTAGGTATTAAGGTTTAAGTATTAAGAATTAAGATTTAAGGTTTAAGTATAAAAGATTGAAGTTGTTAAGGATTAATTAAGGATTATTAAGGTTTAAGTATTAATTAATATTATTAAGAATTAATTAATATTATGAAGAATTAATTAAAATTTAAGTTGTTAACAATTAATTAAAATTATGCGTAATGATAGGGAGAGTGAATTTGGGAGAGTGAATGACGTGGCAGTTATTGTATACACGTCCGATCGTCGATCGGACACCACCGGCGACCTCTGATCACCGTCCCGAATCAAACTATGTCCTAAGAAGATTGGTAAACTTATCGGGAATCGCCGCAATTATGATCTCGTCGCATTCAACGTCAATCCGGCGAGATCTCAATTACCGGCGACCTTGCCGGGTTCACCATCCCCCAAGACATAGTTTGATTCGGGACGACAATCAGAGGTCATTGGTGGTGTCCGATCGGCGATCGGACGTGTATACATTAACTCCACGTCATTCACTCTTCCATTCACTCTCCCAAATTTACTCTCTCAATCATTACTCTAAAATTATTAAGAATTAATTAAGGATTGAAGTTGTTAAAAATTTATTTAAGTTATTAAAGTTGTTAAGAATAATTTAAGTTTAATTTATTAAGAATTTATTAAAATTTAAGTTGTTAAGAGTTATTTAAAAATTAAGAATTAATTAAAATTTAAGTTGTAGAATTAATTAAAGATTAATTAGTTAAGAATTAATTAAGGATTAATTTGTTAAGAATTAATTAAAGTTTAAATTGTTAAGAATTATTTAAAGTTTAAATTGTTAAGAATTAATTTAGGGTATTAAATTTGTGATTAATTTTGGATCTAGTTGCATCATTTCCATTAATTTAAAATTTTTAATTCATCTATTATTTCTTTTGTATTTAAGTTTTCAAGTTTGTTTAATACATCTGCTTTATTTGAATTTTTGTAAGCCTTATTAGATATAGATTTAATTTTAATAAATTCATATTCATCTTTATCTTCAGAGTTATATTCAGAATATTTTAATTAAAATTATTTCATTATCTTCTCAATAGGTAGAATAATTTTTAAGATTATTAATTAAGGTTGTAGAATTATCTTCAGAAATGGTTGAACATTATCTTCAGAAATATTATAATTATCAGCAATATTATTACTTAAGATTTCATCATTATCTTTAGAATTATCAGAATTAACAGTAATATTATTAATTATGATTTTCTCATTATCCTTAGAATTAACAGAATTAGCAGAAATGCTATTAATTAGGATTTCCTTATTATCCTTAGAATTATCAGAATTAATAGTATTATTATTAATTAAGATTTCCTCATTATTCTTAGAATTAACAGAAATATTATTAATTAGGATTTCATCATTATCCTTAGAATTATCAGAATTAACAAAATATTATTAATTAAGATTTCCTCAGTATCTTTAGAATTAACATAAATATTATTAATTAGGATTTCATCATTATCCTTAGAATTATCAGAAATATTATTATTTAAGATTTCCTTATTATCCTTAGAATTAACTGAAATATCAAAAATATTATTAATTAAAGTATTAGAATTAATTTCAAAAATTGTAGCATTAATATTAAAGATTAAGGAATTAATATTCAATATTTTATTAACTTAATTTGATTTATATTCATCACACTAATATACCATGCAACATATTTAATTTTTTATGTAAATAATCTAACTTAATAGAAGAATTGTGTAATTGTGTAGGAATTTGAAAAATATTATTACAAAAATTAACCTTCCGTATCTCCTTTATCGTAGTCAGACACTGATTCTTGTAGTGTCCTTGCTTTTGACACATGAAGCATCGGATGTGACATTTATCCCCCTGGGCTTCTAGCGCTGATTCCTTCGTTGCCGCCGGTGGTGATGTACGAATCGTACGAGTAGGACACTGGTTTTAGTGTCCTCTCTCCCTGCACTTGAAATATATTATGTGAAATTTAAAAATTGACATAATTGAAATTTTACCTTATTCACCCTTATCTCCCCCTCAATTCCTGGCCTTTTTTGCTCCTTCGGCGGTTAGTTCGATTAGAGCTACCTGCTCTGATACCAATTGTGGGATCAGTGTCGGTCGATAGAGTGGGGGGGGGGGGTGAATATCGACTCAAACATTCTCGTCAGAACTTTGTCGTTCGATAGTCTTTCAATCAAAGTTAGTACGCAGCGGAATATAAAATAAAATAAAATAAAATAAAGCAAACAGTACACACGCGAGATTTATTTACTTGGTTCCCAACCCCCCAGGGTTAGTACATCCAAGGCTTATGCACTCAGCGTGAGTCCATTATTGGTCTCCTTTCCAGAATTTTTGGAGGCGGAGAATACCCTTCTTACAGTTTGATTATAAGCACAAAAATCATAAATAAATACAACTTAAAAAGCAAACCAAATGAAAATCTCGACCAACTCTGGAAGTCCGAAGCGGCGCGCACTTCTTCCTGGAGCCTCCTTGGTCACAAAGCTTCATCGTAGCATATTTGCTTCACACAGAATCACTGAGCGGATGGAAAACTTCATTTCTTTAAGTGAGGGGTCGAACCCCTTTTTATAGTCAACTCTTGGGTGCCTGATAAGCCTCTGGGGAGCCTTACATGCAGTCAAAACTTGATCTGCAACAGTTGAATTAGCGCAAGGATGACTATGACTTCCCAGACGCCTAGGACCAGTCAAGCGCCTAGGAAGCTCTCAGGCGCCAAGGTTACCAGGCGCCTGAGAACCCCTTTTCCTAGCCTTGTTTGTTTTGTGTTTTCTCTCCTATCTTGCCTCCAACTCTAGGTACTTGCAAGACAATAAAACACACAACAAACATACAAATGATCTTATGCCTTAGTTTATTGGTTTTGACTTTGGATTTCACCCGAAATCCTAGGTCAAACCGACGCCTACTGTTCCCTTTTCCGGGGCACGCGTCCTCACCTACTCCACCCTAGAGAAGTTATGTTTGCCAACTGGGATCTCCGGTTGGGCTTTTGCTCAGCCTCCGAGAACTCGGATCTTGAGACGTCCGACTTCGACCCATCTCTACTTCTATTCGCGATCCTCGCTCGACTATGTATTTTGCTCGGTCCCCTAGACCAAATCTTCGTGCTTGATCTCCGAGACTCCTAGATCTCGAGATGTCCGACCTTGACCCGTCTTTACTTTTTTCCGTAGTCCTTGCTCGGCTAAGACTCCGTTGCCCGATCCCCAACCAGGACTTCGTGCTCAAAACCCGGGACCAAGACTTTGTGCCCAACTTCACTCACCAGGACATCGTCCAGCTAGCTTGACTCACTAGGACCCAGCTTCACTCACCAGGATTTCTTCCACCTAGCTTCACTCATTAGGGTTTCTTCCACCTAGCATCACTCACTAGGATTTCTTCCATCATAATGACTTCTTTGCTAGTCATCTTAATCGTGGCTAGACTTCTTCAACCTTTCAAGTAAGTATCCCAAACCTCAAGTCCAGTTTGGTTTAATCCCTTAGTCAAACTGATCAACCCTGAGTTCTATTCACTCTACCAAACATCAGATTCTGTTTGGCTAACCCTTTTTTAAACTGATCAAACCTAGATTTACCCTACCATACATAAGGTCCTGTTTGGTTTAACCCTTGATCATTTTGACTAAACCATAGTATATTGTTACTGCCAAACATTAGGTCCTGTTTGACTAACCCTTTGTCAAATTGATCAAACCTGGGTTACCTTACCAAACATCAAGTCTTGTTTGGTTTAACCCTTGATCACTTTGACTAAACCTTAGTATATTATTATTGCCAAACATTAGGTCCTGTTTGGCTAACCTTTTGTCAAGCTGATTAAACCTAGGTTACCTTACCAAACATCAGGTCTTGTTTGGCTTAACCCTTGATCATTTTTGACTACTTAGTATATTGTCACTACCAAACATTAGGTCATGTTTAGCTAACCCTTTGTCAAACTGATCAAACCTGGGTTACCTTACCAATCATCAGGTCCTGTTTGGCTTAACCCTTGATCATTTTGACTACTTAGTATATTGTCACTGCCAAACATCAGGTCCTGTTTGGCTAACCCTTTATCAAACTGATCAAACCTGGGTTACCATACTAAACATCAAGTCCTGTTTGTCTTAACCCTTGATCATTTTGAATAGACCTTAGTATAATGTCAAACATCGAAATACTAGAGGTTGTCTGTTCATAACTGATGCACTTTGCACCAACAACGGTAGTTGGGCTGACGTTAGGGTTGACATATGTCATTGCATCATGTGTTATAATGCGTGGGATTGCATTTAATTGCGCTTGTTACATACGATTGAGCTATAATTGCTGCATATGTTTAACATGCACATACAAGAGGTATTTTTGCATATGGATTTATGTCCATGCATTGGCTCATGTGGTATGACTCATACCATAGAAGGATTACTGAGGATTTTTTATCTATATTTCCCTCATGTTTGGTTGACTTGGGTATGTATATTTCATATAGTACGTCAGTCATATATCTGATGTCATTATGAGATTGTATACGTTAATTCTATACTGCTTGTATAATTTTTCTGATGTCATGCATATCTTATCTCTATACCCATAGAGTTCGCCAGAAACCTTCCACCGCCAGTTATATTTTTTTGTTTCAGGATGATGCTATGCGCTTGGAGTCATTAGGAGTGCTAGCAACCAGCCCCCTCTCTTCATATCAAGTCAACTTCTAGACCTTGTTGCTTTTCTATACTTGACGGTACATTTGTGTTTGATTTCAGTTGTGGACTTATATTTTGTCTCGTTGACTTGTCTTGTTTTTCGATGACTGTTATGATTGTATGCCTTGAGGGCTTATGTGATGTCTTTTTGTGATGTAAGTCAGACTTGTCCGTATTTTCAGATATGTTGGAGTGTTTTGTGTTGTGATGATTTCATTTTATATCTGTTATTCTAGCCATGTTGGCTGAGGTATTATATGATTGTGTGGGCCATTATATTGAGGAATCATATAGAGATGTTGTTCAATTTATATCACTCTAGCAGCACCTTGGGGTATGACATTTGGTCTTGTTTGTGTTGATTTCAAAAATAATAAGCGCTTCCCGAAGTAATCAGCTCGTTGGTTCAAGAAAATTCTCAAGAGGAATCAATACTTTAGTTCTTTTATATATTTTTTATAGTCTTAGGGTTTTCTCTATTTTTGATGCTTTTATCATGAAATAATCACTCTTTGTTCTTTGATGCACCCTAAATAAATTAAATTAGATTTCAATATGAAAATGTGTTTCATTTTTGCATTTTAAAGAGATGTCAAATTCCATTCATCCATTTGTTTCCATTCATTTTACATTTTCAAAGAGTTGCCAATTTAGTTTAGCAAAAGGTGTTGGCAATTTATCAAAAGACATCCTCTTAATTAATTTTTATTTGGATCATGCTTTTGACTAAGTCAATTTAATTTCTATAAAAAATGATTTGTTTGGAACACAATTTAAAAAGATTTTCATGATATTTAAATTCAAAGGTTTGGTCCATGAAAATTAATTTAGTGATGAAAAAATTACGAGCACTTATAATTTAGTTTTAAAAAAGTATTATATCGTCTTAAAAAATATTGTATCATTTATAAAATAATTGGATATAAAATAGAATTGGCAAAAGAATCTTACTAAAAGAATATGGAGCTATATTCTTATTTTCTAACCTATTTTAGATTTGGATCAAATTAAGCAACATTACCAAGGATTGATACAAAAATAGGGATGTTGCTTTTAGTTATTGAGTGACAGAGGTGTGTGTTGTATCATGCTTTTTTTATTAGATATTTTTTTCACTATATATTTATTTTAATGGAGGCATGTGTTAATAAGGATTAGTACATAATTATATTTCAACATTTAGTATTTTTCAAACAAGTATAATCTTTGATTTTTTTCATAATAATTTTAAAAAAACTCAAAAACAAGAATAAAAATAATTTTAACGACCAACATGGATGTAATAATGGTCATGTGATATGAATCTAAACACTTTTATCCATTAAGCCATGTTGACATAAATAATTTACGATAAAAAAACTCAAAAATGGATAGGGGTTATAAAAATGTAATGATAGTTATAAGATATAAATTTAAAATTTTTTTATTGTCAAATTTTTTGTGACTAAAGCAGCTTAACATGTAAAAAAGCTTAAATCATAGAAAATGAGCATAAACATTTCTCAAGTACATAGAATATCTATAACTATAAAAGTTGTATTGTATGCAAAGTTCACCGGCCTATTTCTTAATTCAGATGGCTACATGCTTATTTCTCACTCTAATTCCTAATTTAAGGTTAACAAATCAATTAATTACCCTCAATCATTATCTATGGCCACTTATGTTTTAGTTACTAACACAATCTAAAAGCTATCTCAATTCAAAACTGTCAATGTCTAAGAATTGTAACATAATAAAAACATGTAACTTGTTCAAGATGGTTGCAATCACTCATCCAAAGTCATTTAATATGCTTTTTATTTCTAGGTCTTAATTTAAAGGTAATACAGACTTAAGCTTATTGGGATTCTCCGAAACATCATATTTCAATTTTTATTTTGTAAAAACAATAAAATTGGAAATATTTATCATCAACTATTTTATGCTTTTGAAGTGGTAGAGGTAAATGATACGAATTATAAATTTTGTATTTCAAAATTTTATTTTTAAGAAATGTAAAGCAAAACTAGAAAATTTGACAAATCAAGTGGTTATTGTAATAATTGAAAAATATAATTTTGATTGTTTGATCTACCATACATTTAAATTAAATGAAAAAAAGAATAACAGTAGTATGAATGCAACATTTAGAGTTTTGGGTGAGTATACATTTTTTACGTAATTAAAAGTCACATTATTATAAATTAAAATCACTTAATTTTCATTCAATATATATATTTTTATTTATTAAATAAGTCAATCTAAAAGCATTGCCTTGTTAATATTTAATACTAAACATTTTATATCAAATTCAATTTTTTTAAGAAAAAATAAATGATGGCATTTTGAGTAATACAAATATACCTTATTTAAGGATAAGAGCAAATCAAAAGAGAAATAAGTCAAATAAATCAATCTCTTTTGCTACTAAAGTTAGCACGATTTCCGATGATAATCCGTGGACTTATTGAATTATTATCTTTAATTTGAAGTATATATACAAAAAGAATTGGTCCAAATTACTATCTCAATACTCATCCATTTAACTCACACATTGTAGTACTCCTATATATACGACTCACTTCTCTTATTCATTAATCATAGTGTTCAGTGCTCATCACCACAATGAATTTTCGAGAGTCCTTCTCATTGTTTCTCTTATCATGCATTTTACTTTTCTTAATCCAATGTACATATGGATATAAATCAAACAATGTGAGACCGACTTCAAGAGTACATAAACTAAGTCGCAGTGTCTTTCCGGATGGCTTCATATTTGGCACCGCTTCATCTGCTTACCAAGTTGAAGGGGAGGCACTCAAAGGTGGACGAGGACCTAGTATTTGGGATGAATTTGTAAAAGTTCCCGGTAAGATATCATAATTTAATTTATAACTTTACCCGTTTCATTCTATACTTGAAGTTATATTGTAAAGTGGATTTGATATGTTTGTTATGGGTGTAGGTCTAATCCCAAATCATGCAACCGGTGATGTTACAGATGATGAGTATCATCATTACAAGGTCAAATACATATTTTATATTTTCGGAGACAATTAAAATTGTAGATATTGTGAGACAATTAAAATGCTAATAGATTTTATCATTTACTTAAGTGTACTTTTAAAAAATTTTGCATTTCATTACACAGGAAGATATTGACATTATGAAGGAGCACAATTTTGATGCTTATCGATTCTCAATCTCTTGGAGTAGAATTTTCCCAAGTAATGGAAGCTATAATTCTTCTTCACAAAATCTTACCTTTTTTAAATACTAATAATTTGTTATTCTTTTGATCTTGTAGATGGAACAGGAGATATTAATTGGGAAGGTGTAGATTATTACGATAGGCTAATTGACTATTTAATACTTAAAGGTAATTTATGTTTTCCCTTCTAACTAATAAATAAATAAATAATTTTTACATATTTTTTAATATTCTATTTTATTTTTCTATTAGGTGTTACTCCATATGCCAATCTCTATCACTATGATCTTCCATTATCACTTGAAAACGAGTACTTAGGTTGGTTGAGTCCGAAGATAGTGTAAGTATTAAAGTAGAATAATTACTCATACTTATTGTATATATAAGAATTTCTAATGTATCCTACTGAAAGATGTCATGAATATTAAATTTAGTTTACAATCATTTTGTTTAGGGATGCATTTGCGGACTATGCTGACTTTTGCTTTGAAAGATATGGTGATAGAGTGAAAAATTGGTTCACGTTCAATGAGCCAAGAGTGGTGGCGGCTCTAGGGTTTGATACTGGCGAGCATGCCCCTGGAAGAGCTACTGGTAGTAAATTTGGAGGGAACTCGAGTACAGAGCCTTACATTGTGGCTCATAATCTTATCTTATCTCATGCTGCAGCAGTGAATAGATATCGTGAGAAGTACCAAGTATGCATTCTCAACTAGTTTTATATTCATGTATTTCATTGTCACTATAGCTAATTCAAAAATTCTCTTCTCATTAAATATACCAAACTCATTTTAAAATTGCAATAACATAGCTTTTGTAAAAAAGTAGCAAAATGTATCTCGTGGTAGAATTTGATACATATACACTGTAAATGCAAATAATACAAAAAATATTTTCTTTTCTTATTTAGAAGGAGCAACAAGGAAAAATTGGAATTCTTCTAGATTTTGTATGGTACGAGCCTCACACTTACTCTGACAATGATAAAGTTGCTGCTCAAAGAGCCAAAGATTTTCACATTGGATGGTAATTATGGATGCAAACTTGGTTATCGAACCTAATTAACTATTACCGTTTTAGCATAACTTAATTTATCTTTTTCAGGTTTCTTCACCCTCTAACATATGGATACTATCCTGAATTCATTCAAGACATAGTTAAAGAAAGATTACCAAAGTTTACTAGTGATGAAGTGGAGTTGGTTAAAGGTTCATATGACTATTTGGGAGTCAATCAATACACAACCTATTATGTTAAGGATAATGCTACAATCAATCCTAAACCCATTAGCTATCATGATGATTGGCGTGTTGAATTTAAATGTGAGACACATGTGTTCTATTTTTTCTTATCAATTTTAAATTTAATAAAAAAATTGTTAATAATATAATTTGTTCTACCATTTTTTTCAGATGATCGTAATGGTGTGCCAATTGGACCAAGGGTAAGAAATTATTCTTATATTCCCCCCCCCCAAAGTGATTATGTTATCGGATTTTAGATTGTGATTTAATGTGGGCATATAATTGATAGAATGTAATTGTTTATATGTCATTAGGCTCACTCAGATTGGCTCTATATAGTTCCATGGGGATTGTACAAGGCAGTGACATATGTTAAGGAAAATTATGGCAACCCAATCATCTTTCTATCTGAAAATGGTAAATATTTTTATAACAAATTGTATTTTTCTTCAAACTCAAAATTAATTAGTTATAATCTTAGGTATGGATCAACCTGGCAATGTCACACTTCCACAAGGCTTGCAAGATACTCAAAGGAGACATTTTTATCAGAACTACATTACTGAACTAAAGATAGCTATAAATGATGGTGCTTCAGTGATTGGATACTTTGCATGGTCTCTTCTTGATAACTTTGAATGGAGACTAGGATACACATCAAGGTTTGGTATTGTCTATGTCGACTTCAAGAATAATAAGCGCTACCCAAAAGAATCTGCTCGGTGGTTCAAGAAGATGCTCCAGAGGAGTCAATAGATTAGTTTTTATATAGCCTTTAGGTTTTCCCGACCCCCTCTATTTTAGTTGCTTTTATCATGAAATAAATCTCCTTTGTTCTTTAATACATTGAAAATAAATAAAATTATATTTCAACTATGACAAATATTTCATTTTGGCACTTTTAAAGAGATGCATGTCAAATTAGTTTATCTAAGTTGTGGATAATTCATAAAAAACCCTCCTAATAAATATTTATTAAGATGTCCCTCAATCTATTTTCTCTCAAAAATGATTTGTTTGGAACTTTTTGCATACAAAATGATTATCTTTGAATTTCATAATATTTTGAATACAAATAGTTAATAAAAATTGTTTCATGAGTTTGTGATTAAAAGTATTTAAGGTAAAATGAGAGGAAAAGATTATAAAGTCGTATATTTAAAAACATTATATCTTTCTAATCTTCTCTATGTTTCTCTAGCCAGAGGTTCAAGAAGTTTATGAAAATAGTTTTTAGATTTTAGAGGTTTTATTTTAATTTTAATTGAGTTGTTTACTATATTCATGGATATATGTGCTATAAAAATATTAAAATAAAATGTAATAAAAAATACAACCATACTATAGGATCAAAAAGCATGACAAAAAGGAGTTGAATATCGCTCGTCGAAAAGCCTTCTTATTACAAAAATAGGGATATAGTGGAATAATAACATAGTCGATTTACTTGGTTCATAGTCCAGCGACTACTACTCTAAGGTTCACAATCTCTGAGACCATTTCCGAATGAGAAATTCTCTAATATTCGGTCGACTTCTTGGTATAACAGCAACACATCATGGATTAAGCAATAGAAAAAGATGAGATCTAGGGGTGAGTAAAATTTCGGTTAAATCGAACAAAATAACCGAATTTTAAATTTTGGTTCGGTTTATTCGGTAATTCGGTTTTTTCCAAAAAAATTGATTAATTCGGTTCAGTTTTGGTTTTCAACTTTCCTATTCGGTTTAACCGAATAGACTGAATTAATCGAAATTTTAACCCAAAATTAATTTTTTATTTAAAAAAATTGATTTTTATTTAAAACAAACTGAATTTTATTTTAAAAACTATTTTTTTGGATAATTCGGTTAATTCAGTTAAAAACCGAATTAACCTATAAAATATCGGTTCGGTTTGTTCAGTTTTTTTTGTTAATTCGGTCGGTTCGGTTTGATCGAAAAAAAATCGGTTCGGTTCGGTTTTGCTAATTCGGTTTGGTTCGGTTCGATTTTAACCGAATGCTCACCCTTAATGAGATCGATTGATTGCAAATCCTAGGACCTCAAGGCTCTATTTATAAGTTTTTCATGTAGTCGACTGATCCTCTTTTTGGTCGACCTAACTTCAGAATCTTCTTAGCTTATTATATGGGTTCATCTACCTAGGTCGTTTCTTCCGTGAAATATGCCTTTGTTGCTTCACAATCCAATATTATCCAATATGCTCTTTCCAAATGTGTTCGGTCGTTCGACTCAATGTTCGGTCAAAATTGAATACTGTTAATTCCTTTATTGCTCGAAAATTGGCAGTATCTGCCCAATACGGCAAATGAACCTCCTCCTAGTGGCACGAGACGCATCTATCATTTACATGAAATAGAATGGTGAGTTCGAGCTTGAACTCTGCGGGTATAGTGGACAGATAAATGCATTGTGTAAATTAAATAAATCAAGTAGGTAAAAGCAAAGTATATAGTCTCCCGAATTTATTAGATTACTCATACACGGTCAAAGAATCAAGTAAAAAAAAAATAACTAACCATCTTCTTCTAACAGAGGCATAATTAAGCTCTTTACAAATCTATCCACGAACAAAATTTAACCAAGCTCTTTCCATTCCTCTTGTATCAACTATCACAAGTCAGCAACCCCACTAGTAACCTTAGCTAATCAATGAAAACCACCCTCCCACATATCTTATCTCCTGTACAGAAACTAAACAAGGTTTAACCTTCGATGTTAACACAATTTCATCTACCTACCAATCAAAATCAATCCATTATAGAAAATCCTATACAACGAATTCTAAAATCCAAATCTCACCTGAGATAAGTCAACCTCAGTTCCCATGGAAGCTGTGGTGCACTTAGGGTTTGCAGCGATGGGAGGATGAGGGCGTCGGCGGTTTCCTTCGCACGAAGAGGGCAACGCCGGCAGGTCAGGGCTTGCGATTTGTGATGAGGAGATGCCACAAGAGCTTGGTGACGCTTACCGCCGACACACAACAAGAATCGGGCGGAGAATGGGTCGACAATGTCGGATGGCTCGCGCGAGGGAGGCGGTGCGATTAGGGGAACAGGCACTCGTCGTCTCGTTCGTGTGCTTCGAAGAAGACGAAGAGAACGAGAAGAAGGAGGAGGAGAAGAAGAAGCCAAGGGCGGCGTTGCGATGTGCGAACCGCTCGCGCGTGAGGTTAGCGTCAGGGAGGAAAAGGAAACGAGGAAAACTGATTTCGGGAGGTATTGTTAGGGTTTATATTGATTTTAGCTTTTTACAAAAAGGCCCTCCAAGTTCTATTAAACCCAACAAGGCCCCTAATTTTCAAATTTTTATCATTTTACCCCTTTTTATTTTAGGTATTTAACATTCTCCCTTACTAACAAAAATTTGGTCCCTAAATTTCGCTAGCAAACCACTATAGGTACTAGTCAACCACAACAGGTATCAACAATTCAGATATAATATAAATACTGAATGCAACTCAACCATATGCACTTCAAGTTAATAGATGAGAGTAGCAAGCTCTGATCGTATCCTCGAGCTCTCAAGTATGGCTGCCCCTGCTTTCCGATACTTTTGAGTAGGTTCTGGAAATTTTCGGAGAGTTACCAGGTAGGATCCAGGGTCTCCGAGTCCTTGGACACAAATTAGGGACCAAAATGTTATAAAACAAATAGTTACAAGGACTATCATGTAATTAAGTTTAAAAGCAGGGGCAGCCGTGCGAGTTGACTGAAACTGCTGGACTAAACTGAAAAATGGCCACCTTAAGAGCCGATTAAGGCTCCCTGCTTGGCCGCATTCGCTTCCTCCACAGTCGATCGTTGCTTCCTCTCTCGCTCGCTGCCCTAGCTTGAACCCGACGGTCGACCCCCTTCCTTCCACTGCCTTTCTTTCTCTTCTCCTCCGTGAACCCTAGCCGCGCTCCTCTCGATCCTCTCTGCACCTCATCTCCCTCACGAACGACAGTCAACCACCTCTGTCGCCCTCATCGATCGAAGTTGTATCCTGGTATTCCTTCCTTCCGCACAAGAGGGCTTCACCTCAACTCGAGATTGGACGTTCTGTGTGCTCTCTAGTTGTCGATCGTGGGGCAGTGGGAGTGGGCGGTGGGTAGTGTTAGTGATATGAGAGAAGTGTCCTAAGGCAATCGCCTTATGATTGTAAACATTTATTTTAATAAATGATAATTCACTATTTGAGTATACATGTTTGTATTTGATTGGGATCTTAAACTCATCTACTGAATGTCCGTAATACAACTCACAGCATAAGAGAATTTGTGATGGGATCACAACTAGTGATTATCTCTAAATGCGCAAATGTGAAGTATTGAAAATATCCCTAGTCGATGAATTGATAAATACAGACACTATCAATTCTGTTGAGACTAGCATGGGTTATTCTCTAATCAGCTGATTCTCACTGGCTAGTGACATTGGGATGTCCGGAGATAAACATGGATGCTAGTTAAGGGAACTAGTTCATTGGAGTGACTAGCTGTAAGGCTTCATATGGTTATCTATATAGATATGTCACTGAAGTTCTTACTACGGCTTAAGTGCGATGTTCCTTTGGCTTGCGGTGTTCAAGTCATCTTGGTCATGGAGACTTATACTTTAACATCTTAAGCAAGCATCTCCAAGGAGGTGTGGACCCAGGATGATTGGCTATAAGCCGAAGTGCCCGAAGATGTTTGAACAGCCTACAAAGGATTCACCACTCCTTGTGAGGAGATGTATACCCAGGCCTATTGTCGGATTGTTCCTCAAAACTGCTGGCCAGAGTATATCATGTTTGGAGTGCGAGTCTCTAAAATACATGAGAGTAATTAGAAATCCAAAGGACGAGAAAGACAGAACTTGGGCTAGGTGTGACGTAGTCAGCCTAGTGGGGACTGACACAAATAGACCGTGTCCTGAACCAAGTGGGTATAAGATGGTGAAGGGAATGGGTCACGATTCATTAGAGCTGCTGAAGGGTTTTAGAATTACTTCTGAGGTCAACCGTTGATCTTTCGATTAATTGGGGGTCATGATGTACTACTAGGTGTCACTCATGATCGTTCTATAATTTGTTGATTATAGACGGCCAACATAAATCGAAAGCCTATTTAGTCACACGCACTACGAGTAATCCGAGGGATTTAAAATGAGTTCAAAATTAGATTTTCTGATCAAGAGAAATAAGTCGAATCTGAATTTATCAGAGGCGCAATGAAAGCTAAAAATGGCTAAGTCTTTTGAAGGCTTATTGGGCGAATTAAATGAGTTTAATTCGCGATCGGTTCGGCTTGGTTTGGCCGGCCAAAGAGGGTGCCAAACCCCTTGGGTTGGCCGGCCACAAGAAGGGGAAGAAACCAATTTAATTGGTTTAATTAATAAAATAAATCTAGTGCGATTTGTTTTATAAATTATGGATAAATAAATTTATGTAAAGAAATTTATATAAATAAATTTATAGAAATTTATTCTTTTTATGGAAATTAAAATGATCCATGGAATGGTTTATTTTAATTTTATAAAATCAATTATGAATTGATTTTTTCATAATAAGAAAGTTTATAAATTTCTTATAAAATTTATTCCATAATAAAAGGAGAGATTAATTAGTTTTATTATAAAGTTAGTTATAATAAAACTTGGTTTAAACGGAATAATTCATAAGAGAATTTATAGGATAAATTTCTTATGATAACTAATTCCGTTAATTCCGTTAAGAGGAAGACTTGGCAAGGGAGATGCTACTATATAAAGGAACCAAAGGCAAGCCCTTAATCCTAATTGAGTAATCAAGAGATTGGAAGCTCTCTCTACCTCTCTCTCTTATTCTCTTCTTCCCTTCTCCCAAGCTAGGGCCGGCGCCCATCTTCCAAGCTAGGGCCGGCTCCCCCTCTTCCAAGCTAGGGCCGGCGCAATCTCAACCTCCCTTGAGGTTGCCGTGAGTCAACAAGAAGAAGGAGAAGCCAACCAAGTAGAAGAAGAAGCGGATCACAACTCCTCTCTTCCCGGAATTTTGATTCCGTTACTTTGGTGGTTAGTTTTCTATCTTTTCTCTTGTTCTTATAGTTGTGCCTTTAGAGAATCTAGTAGTTCTTGTCGGCACAAAACTCGTGACTTTGCGAAGTCATCCCGAAGAGAACTCGGCGTGGACGCGAATAGAGGCGGAGCTTCCAAGGGACGCTACGGTTGGATCTCGTCCCTTACTTCGAGTTACGCGAGGTACTTAGTAAATTAGTTTACTTTTTCCGAAAAGTTTTAATTTATGATTATGTCCACACACAATAAGGTTGCATGCTAGATACGTGGTTAAAATAATTTAAGAAATTATTTTATGCTAATTCTTCCGCTGCACGTAAAAATTTAAAATTTTACGAACCCGTATCCTTGTCGACATGCACCCGGTCCCAACAGTGGTATTAGAGCCGGTTAGTGTTCGACATAATCATATAATTGTTTTACGGAAAACTTTGTCATAATCTCAATTTTGGAAAAAATTTTCAATTATGGAAACTTTCAAATTATAATAAATTTTAGATTTAGGAATTTCTAAGTTTGGAAATCCTCATGAAATTTCGCAAACTTTTGAAATTTTCTAGTTTCTGAAATTTTATAATAATTGTGAAAACTTCCCATCTTTGGAAACTTTTCAATTTTGGAAATTTTTTTAATTTTAGAAATTTTCTAATTTTGGAAATATGAAAGTTTTCTTTGTACCAGAAACTTACAATTATTCTAAAAACCTATTTATGAAATCTCGCAATTTTGGGCACTTTCTTTTAAGAAAGTCTAGACAAATTCATGGACAGTTAATTGACAATTAAATTTGAATTGGTTTTTAAATTGACAACAAAATTCTTTATTTTGGATTGAGCCTCGGGGAGCCGTCCAATTTAAAGTTAGTTGTTGTAATTTAATTTCCCAATTTTAATTGAAATTGTCATGTTTGATTTGGATTGAGCCTCGGGGAGCCGTCCAATTGGATTTACAACAAATTACTTTTCTTTGGGTATCTGAGCCTCGGGGAGCCACCCTTAGAAAACGATTTGTTGTAATTAATTAAATCCATGAATAAAATATGTTTAAGAGGTGATGCTCTTACATATTGTTGTCTCCAAAATTAATTAGGAAAATGATTTCCTATAGAGTTTCTTAAATGAGATTTTCATGAAAATAATATGTGGTTGAATTAAGGGATTTGTCTCTTAATTTAATAAGATTTGATTTAGAGAAATCAAAGTCTTAAAACATATTATTTCCGAAATTGATTATGACAATTTAGGAAATTGTTTCCCAAAACAATTCCTTAAATAAAGTATGAAATTAGAATTAGGAAATCCGGTTCCTAATTCAAATAATGAGACTTGATAAATTAAGTCACATACATACTTTATTAAGGAAATCGTTAGTCATGACATAATTCTATGTCATGAATGTGCTTAGAAAAGAAAGGATGAGACCCAAAACCCCTTACAAAATATTAAGGCCAACACCTTCCATTAATATGGTTAGAATCGGAGTTTTGTTTCTCGTTTGGGTTGATGGACACATCCATGCCCGACTTGAACCTCAACATGTTCAAACCATGGAATTAGTTTATGAATAATATAGTTGGAGTCAGAGGTCAATCCTTAGTTTTGGTTGTTGGACACATCCAAGCCTGACTAAACGGTTGAATGAGCTCCAACCATATTAAAACTATTTCTTGATTAATGGGTCAGCCTTAAGCTTGGAGCATCGATTTGTTGTGCCACAGCCAAGGTCAATGCAAAGAGAGGTGCAGTTGGGTGCTATGTATAAAGTTGCATACTTGTTAATGAGTTAACAACCCAATGATTTATGCAAACATTCAATCAGTTGATAGCATAAAGTGATAATTACATATATGTGATGTGTAATCGGTATAATTACCTACCTTCATAGCTAAGAAAAACTTGATGGCCACAGCCATGGTTGTTCTTATCTATGGTTGGATATCAACCTATTTGGAGATGTTCCTACGATCTCCCGAATTGATAAAAAGGGTTATTCAATTTGAAAAATAAATAGGATTTAATTTATGTATGATGATACATTCTTTAATCATTCTTCTCACATAATCTCAATTTGTATTTCTAGGATAATCACTCGATCATGTCTTCCCTAAACTTGCGTTCCATTTTGGACACCAATAAACTGACTGGGCCAAACTTCATGGACTGGCTTCGAAACCTGAGGATAGTCCTCAAGGCAAAGAAGCTTGCTTATGTCCTTGAAGATCAACTTCCCAACCGTCCTCCTGAAAATGCAACTCCAGACCAGTTTCCTAAGTTGCTCAACCTGCTGAAGACTGTAGAGCCTTCTGTGAAGCAGGATCAAAAGACGGTACTGTTAGTTGGTTCCTCGAAGAAAGGTTCTAAGAGGAAGGCCAAAGAACAGAATAAGGGAAAGAAGAAAAAGGCCAAAAAGACTGAAAATACCCTAAAAGACACTTGCCATCACTATGGCAAGGAGGGTCACTGGCGAAGAAACTGCAAGGTTTATCTTGAGTCCTTGAAAGAGAAGGCATCCGATGCCCCATCCTCTTCAAGTATCTTCGTTATTGAATGTCACTCTATTTCCTCAAACACATGGGTACTTGATACTGGGTGTAGCTCACATATATGTAATGACATACAAGGGCTAAGGAATAGAAGAAGACTCGTCAAGGGAGAAGCGAATTTGCGAGTTGGAAACGGAGCAAAGATTGCTGCTGTTGCCATCGGAACATATTTGCTAAAGCTCCCTACAGGACGTGTCTTAGAATTGGATAATTGTTATTTTGTTCCTTCGTTAATAAAGAACATTGTATCTATTTCATGTTTGAATGAAAAGGGTTATCATTTAACTTTTAGTAACAATTGTTGTTACATAACTTTAAATGGCGTTCTTTATGGGAATGGAACTTTGTGCAATGGTATCTACACGTTAGATTTATCCAGTGATGTTTTCAATATCGAAGTTAGCAACAAACGTGCTCGAATAGATAATCGAATAGACTCCTACACTTGGCATTGTCGTCTTGGCCATGTAAGTAAGAAACGCATGACCGAATTACACTGATGTGGAATTTTGGAATCATTTGAACCCGGTTCATTTGATAAATGCGAATCATGCTTAAAAGGCAAGATGACCAAATTACCCTTTTCCGGAAAAGGTAATCCAGTGGGAGAATTGCTTGGTCTAATACATACTGATGTATGTGGACCAATGTCAACTCTTGCACAAGGAGGCTATAGCTACTTCATCACCTTTATCGATGATCACTCATGATTCGGGTACGTGTTCTTGATGAAACACAAATCTGAAGCCTTTGAGAAATTCAAAGAGTTCAGAAATGAAGTAGAGAAACAGCTTGGCAAAAGTATTAAAATACTTCGATCCGATCGGGGTGGTGAATACTTAAGTCAAGAGTTTCAAGATTATCTTAGGGACAATGGGATATTATCCCAATGGACTCCGCCGTATACACCACAGCATAATGGTGTATCTGAGAGGCGCAACCGAACCTTGATGGACATGGTTAGGTCGATGATGAATCATGCAACTCTTCCAAAATCCTTTTGGGGCTATGCACTTAAGACAGCTGTTTACTTGCTAAACAGAGTCCCGACCAAGGTAGTCTCTACTACTCCATATGAGACATGGAATAGTAAGAAACCCCACTTAACTCACCTTAAGATATGGGGTTGTCCTACTTATGTGAAGCGGATTGTATCAGACAAATTGGATGCTAAGTCTGATAAATGTCTATTTATTGGATACCCTAAGGAAACGAAGGGTTACCAATTCTATCATCCATTGGAACAAAAGGTGTTTGTCTCAAGGCATGCTGTATTTCTAGAAAAAGAATTTCTTTTACAAGAAAATAGTGGGAGTGGCATTGAACTTGATGAAGTTCAAGAAACTCCAATAGACATTAAAGAGACACCTAGTCTAGACCGACAACCAATACCTCATAATGACGAGCTATCAGTTGGACCTAAGACTACACCACCTCTTCGTAAATCTGACAGGACACGCAATATTCCAGAGAGATACGGATTTCTCGTAAGTGAATCGAACGACGTGTTACTCATAAGCGATGACGAACCTATCAGTTATGAAGACGTTCTGAAAAGTTCAGAAAGGGAC
Source organism: Boesenbergia rotunda (assembly GCA_024364735.1). Lineage (NCBI taxonomy): Eukaryota > Viridiplantae > Streptophyta > Magnoliopsida > Zingiberales > Zingiberaceae > Boesenbergia > Boesenbergia rotunda. Next base: position 715,691 of record JAGFNQ010000307.1, on the reverse strand, counting down.
AAATGACTTGAGGCCATGAAGTCGGAAATGGATTCCATGTACGAAAACCAAGTATGGGACTTGGTTAACCCACCAGAAGGGATTAAGTCTATTCGTCAGTTATGAAGATGCTCATTGGCGCAATTCGTCATAATCAATTCCTTGCTTCTCGTAAGTGAATCGAACGACGTGTTGCTCATTGGCGATGACGAACCTATCAGTTATGAAGATGTTCTGAAAAATTCAGAAAGGGACAAATGGCTTGAGGCCATGAAGTCGGAAATGGATTCCATGTATGAAAATCAAGTATGGGACTTGGTTAACCCACCTGAAGGGATTAAACCCATAGGGTGCAAGTGGGTTTTCAAGAAGAAAACCGACATGGAAGGTAATGTTGTTACCTTTAAGGCTAGATTAGTGGCAAAAGGATATCGTCAGAAGCAAGGAATTGATTATGACGAAACCTATTCGCCAGTAGCTATGCTTAAATCCATTCGGATGCTCCTAGCCATAGCAGCTCATTATGATTATGAGATATGGCAAATGGATGTGAAAACAGCTTTCCTTAACGGAAACCTGCTTGAGGATGTATACATGATACAACCTGAAGGTTTCACATCGGTTGATAAAACCAAAGTATGCAAGCTTCGACGATCCATATATGGACTGAAGCAAGCATCTAGGAGCTGGAACATCCGTTTTGATGAGACAATCAAAAAGTTTGATTTCTCACAAAATCCAGACGAACCTTGTGTGTACAAGAAGGTTAGTGGGAGTGCAGTCGTATTCCTAGTATTATATGTCGATGACATCTTACTTATAGGAAACGATATATCAGTCTTACAGACAGTTAAAATTTGGTTGTCCAAAACTTTCTCCATGAAAGACCTGGGAGAAGCAACCTATATCCTTGGGATTAGAATCTATAGAGATAGATCAAAACGGTTGCTTGGTCTTTCGCAGTCTACATATATAGACCGAGTGCTAAAAAGGTTTAGCATGTCGGAATCCAAGAAAGGTTACCTTCCCATCAGGCATGGGATCAACCTTTCAAAGTCTATGTGTCCGCGCACAGAAGACGAGAGGATTTGCATGAATAAGATTCCTTATGCATCCGCGATAGGATCTATCATGTATGCTATGTTATGTACAAGGCCCGATGTATCGTATGCTTTGAGCGTCACAAGCAGATACCAGTCGGATCCAGGAATGGATCATTGGGCGGCTGTTAAGACAATCCTTAAGTACTTAAGAAGAACTAAGGATGTGTTCCTAATATATGGAGAAGGAGATATGGTAATACGTGGGTATACAGATGCCAGTTTCCAGACAGATAAGGATGACTCCAAATCTCAGTCTGGATACGTATTTACTTTGAATGGAGGCGCAGTAAGTTGGAAAAGTTCCAAACAAGACACCGTAGCGGATTCCACCACGGAAGCGGAATATATCGCAGCTTCGGAAGCAGCAAAGGAAGCAGTCTGGATCAAGAAGTTCGTCTCCGAACTTGGCGTGGTTCCAACCATTGATGATGCAGTGCCGGTTTACTGCGACAACAATGGAGCTATTGCACAAGCAAAGGAACCAAGGTCTCATCAGCGATCCAAACACGTGCTTCGCCGCTATCATCTGATCAGAGAGATTATAAGTAGGAATGATATACAAATTGAGAAAATTCCCACTGAAAGGAATTTAGCGGATCCTTTAACAAAGGCCTTGCCTCAGAGCAAGTTTGAGGGTCATGTTAGAGCTTGTGGTATTGGATACCGTAGCGATTGGCATTAGGCCAAGTGGGAGTTTGTTAGTGATATGAGAGAAGTGTCCTAAGGCAATCGCCTTATGATTGTAAACATTTATTTTAATAAATGATAATTCACTATTTGAGTATACATGTTTGTATTTGATTGGGATCTTAAACTCATCTACTGAATGTCCGCAATACAACTCACAGCATAAGAGAATTTGTGATGGGATCACAACTAGTGATTATCTCTAAATGTGCAAATGTGAAGTATTGAAAATATCCCTAGTCGATGAATTGATAAATACGGACACTATCAATTCTGTTGAGACTAGCATGGGTTATTCTCTAATCAGCTGATTCTCACTGGCTGGTGACATTGGGATGTCCGGAGATAAACATGGATGCTAGTTAAGGGAACTAGTTCATTGGAGTGACTAGCTGTAAGACTTCATATGGTTATCTATATAGATATGTCAATGAAGTTCTTACTGCGGCTTAAGTGCGATGTTCCTTTGACTTGCGGTGTTCAAGTCATCTTGGTCATGGAGACTTATACTTTAACATCTTAAGCAAGCATCTCCAAGGAGGTGTGGACCCAGGATGATTGGGTATAAGCCGAAGTGCCCGAAGATGTTTGAACAGCCTACAAAGGATTCACCACTCCTTGCGAGGAGATGTATACCCAGGCCTATCGTCGGATTGTTACTCAAAACCTCTGGCCAGAGTATATCATGTTTGGAGTGCGAGTCTCTAAAATACATGAGAGTAATTAGAAATCCAAAGGACGAGAAAGACATTACTTGGGCTAGGTGTGACGTAGTCAGCCTAGTGGGGACTGACACAAATAGACCGTGTCCTGAACCAAGTGGGTATAAGATGGTGAAGGGAATGGGGCACGATTCATTAGAGCTGCTGAAGGGTTTCAGAATTACTTCTGAGGTCAACCGTTGATCTTTCGATTAATTGGGGGTCATGATGTACTACTAGGTGCCACTCATGATCGTTCTATAATTTGTTGATTATAGACGGCCAACATAAATCGAAAGCCTATTTAGTCACACGCACTACGAGTAATCCGAGGGATTTAAAACGAGTTGAAAATTGGATTTTCCGATCAAGAGAAATAAGTCGAATCTGAATTTATCAGAGGCGCAATGGAAGCTAAAAATGGCTAAGTCTTTTGAAGGCTTATTGGGCGAATTAAATGAGTTTAATTCGCGATCGGTTCGGCTTGGTTTGGCCGGCCAAAGAGGGTGCCAAACCCCTTGGGTTGGCCGGCCACAAGAAGGGGAAGAAACCAATTTAATTGGTTTAATTAATAAAATAAATCTAGTGCGATTTGTTTTATAAATTATGGATAAATAAATTTGTGTAAAGAAATTTATATAAATAAATTTATAGAAATTTATTCTTTTTATGGAAATTAAAATGATCCATGGAATGGTTTATTTTAATTTTATAAAATCAATTATGAATTGATTTTTCCATAATAAGAAAGTTTATAAATTTCTTATAAAATTTATTCCATAATAAAAGGAGAGATTAATTAGTTTTATTATAAAGTTAGTTATAATAAAACTTGGTTTAAACGGAATAATTCATAAGAGAATTTATAGGATAAATTTCTTATGATAACTAATTCCGTTAATTCCGTTAAGAGGGAGACTTGGCAAGGGAGATGCTACTATATAAAGGAACCAAAGGCAAGCCCTTAATCCTAATTGAGTAATCAAGAGATTAGAAGCTCTCTCTCCCTCTCTCTCTTATTCTCTTCTTCCCTTCTCCCAAGCTAGGGCCGGCGCCCATCTTCCAAGCTAGGGCCGGCGCCCCCTCTTCCAAGCTAGGGCCGGCGCAATCTCAACCTCCCTTGAGGTTGCCGTGAGTCAACAAGAAGAAGGAGAAGCCAACCAAGTAGAAGAAGAAGCGGATCACAACTCCTCTCTTCCCGGAATTTTGATTCCGTTACTTTGGTGGTTAGTTTCCTATCTTTTCTCTTGATCTTATAGTTGTGCCTTTAGAGAATCTAGTAGTTCTCGTCGGCACAAAACTCGTGACTTTGCGAAGTCATCCCGAAGAGAACTCGGCGTGGACGCGAATAGAGGCGGAGCTTCCAAGGGACGCTACGGTTGGATCTCGTCCCTTACTTCGAGTTACGCGAGGTACTTAGTAAATTAGTTTACTTTTTCTGCAAAGTTTTAATTTATGATTATGTCCACACACAATAAGGTTGCATGCTAGATACGTGATTAAAATAATTTAAGAAATTATTTTATGCTAATTCTTCCGCTGCACGTAAAAATTTAAAATTTTATGAACCCGTATCCTTGTCGGCATGCACCCGGTCCCAACAGGTAGTGGATCATCGATCACTGATTGGACTTCTCCTAAGGTATGTTCTCCCCTGTTTGTTGGAGAATGATTTGGTTTAGGGTTGGACAGCGATTGGCGAGGTTTTCCCTGAGTTAGACTTGTGATCTATCTCTGTTTGAATAGGATCTGGATTTGGGGGTGTTTAGAAGGCTCGTCGAAGTAGGGTCGCATGGATTTGGACCAAGATCACTGCCGATACCCTAGTTCTAAACAAACGAGGTAGTGGGGGAAAACTGGCTGTGCCAATCTAGGTAAGGATACCATATGTATGTTGGTTTTGAATTGGAGTTGATTCAATCCTTGAATGAACTGTGTAATTGGCTATGTTTGGGTTGCAGCCCCTGGAATTGGAGTTTGGCATATTGGGTTCCTGCCGTAGAGAGCTGCTCCGGGCTCAGGTAAGGAGATGTTTTGGGTTCTAATTGAATTGTTGAGTGGATGATTGTAGGAAGGAGTAAGCTCAGTGAATATGCAACCCATGATTCTAGTTTATGTTAATGAGTTAGGTATAAGGTTGTGGATTCCTGTAGCTTCTGTAATGGATGTGAAATTGATGTTGTGGGCTTACTTTGGGTTGAGATTAGGGTTAAGTTGAAATTCAAACCTAATAACTACGGAGGGTGAATTTGAATTTGAAGGATGAACCTAAACCTAAACCTTAACTATATGGGGGTAATTAGAAACCTTTCCATGTAATTAGAGGTAATTAAATGAAAGGGGATAAATGGGTGAACCCTAATATGGTTTAGGGATTTATTAGCTAGCTATCATTTGTATAATAGCTAATTAAATACATCCTTGATACAGGAGCTTGATTGGATTATTGGCGGGTGGTTCTATCGCGTTTGATACGGACTTCCACTCTTGGAGGCGGGTACCCCTTGACTTATCTTGTTGATATTGTCATATTGTTATGCATAGACTGTTATAGATAGTAGTAAGTTTATACGCTATCCTTGTTTAGTATGCTTGTTCTGGATACTAGTTGTTTATCCCTGAGTTATTATGCTGTTAGTCCCATATAGTCTCAGGTATTGTCATATCTATATGTATGCTTAGATATCTTGATGTATCTCTTGCATTTGACATTGAGGAATCAGTAGTTTCCGGCCAGTATACCTTGTAGGTTATCTGTGTTTCCTGTTATAGGATTCAGACTGAGACTTAGTATACTGAGGACTTGGTGAGGGAGGTATGTGTATCTATCATACACCATCTCTGCATTGTTGCATGCCGGCGATCAACGACTCCCTTGTGGTTGAGCCTATCGTCTTCCGATACATGATATGCGTACACGACCACTCATGGGTTAGTGGATACCGTAGGATGTGTGCATTTGCCCTGTATTGCTCCGTTCGACCACTATTTGGAGGGTGGGTCCGGGCGTGGTAGCAGCCAGGGATCCCTTCTCGTACTGAGCCACGAGGAGATGAGAGCTAGACTCCCCCATTGCTTGGGCTAGGAGCGTGGTCTCCGCCAGCACCCTGTCCACCCGGTCACTCAGGAGCAGTGATGGCAGGGTGCGTACAGGTTGTCACAGCTCTACCCACGCGGACGTTGTGGACGAAGTCCTGACTGGGACTAGGGGTGACACATGTCATTGCACCATGTGCATATTTTGCATCGTGCATTGTTTGCTGCACTTGATTTCTGCACTTGTTTGACATGCATATTCTGAAGACTTGTTAACCAAGATTATATGTCTATTGGTATTCCATTGGTATTTATTACCATCTTTTCAGGTTAGATGGATTCTGGTATGTATCTACCTCAGTATATTTTCAGTACTATTCCTTTCCTATTGTTGATATGAGACTGTATTAGCGGAACTCTTATTGTTGTTAGTGAGAGCCCTAGAGCCAATCATGTGATGGTTGTTGTATGGACTCATTGTATCATATTTCATATATATATATAAAGGCATTTGATTATGGTTATTATACTTGTATTGGTGCCAAATAACTAAGTGTAATAACGTCCTTGGTAGTAGGTTCATATCTATATCAATCGATTGGTTGAATCGATAGTGAGATGATATAGAGAATACTACTCTTTATTATTCCTAGTCAAGTATTAACATTCAGGGACAATGTTAATGCATAGAGACTAGCATGTAGGTCAACACGATGACTTGATCTCACAAGTCATGGATATGAGATATCAAGTTGACACATGAGTATGCATTGGAGAATGTATACTGAATGACCCACCATGAGAAAGTATCATGGATCGTTATATGAGTGTCATATACTTTCTCATGTGACTATTAGTATGACTATTAGTCCTTATACCTGAAGTCACCATAGTTCCCTACATAAGGAGTTATGTACTTTGGTTTCGTCAAACGTCACCCGTAACTGGGTGGACTATAAAGGCGATTACTGGGTATGTAACAAATTATGCGGAGGGATGTGAGTGATGTAGATAGGATCTATCCCTCCTATATGACGGGAGAGATATCATAGTCTTGATAGAGTGAGATCACTAAGTGCATGGCCATGCCCAAATAAGGCAATATGAGATATTGAGCTTATTTGATTATAGTGAGTCTACTTGGAGTTCAAGACACATAGATTGATTGGAGGATGACACGGTCTATGCTTCATAGAAGATCAATCTAGATATCGACGATAGAAGGACATTGCCACATATTATGAAAGTCATAATTAGTAGTCACATTGGTGATGTTGGATCTCAACATTCTTGTAACTTGGGTAGCAATGATGTGTTGCTAGATACCGCTCATTTCTTATGTTTCTAAGAGGTTCGAAGCATTGCCAACGTTACAAGAACCTATAGGGTCACACGCAAAGAACAAATAGATGGAGAAAAAATGAAGTCAAATTTGACTTGGCTAAATATGGAAAGTCCATAAAAGGCATGTTTGACTTGACCCAAATCCAAATCAAGTTTGACTTGACTTGGTTCCACTTCAAGTTAGACTTGACATGGGAGAAGAAATGGAGTCAAGTTTGACTTGACTAAATATGGAAAGTCCATAAAAGGCAAGTTTGACTTGACCCAAATCCACCTCAAGTTAGACTTGACTTAATGCCACATCATGGTGATGAATTGGCATGGAGCCAACCATTGATGATGCTCCATATCATCAAGAGCATTAAGTGTGGATGCCACCTCATCAAGGAAGATTAATGGCCATGTTTGACTTGACCAAAAGGCCACCTCACCTTGACTTGACTAAGTGATGACTTGGCTTGGTATTTGACCAATGATGATGCTCCACATCATCTCCAAAGGTTGTAACCCCCCCATTTGAATTTGAAGTCAAATTGAAAGGGGGTTATGGCAGGCCACTTAATGGCCATTAATGGCCATTATTTAATGGCCATTAAGTGGCCGGCCACAATGAGAAAAAAAAAACCAAGTGTTGGTTCCATTTTTCTCAGTGGGTGTCTTCTCTTCTTCCTCCTCTAAGTGTTGGTGTTCTTCTTCTTCTTCTCCTCTTGGCCGAACCCTTGAAAGGTGCTAGCACACCTAAAGGGTTTCCTCCATCCACTTTGTTCGCGTGGATACTTCTAGAGGGACGGCACTTGACGTCCTAGAGATCCGACATCCAAAAGGAGCGAGCGGGATTAAGCGTGGCACGCACCAAAGGTAAAAAAATGGTTTATCCCTCTTTAGATCTAGGAGTAGATCGATTTTTGAGCATGAAATGAATACGTGATTTTTGTTTCGGAATTTTTTCTTCTCACGAGATCCATGGCTTTGGGTTCTCGGGGTTTCCGCGACGCGAAAAGGTAGTTTTCGCGGCCCGAAAACCCAACAGTGGTATCAGAGCCACGTGCGAAGCACGTATTTATTTTTTTTTGTATGGGATACAAAATTTAGAGTAGTTTATGATTCTGTAATTTTTTTAATTTTTAGGATTTTATGAGTATTTTTCTCGTAGAGGCGAAGCAACGAGTGCGAAGCACTTGTACACTTCGACCACCGAGAAAAACTTCTCCGAAACGGCAAGTTTCGCCCAAATAGATTTTGGGACAGTGGGTTAGGCACTGTTAGATCGCGATACGACACTCACGAAATTAATTTCGTGAGTAGGGGCGCCACCCCTAACCCCGCAAGGGGCCTTGTGACGTGATTGTGCCCGAAACCCGCTTAACGGGACCGCCGTGGAGTTGTGACTCATTAAATTCATAAAATACATAGAAAAATTAGATAAATTTCTATAAAATACATAATTTTGAATTATGTACAGTAGTGTGATGGTCATGGCCCAAGACCCTATTTTAATTAGATTAAAATATGTATGTAATTCATATTACGGCCTGCGTGCCGTTATTTGTGTTGTGTGTGTTGTATTGTGATTGCGACCTGCGTGTCGGCCTTTTATTTATTATTTCTGTTAAAATTTGATTAAGACTCGAATGTAACTCGAGTATAAATTTTGTAATGTACAAAATTGAAGATGAAGGAAATTCTGGAGAAGACGGACTCGTGGGAAGCAAGCCGACAACACATGGGGTTCTGGAAGGAGGAGCTTGGAGAAGCTGCTGCCTAGACCCTGTTAGTGATATGAGAGAAGTGTCCTAAGGCAATCGCCTTATGATTGTAAAACATTTATATTAATAAATGATAATTCACTATTTGAGTATACATGCTTGTGTATTTGATTGGGATCTTAAACTCATCTACTGAATGTCCGCAATACAACTCACAGCATAAGAGAATTTGTGATGAGATCACAACTAGTGATTATCTCAAAATGCGCAAATGTGAAGTATTGAAAATATCCCTAGTCGATGAATTGATAAAAACGGACACTATCAATTCTGTTGAGACTAGCATGGGTTATTCTCTAATCAGCTGATTCTCACTGGCTGGTGACATTGGGATGTCCGGAGATAAACATGGATGCTAGTTAAGGGAACTAGTTCATTGGAGTGACTAGCTGTAAGACTTCATATGGGAATCTACATGTAGATATGTCAATGAAGATCTTACTGCGGCTTAAGTGCGATGTTCCTTTGACTTGCGGTGTTCAAGTCATCTTGGTCATGGAGACTTATACTTTGACATCTTAAGCAAGCATCTCCAAGGAGGTGTGGACCCAGGATGATCGGGTATAAGCCGAAGTGCCCGAAGATGTTTGAACAGCCTACAAAGGATTCACCATTCCTTGCGAGGAGATGTATACCCAGGCCTATCGTCGGATTGTTACTCAAAGCCTCTGGCCAGAGCATATCATGTTTAGAGTGAGAGTCTCTAAAATACATGAGAGTAATTAGAAATCCAAAGGACGAGTAAGACATTACTTGGGCTAGGTGTGACGTAGTCAGCCTAGTGGGGACTGACACCATAGACCGTGTCCTGAACCAAGTGGGTATAAGGTGGTGAAGGGAATGGGGCATGATTCATTAGAGCTGCTGAAGGGTTTCAGAATAATTTCTTCTGAGGTCAAACCGTTGATCTTTCGATTAATTGGGGATCATGATGTACTACTAGGTGCCACTCATGATCGTTCTATAATTTGTTGATTATAGACGGCCAACATAAATCGAAAGCCTATTTAGTCACACGCACTACGAGTAATCCGAGGGATTTAAAACGAGTTGAAAATTGGATTTTCTGATCAAGAGAAATAAGTCGAATCTAAGTTAGTCAGAGGCGCAATGGAAGTTAAAAATGGCTAAGTCTTTTGAAGGCTTTTTGGGCGAATTAAATGAGTTTAATTCGCGGCGGTCCGGGTTGGGTTTGGCCGACCAAAGAGGGTGTTAACCCCTCTTTGGTGGCCGGCCAACAAAGGGAGAATAAACCAATTTAATTGGTTTAATTAATTAAATAAATCTAGTACGATTTATTTTATAAATTATGGATAAATAAATTTGTATAAAGAAATTTATATAAATAAATTTGTAGAAATTTATTCTTTTTATGGAAGTTAAAATAATCCTCAAATTGGGTTTATTTTAATTTTATAAAATCAATTATGAATTGATTTTTCCATAATAAGAAAGTTTATAAATTTCTTATAAAATTTATTCTATAATTTAAAAAGAAGAAGAATTAGTTTTTATTATAAATTAGTTTATAATAAAGACTTGGTTTAAACGGAATTAATTCATAAGAATTTATAGGATAAATTTCTTATGATAAATAATTAGTTTTATTATAAAGTTAGTTATAATAAAATTCATAAGAAAATTTATAGGATAAATTTCTTATGATAACTAATTTGTTTTATTATAAATGGTTATAATAAGACTAGGCTTAAAAGGAATAAGCAATAAGAAAATTTATAAGATAAATTTCTTATAACTAATTCCGTTAATTCGGTTTAGAGGGAGACTTAGCAAAGGAGTTGCTACTATATAAAGGAACCAAAGGCTAGCCCTTAATTCCAATTGAATCAATTAAGAGATTAATTATTCTCTCCCTCTCTCTCTTAATCTCTTCTCTTCTCCTCTTCTTCTCCTTCACATTAGGGCCGGCGCCCCATCCTTGTGGATTAGGGCCGGCGCACACAACCATCACCCAAGGGAGTTGGCGTGAGCTTTCAAGGAGAAGGAGAACCCGAACACGAAGAAGAAGAAGCGGATAGCGACTCCTCTCTTCTCGGAATTCGATTCCGTTACTTCGTTGGTAAATTTTCCTAATTTTTCTCTTGTCCTTCTAGTTGTGCCTTCCGAGAATCTAGTAGTTCTCGTCGGCACAAAACTCGTGACTTTGCGAAGTCATCCCGAAGAGAACTCGGCGTGGACGCGAATAGAGGCGAAGCTTCCAAGGGACGCTACGGTTGGATCTCATCCCTTTCTTCAAGTTACGCGAGGTATAAAAGTAAATTAGTTTACTTTTCCGCAAACTTTTATTTTATGATTATGTCGATACACTATAAGGTTGCATGCTAGATACGAAGTTAAAATAATTTAGGAAATTATTTTATGCAAACTCTTCCGCTGCACGTAAAAATTTTAAATTTTACGAACTCGTATCCTTGTCGACATGCACCCGGTCCCAACAGACCCTAGGTTGACCAAAGGATCTTCTCATTGGCTTGAGAAGATCTTAGTAGGGCCATGACTAATCACACTTTAATTTTCTTGTATATTTTATTTTTGCTTATATGTATGTGATGCATGTTAGTATAGAATAGAATATACATGAGTGTATGTGATGCACATGTAATGTGGAACCACATCTTAATGTGCACCTAATACACATTTAGGTTAATTAGATTTAATTAATGACTAAATACGATGCACATCATCGATTAGATTAGATCTAAATCGAAATCAACTCGTATATGCCTAACGGCCTTGATACCATCACTACATGATCATATGCGATTGTTGAATCTGCCAAAGCAGAGCAATGCATTTAATCGTGGTGGGATGCGGAGGGACAACCTTGGTCCCGCCTATCACGCTTGGGTTAGATTGAGCTCAATTAGATTGAGTAACTAGTTAGCTCAATTGGATCGAGCCTAACTATAGGCATACTCCAATAGTTGGAAAGGTAGGACAAGATCGCATTTATCAATAGTCTTGGGCGATTTAGCCAAAGCTAACTCAAGATTATTCATAAATGTTAATTTTTGATCCTATAAACAAGAGTTGCATAGAGATGTAATTGGTAATTAGTACCTACCGATCATACTAAGTCTTGGCCGATTTAGCCAAAGCTAACTCAAGGCATAGTATGATGTGGATCTTGACCTACGAGAATTATAGTTAGTTGGTGTGGATCTAGTAGTGTGGTTTTACCACATCTATGACTCGATTCTACCAAAGCCCTATAATTCAGTGGGAGCATCATTTAATTAAAGGCCTAGTTAAATGATAAATAAAATATGATACAATGGTAGATATTTATTTTCTGCATTTTATGTTGTAGATTACCATGTCAAACACGAACACTCTCTCTCTATGATCTGTTCTTGAGAAGGACAAGCTCCTAGGAGCTAATTTCCTGGACTGGTACAGGAATCTGAGGATAGTCCTCACGTAGGAACGTAAGCTGTACGTTCTGGAGCAAGCAGTTCCTGATGCACCACCAGCCTCTGCCGCTCGTAGTGTTAGAGATGCTCATCAGAAGCATCTAGATGATGCGTTAGACGTGTCATGCCTAATGCTATGCTGTATGTCTCCTGAGCTTCAGAAGCAACACGAGAAAATGAATGCTTTTGATATGATTGGCCATCTCAAGCAACTATATTAAGGGCAGACAAGGCATGAGAGGTTTGAAGTGACTCAGGCCCTCTTTTCATGCAAGATGAAAGAGGGAACCCCTGTAGGAACTCACACACTCCAAATGATTGGGTACGTCGAGAACCTCGAGAGGTTGGGGTTCCCTTTGGGCCAAGAGCTGGTTACCGATCTGATCATGCAATCGTTGCCGGTGAGTTACCGTCAATTCGTCATGAACTACAACATGAACGAATTAGACAAACCACTGCCCGAGATACTCAACATGTTAAGAACTGCTGAGCCTAATCTCACCACTGCCAAGTCCAGTACCGTCCTAATGGTACAAAAGGGCAAGGGTAAGGGCAAGTGGAAGCCCAAAGGTAAGGGTAAGACCCAAACCAAGGGCAAAGCCAGCTCTTCAACACTCAAACCTAAAGGTGGGGTTGCTAAGGATGCTACCTGCTTCCACTGCGGTAAGACTGGGCATTGGAAGCGGAACTACAAGGTATACCTGGAAGATCTGAAGAAGAAGAGAAGTGAGACTTCTACTTCAGTTATAAATGTTATAGAAGTCAACCTTTCTATTTCTACATCATGGGTATTAGATACTGGGTGTGCTTCTCACATTTGTACTAATGTGCAGGCGCTGAGAAATAGCAGGGCATTGGCCAAGGGCGAGGTGGACCTACGAGTAGGCAATGGAGCAAGGGTTGCTGCTGTTGCTATAGGGACTTACTTTCTATCTCTACCCTCTCGGCTTGTACTGGAATTGAATAACTGTTGTTATGTACCTGTACTAACAAAGAATATCATTTCAGTTTCATGTTTAGATAACAAAGGTTTTTCATTCATAATAAAGGACAAATGTTGTTCTGTTTATTTAAAGGATATGTTCTATTGTAGCGCACATATGATGAATGGCCTCTATATTCTAGACTTAGAGAGCCCTATCTATAACGTGAATACCAAGAGGTTGAGATCAAATGAGTTGAACCCAACCTATCTCTGGCACTGTCGCTTGGCCACATAATGAGAGTCGCTTGTCCCAGCTCCATAAGGATGGTTTGCTGGACTCATTTGATTTTGAGTCATATGAGACATGCGAGTCGTGCCTTCTAGGCAAGATGACTAAGACTCCCTTTAGTGGACATAGCGAAAGAGCGACAGACTTGTTAGGACTCATACATAGTGATGTATGTGGCCCTTTCAATGTCGCTGCCAGAGGTGGTTACAGGTACTTCATCACATTTACTGATGACTTCAGTAGATATGGCTATGTGTATTTGATGACACATAAGTCAGAATCCTTTGAAAAGTTCAAAGAATTCAGAAATGAAGTACAGAACCAACTTAGCAAGAGTATTAAGATACTTCGATCAGATCGAGGTGGAGAATACTTGAGGCATGAGTTTCGTGACTACCTAGCTGAGTGTGGGATTCTATCCCAACTCACTCCCCCTGGAACACCACAGTGGAATGATGTATCCGAAAGGAGGAATCGTACCTTATTAGATATGGTACGATCTATGATGAGTCACGCAGATCTTCCTATATCCTTTTGGGGATATGCTCTAGACACGGCAGCGTTCACACTAAACCGTGTTCCATCAAAGGCTGTCATGAAGACACCATATACGATATGGACAGGGAGGAGTCCCAAGATGTCTTTCATGAGGGTTTGGGCTTGTGAGGCTTACGTACGACGTCAAGTCTCAGACAAACTGGGACCCAAATCTGATAAGTGTTATTTCATAGGGTATCCCAAGGAAACTAAGGGATACTACTTCTACATTCCTAATCAGCACAAAGTGTTTGTTGCTAAGACTGGAGTATTTCTAGAAAGGGACTTTGTTTCTAGAAAGACTAGTGGGAGTACGTTCAGTCTTGAAGAAGTTCAAGACATGGACAATAGCACTGAAGCCTTGATGGAAGTTGAACAGGAACCACAAGTGTGGTGGTTGATGAGGTTGTTGCACAAGAAGCTGTGGAACAACAACCTGTTCATGGTAGACCTACCTCTTCGCAGGTCTGATAGGGTACGTCGTCAGCTTGAGAGATACTCATTTCTCTTGTCTGACCATGATGACGTTATGCTCGTTGAGAACGAGCCTACCTCCTATCAGAAAGCTGTGATGAGCCCAGATTCTGAGAAATGACTAGAGGCCATGAGATCCGAGATGGATTCCATGTACACCAACCAAGTATGGACTTTGGTTGATCCACCTGAAGGGGTCAAACCCATTGGGTGTAAGTGGGTCTTTAAGAGAAAGACCTGACATGGATGGACTTGTACATACCTATAAGGGTAGACTAGTAGCTAAAGGTTTCAAGCAAATTCATGGTATTGACTATGATGAAACTTTTCTCCAGTCACGATGTTCAAGTCCATTAGGATCTTGCTTGCTATTGCAGCATACCACGATTATGAGATCTGGCAAGATGGACGTCAAAACTGCGTTTTCTGAATGGAAACCTCCTCGAGGAAGTGTAATGACACAACCTGAGGGTTTGTAGATCCAAAGCATACTGGTAGAGTATGCAAGCTGCATAAGTCCCTTTATGGACTAAAGCAAGCTTCTCGAAGCTGGAATCTTCGATTCGATGATGCAATCAAACAGTTTGGTTCATCAAGATGAAGATGAACCTTGTGTCTACAAAAGGGTTAGTGGGAGCACAGTTGTCTTCCTTGTTTTGTATGTAGAGACATACTATCATTGGGAATGACATTCCTTCACTACAGTCTGTGAAGACTTGGTTGGGGATTCCTTCTCAATGAAAGACTTAGGTGAAGCAGCCTATATTCTAAGGCTAAAGACTAAGAGATAGATCTAAGAGATTGCTTGGCCTAAGTCAGAGTACATACATTGATACCGTTTGGCAACGGTTTCCATGCAGAATTCCAAGAAGGGAATCTGCCAGTGTCACATGGCGTGAGTCTTTCGAAGACTCAAGGTCCCTCTTCTAGAGAGGAGAGAGACCGCATGAGCAAGATCCCTTATGCCTCAGCCATAGGATCTATCATGTACGCCATGTTATGTACTCGTCCTGATGTCTCGTATGCTTTGAGCATGACGAGCAGATACCAGTCAGATCCAGGTGAACGTCACTGGATAGCAGTCAAGAATATTCTTAAGTACTTGAGAAGGACTAAAGAATATTTCTTGATATTTGGAGGCGAAGAGGAGCTAACTGTAAAAGGTTACAGTGATGCAAGCTTCCAAACTGACCAGGATGACTACAGATCGCAGTCAGGGTTCGTGTTTTGCTTAAATGGTGGCGCTGTCAGCTGGAAGAGTTCAAAGCAGGATACAGTTGCTGATTCTACAACAGAAGCTGAGTACATTGCTGCATCTGAGGCAGCAAAGGAGGCAGTTTGGATCCGCAAGTTCATTACTGAGCTTGGAGTGGTTCCTAGCATAGCCGACCCAGTACAGCTCTATTGTGACAACAATGGAGCTATTGCGCAGGCTAAGGAACCTCGTTCACACCAGCGGACCAAACACATACTACGGC
>JAGFNQ010000307.1:608896-665800 GCA_024364735.1 Boesenbergia rotunda | reverse complement strand
TGATAAATATGAAATACAATGGTGGATATTTTATTCTCTGCATTTTATGTTGTAGATTACCATGACAAACGCGAACACTCTCTCTCTGCGATCTGTCCTTGAGAAGGACAAGCTCACTAGAGCTAATTTCCTGGACTGGTACAGGAACTTGAGGATAGTCCTCAAACAGGAACGTAAGCTGTACGTTCTAGAGCAAGCAGTTCCTGAAGCACCACCACCCTCAGCCATCCGTAGTGTTAGAGATGCTCATCAGAAGCATCAAGACGACGCGTTAGACGTGTCATGCCTAATGCTATGCTGCATGTCCTCTGAGCTTCAGAAGCAACACGAAAACATGAATGCTTACGATATGATTGGCCACCTCAAGCAATTATATCAAGGGCAGGCAAGGCATGAGAGGTTTGAAGTAACTCGGGCCCTCTTTTCATGCAAGATGAAAGAGGGAACCTCTGTAGGAACTCACGCACTCAAAATGATTGGGTACGTCGAGAACCTCGAGAGGTTGGGGTTCCCTTTGGGCCAAGAGCTAGCTACCGATCTGATCCTGCAATCGTTGCCGGAGAGTTACCGTCAATTCGTCATGAATTACAACATGAACGAATTAGACAAACCACTGCCCGAGATACTCAGCATGTTGAGAACTGCTGAGCCTAATCTCACCGCTGCCAAGTCCAGTACCGTCCTTATGGTACAAAAGGGCAAGGGTAAGGGCAAGGGTAAGGGCAAGTGGAAGCCCAAAGGTAAGGGTAAGACCCAAACCAAGGGCGAAGCCAGCTCTTCACCACTCAAACCTAAAGGTGGGGTTGCTAAGGATGCTACCTGCTTCCCACTGCGGTAAGACTGGGCATTGGAAGCGGAACTGCAAGGTATATCTGGAAGATCTGAAGAAGAAGAGAAGTGAGACTTCTACTTCAGGTATAAATGTTATAGAAGTCAACCTTCTATTTCTACATCATGGGTATTAGATACTGGATGTGCTTCTCACATTTGTACTAATGTGCAGGCGCTGAGAAATAGCAGGGCATTGGCCAAGGGCGAGGTGGACCTACGAGTAGGCAATGGAGCAAGGGTTGCTGCTGTTGCTATAGGGACTTACTTTCTATCTCTACCCTCTGGGCTTGTACTGGAATTGAATAACTGTTGTTATGTACCTGTACTAACAAAGAACATCATTTCAGTTTCATGTTTAGATAACAAAGGTTTTTCATTCATAATAAAGGACAAATGTTGTTCTGTTTATTTAAAGGATATGTTCTATTGTAGCGCACATCTGATGAATGGCCTCTATATTCTAGACTTAGAGAGCCCTATCTATAACGTGAATACCAAGAGGTTGAGATCAAATGAGTTGAACCCAACCTATCTCTGGCACTGTCGCTTAGGCCACATAAATGAGAGTCGCTTGTCCCAGCTCCATAAGGATGGTTTGCTGGACTCATTTGATTTTGAATCATATGAGACATGCGAGTCATGCCTTCTAGGCAAAATGACTAAGACTCCCTTTAGTGGATATAGCGAAAGAGCAACAGACTTGTTAGGACTCATACATAGTGATGTATGTGGCCCTTTCAATGTCGCTGCCAGAGGTGGTTACAGGTACTTCATCACATTTACTGATGACTTCAGTAGATATGGCTATGTTTATTTGATGACACATAAGTCAGAATCCTTTGAAAAGTTCAAAGAATTCAGAAATGAAGTACAGAACCAACTTGGCAAGAGTATTAAAATACTTCGATCAGATCGAGGTGGAGAATACTTGAGCCATGAGTTTCGTGACTACCTAGCTGAGTGTGGGATTCTATCCCAACTCACTCCCCCTGGAACACCACAGTGGAATGGTGTATCCGAAAGGAGGAATCGTACCTTATTAGATATGGTACGATCTATGATGAGTCACGCAGATCTTCCTATATCCTTTTGGGGATATGCTCTAGACACGGTAGCGTTCACACTAAACCGTGTTCCATCAAAGGCTGTCATGAAGACACCATATACGATATGGACAGGGAGGAGTCCCAAGATGTCTTTCATGAGGGTTTGGGGTTGTGAGGCTTACGTACGACGTCAAGTCTCAGACAAACTGGGACCCAAATCTGATAAGTGCTATTTCGTGGGATATCCCAAGGAAACTAAGGGATATTACTTCTATATTCCCAGTCAACACAAAGTGTTTGTTGCTAAGACTGGGGTCTTTCTAGAAAGGGATTTTGTTTCTAGAAAGACTAGTGGGAGTAGGTTCAGTCTTGAAGAAATTCAAGACATGGACAATAGCACTGAAGCCTTGATGGAAGTTGAACAGGAACCACAAAGTGTGGTGGTTGATGAGATTGTTGCACAAGAAGCTGTGGAACAACAACCTGTTCATGTAGACCTACCTCTTCGCAGGTCTGATAGGGTACGTCGTCAGCCTGAGAGATACTCATTTCTCTTGTCTGACCATGATGACGTTATGCTCGTTGAGAACGAGCCTACCTCCTATCAGGAAGCTGTGATGAGCCCAGATTCTGAGAAATGGCTAGAGGCCATGAGATCCGAGATGGATTCCATGTATACCAACCAAGTATGGACTTTGGTTGATCCACCTGAAGGGGTCAAACCCATTGGGTGTAAGTGGGTCTTTAAGAGAAAGACTGACATGGATGGACTTGTACATACCTATAAGGGTAGACTAGTAGCTAAAGGTTTCAAGCAAATTCATGGTATTGACTATGATGAAACCTTTTCTCCAGTCGCGATGTTCAAGTCCATTAGGATCTTGCTTGCTATTGCAGCTTACCACGATTATGAGATCTAGCAGATGGATGTCAAGACAGCGTTTCTGAATGGAAACCTCCTTGAGGATGTGTACATGACACAGCCTGAGGGTTTTGTAGATCCACAGCATACTGGCAGAGTATGCAAGCTGCATAGGGCCATTTATGGTCTAAAGTAAGCTTCTCGAAGCTGGAATCTTCGATTCGATGATACAATCAAACAGTTTGGTTTCATCAAGAATGAAGATGAACCTTGTGTCTACAAAAGGGTTAGTGGGAGCACAGTTGTCTTCCTTGTTTTGTATGTAGATGACATACTACTTATTGGGAATGACATTCCTTCACTACAGTCTGTGAAGACTTGGTTGGGGAATTCCTTCTCAATGAAAGACTTAGGTGAAGCAGCCTATATTCTAGGCATTAAGATCTATAGAGATAGATCTAAGAGATTGCTTGGCCTAAGTCAGAGTACATACATTGATACCGTTTTGCAACGGTTTGCCATGCAGAATTCCAAGAAGGGAAATCTGCCAATGTCACATGGCGTGAGTCTTTCGAAGACTCAAGGTCCCTCTTCTAGAGAGGAGAGAGACCGCATGAGCAAGATCCCTTATGCCTCAGCCATAGGATCTATCATGTACGCCATGTTATGTACTCGTTCTGATGTCTCGTATGCTTTGAGCATGACGAGCAGATACCAGTCAGATCCAGGTGAACGTCACTGGATAGCAGTCAAGAACATTCTTAAGTACTTGAGAAGGACTAAAGAATATTTCTTGATATTTGGAGGCGAAGAGGAGCTAACTGTAAAAGGTTACAGTGATGCTAGCTTCCAAACTGACCAGGATGACTACAGATCGCAGTCAGGGTTCGTGTTTTGCTTAAATGGTGGCGCTGTCAGCTGGAAGAGTTCAAAGCAGGATACAGTTGCTGATTCTACAACAGAAGCTGAGTACATTGCTGCATCTGAGGCAGCAAAGGAGGCAGTTTGGATCCGCAAGTTCATTACTGAGCTTGGAGTGGTTCCTAGTATAGCCGACCCAGTACAGCTCTATTGTGACAACAATGGAGCTATTGCGCAGGCTAAGGAACCTCGCTCACACCAGCGGACCAAACACATACTACGGCGATTCCATCTCATTCGAGAGATCATCGATCGAGGAGATGTGAAGATTTGCAGAGTACCCACAGAGGCTAACGTCGCAGATCCCTTGACCAAGGCTTTGGCACAGATAAAGCATGATGGTCACACTAGGTCATTGGGTATTAGATACTACAGCGATTGACACTAGTGCTAGTGGGAGATTGTTAGTGAGAGCCCTAGAGCCAATCATATGATGATTACTTTTTGGACTCATTGTATCATATTCTTGTATATATATTTCTTATATATAAAGGCATTTCTTATGGTTATTGTACTTATGTGTATTGGTGCCAAATAACTTAGTATAATAACGTCCTTGAGTAGAAGATTCTCATCTATATCAATCGATTAGTTGAATCGATAGTGAGATGATATAGAGAACACTACTCTTAATTATTCCTAGTCAAGTATTAACATTCAAGGACAATGTTAATGCATAGAGACTAGCATGTAGGTCAACATGATGACTTGATCTCACAAGTCATGGATATGAGATATCAAGTTGACACATGGGTATACATTAGAGAATGTATACTGAATGACCCACCATGAGAAAGTATCATGGATCGTTATATGAGTGTCATATACTTTCTCATGTGACTATTAGTATGACTATAGTCCTAGACCTGAAGTTATCATAGTTCCCTACATAAGGAGTTACGTACTTTGGCTTCGTCAAACGTCACCCGTAACTGGGTGGACTATAAAGGCGATTACTGGGTTTGTAACAAATTATGCGGAGGGATGTGAGTAACGTAGATGGGATCTATCCCTCCCATATGACGGGAGTGATATCTTCGTTCTTGATAGAGTAAGACCACTAAGTGCATGGCCATGCCCAAATAAGTCAATATTAGATATTGAGCTTATTTGATTATAGTGAGTCTACTTGGAGTTCAAGACATATAGATTGATTTGAGGATGACACGGTCTGTGCCTCATGAAAGATCAATCTAGATATCGAGGATAGAAGGACGTTGTCACATATTGTGATGGTCACAATTATTAGTCACAATGGTGATGTTGGATCTCGACATTCTTGTAACTTGGGTAGCAATGATGTGTTGCTAGATACCTCTCATTGCTTATGTCCTTAAATAGGTTTAAGGGCATTGCCAACGTTACAAGAACCTATAGGGTCACACACATAGAGCAATAGATGGAGAACAAGTCCATATGATGGACCGAGAGTAATGAAGTCAAAGTTTGACTTTGGCTAAATATGGAAAGTCCATAAAAGGCAAGTTTGACTTGACTCAAATTAGACAACTTGAGTTGGACTCGAGTTTGATCCAAGTGTTGGATGAATATAATCATGAGAGAATAATGAAGTCAAAGTTTGACTTTGGCTAAATATGGAAAGTCCATAAAAGGCAAGTTTGACTTGACTCAAATTAGACAACTTGAGTTGGACTCGAGTTTGATCCAAGTGTTGGATGAATATAATCATGGGAGAATAATGAAGTCAAAGTTTGACTTTGGCTAAATATGGAAAGTCCATAAGAGGCAAGGTTGACTTGACTCAAGCCACATCACCTTGACTTGACCAAGTGATGACTTGGAATCATCATCAAGGCTAAGTAACCTCCCCATTTGAATTTTGAATTCAAATGGGGGGTTACACAATGTGATGGCCGGCCACTTAAGACACAAAAGAGAAGTTTTGTGTGTGGGTGTGATCATTCTTCTCCTCCTTGGTTTTGGTTTTTGTTTTTGCTCTCCCTCTCCTCTCATCTTGCCGAGACTCCTTGTGGTGCTAGCACACCTTTGGGTTCTCCTCTCCACTCTCTTGCTTGTGTGGATACTTCTAGAGGGTTGCTACTTTGCATCCTTGAAATCCGACACCAACCGAGGAGCGAGCGGGATTAAACGGGGCACACACCAAAGGTAAAAAGTTTATCCCTCTTTAGATCTAGGAGTAGATTGGGTTTTGAAGCATGTAAACGAGCACTCATAATTTTTGAAATGGCTTTCTTCGCTCGGATCCTTTCTAATGGGGCTTTCAGGGTTTCCGCGACGCGAAAAAGCGGTTTTCGTGGCCCGAAAAACCCTACATATGATCAATTACTTTTGTTTTTATCATTTTCATGTTGATATGAACCTTAGAAATTTCTGATCAGTTTCTTAAATTGGGATTTAGGATGAGTTAAGGTCACTACCTCACTTGATAATGTCCCTTTGTAGTAGGATATTCAATCTATGCATGTTGTATGAGTTGTGTGATGTTGTGTTGTGTTTTATGCCATGATAACCCTATGTTTTGACCAGTAGAATATATGTTGAATTAGGGTTGAATTAAAGGTATCCATGTTTCATTATGCCATGACAATGGTTAAGGTCACTACCTCACTTGATGATGTCTCTTTATAATAGGATATTCAATGTATACATGTTGTATGAGTTGTGTGATGTTGTGTTGTGTTTTTATGCCATGATAACCCTATCTAGATGTTTTGACCAGTAGAATATATGTTGAATTAGGGTTGAATTAAAAGTATCCATGTTTCATTATGCCATGATAGGGGTTAAGGTCACTATCTCATTTAATAATGTCTCTTTGTAATAGGATATTCAATGTATGCATGTTATATGAGTTGTGTGAAGTTGTGTTGTGTTTTTATGCCATGATAACCCTATCTGGTAGAATATATGTTGAATTAGGGTTGAATTAAAGGTATCTATGTTTCATTATGCCATGATAGGGGTTATGGTCACTACCTCATTTGATGATGTCTCTTTGTAGTAGGATATTCAATGTATGCATATTGTATGAGTTGTATGATGTTGTGTTGTGTTTTTATGCCATGATAACCCTATCTAAATGTTTTGACCAGTAGAGTACATGTTGAATTATGGTTGAATTAAAGGTATCCATGTTTCATTATGCCATGATAGATGAAAAAAAAAATGGAACAAGTTCCCTAGGTGTATTGTCCTTAGTTTTAAATTGAACATTATGGCTGCGTTTGGTAGGGTGTAATCCACCCTTTAATGTAATCGAGATTACATTACAAGTTGGATTCCTTTGTTTGAAATCACTTTAAAATTGTAATGTAATGTAATCTCGATTATAACAGAGGTTGATGATTTATAATCTGGATTACAAACCAAAACCTCCGTAATCTGGATTACATTACAGCTTGTAAAGTCGTCGGTCGGGCGGCGACAGTCGTCGAGCGAGTGGGGATAGTCGTTGGTCGCCGCCGGCCGACCGCCGGGGACCATCGCCGTCGGCCGGCCACCGGCGACCACCGCCGTCGGCCGCCGGCGACCACCGCCGTCGGCCGCCGGCGACCACCGCCGTCGGTCGCCGGCGACCACCGGCGACCGCCGCCGGTCGCCAGCAACCACCGCCGCCGGCGACCGCCACCGGCCGCCGGCGACCGCCGTCACCGGCCGCCGGCGACCGCCGCCGCCGGCCGCCGGCGACCGCCGCCGCCGGCCGCCGGCCGCCGGCGACCACCGCCGACCGGCGGCGGTCGCCGGCGTTCGCCGACCGGTCAATGGTCACCGGCCGCCCGGCGACGGTCGTCGGTCGCCCGGCGACGGTCGTCGATCGTCAATCTTGATTACATTATAGGATGGATTGCTCCTCACCAAACAAAAGAATCCAACTTGTAATGGTTATCAAAGATTACATACAACTCATTACCAAACATAACAATGTAATCAAGATTACATTACATTACAAACTTGATTACATTACAGACTGGATTACATTACCCCCTACCAAACGTAGCCTATGTGTTTTATGAATCATGAATGATAAGTGGGCATGCTATGAATTTTCTTACCATGAAAGTATGTTTTCTCCATGCCATGATTCATGCTTGAAAGTTATGATGATATTTATGTGTAGAATGTATGCCCATGACATGTATGATATTATGAATAAAAGAATATCTAAAGGGCAATTTCTATGAAAAGAAAAGAAATGATGAACGGTATGCTAAAGAGCAATTGCTATGGACAGAAAAGGAATCATGTATGCTATTTTACTTTATGTATTGGCTTGTACCGGATCTTGAAAAAGGTCCAAGGGTGGGCTCCTAAGCAAGGCCCCGGTTCTGGACTACCGCAGCTGTCCCTAGGCCCAAGGTCGCCTAGTACCTTAGTAGGTCGGGATTAGCTACCTCGTACTCTACTAAGGGATGCGCGCAAATGATGAATGGGTACAAGCCAGGGATCCCAATGATGATGATATGTTAATGTTCAAGTATTATATTATATATATTTTTCAAAGAGCATCCTGAATGTTTATGCACATGTTTATGTTTAATGATATTGCATATGTTATGTTTAATGTTTATGCACATGTTTATGTTTAATGATATTGCATATGCTATGTTTAATGTTTATGCACATGTTTATGTTTAATGATATTGCTTTATGTTTAATGATATTGCATATGCTATGTTTAATGTTTATGCACATGTTTATGTTTAATGATATTGCATATGCTATGTCTAATGTTTATACACATGATTATGTTTTAAAGATTATGTGAATGTTAGGTGCTTTAAGTACTTACTTATGCCATATGTCCTTAATAACGACACACATATTCATGTTTTAAGTGCTTATGCTTATGTGCTTTAGATGTTTTAAGTATTTATTCATGTGATATGTTTATGTCAAATGATGTAGATTTCTACTTATATGTGATGCACGGATTTTGTGAGTAAGCAAGGAGCTTACTAAGCATTTTATGCTTATAGTCTACCTTCTTATGTTGCAGATCAAACTAAAGGGGAAGCAGCAGGAGGGCATGTGTGTGTGTGGCAGTGACTTGGCAGAACGATCCTACTATTGTCTTTACTCTTACTTATGGACTTAATGTTGCTACTTATAACTGCATGTGTTAGTTCTTATGTTTACTCTTACTACTTGTTGGAGTTGAAGTTTTTTATGATATACATGCTTAATGTAGAACTATATACTCTCTTGTTAAATATGCTATATTATGATTCACATGCTTAAAGTAGTTTAGTTAGAAAGAAATTTATCCAATTGCATATGTTCATGATTTAGTATTATTTCCGCTGCTATATTTACACTTCATATGCAATAATGTACGAAAGAAAAAAAAAAAAGTAACGCGTCGCTCACGTAAGGGGCGGGCGTTACAAATTTTTCACTTAGAATTGGATGAGATGCTTAAGACTTAAAAATTTTAGTCTAACCTAACTAACCACCAATCTTACCTTTAATTTAATTTTTTTTAAATTCAACTCAAACAATTTTCAAAATTTAACTTAAACAATTTTCAAAATTCAACTTAAATATTTTTCAAAATTCAACTTAATCATTTTTCAAAATTTAACTTAAACAATTTTTAAAATTCAACTTAAATATTTTTCAAAATTCAACTTAAATATTTTTCAAAATTCAACTTAAATGTTTTTCAAAATTCAACTTAAATATTTTTTAAAATTTAACTTAATCATTTTTCAAATTTAACTTAATCATTTTTCAAATTTAACTTAAATATTTTTCAAAATTATTTTAACCATTTCTCAAATTTAACTTAACCATTTTTCGAATTTGACTTAAATATTTGTCAAATTTAACTTAACCATTTTTCAAAAAATTTAAGCTTAACCTAATCTTTCAAAAATTAATTTATTTTTATTTTTTCTAACTTACCTTTTCAAAATTTAAAACTTATTTTTTTAAAAACCTAACTTAATTTAACTCAAATTCTCCAAAAATTATAAACTTTTGATTTGATTACTTCAAATCATCAGTCAACCACGGTCAACCGAGCGCCCGAGAACCCAATCGGGTGCCCGACCCCTTATTCGGCACGTCAGCATGGTCTTTGAGGTGCCCCTGGTTTTACAAAACCACGGACGCTGAGTCAAAACCATGGCCACCGTCTGATCTCGGGTGCCCGAAACTTTTTTCTAACCCGGGTGCCCTCCAATTCACTCGGGCGCCCAGTCAGGGCTATATAAGCCCCAGCCCAACAACCCCCAACTCCACACCAAGGCACTCCCTAAAGTCTTTTACACACCTCTTACTCTCTATTTCTCCCTTCAAAGTCTTCCCCAAGCGATCACTATCCTCTCTACCTAATCTCCGACTATGCCTCCTTGGTCAGATTTTTTGGTCTTAAACGTGTCCTTAAATTCTAGATTTTTAATTATTATGCCATTTATTTTGTTTAAAAAATATCGTGTTACTGAGGCTAACCCCGTTGCTGAGCCTAGCCCTGATGCTAGGTTCCCTTCATTAGCCCTCTTTAATAAGTTTGCAACCACTATCTACAAACCATTCAAAACCCATTATCTTAGTAGAGGCTTTTTTAACCAATCCTATCCCTTAGCTGTAGAAGTCATTAACTACTACCAATTTGATCGCTTAGTTTATTGTAATAGTTCAATAAACACAATCTTATGTGCTAAATTCTATAATTACTTGGTTAAGGTTGATGACTTTTGCTATTCTACCATGGTCCAGTCTCTTCCATTTACCATTACTCCTACCTTATTTACTCGATTTTTTGGACTACAACCCTCTCAGTCCACTTTTGTCTGCTACCCTCCTAGGGACCTTCTTTTCCTACTCCATACTCTCACATCACCCTTGACACACTCTACTCTTATTTTTCGGGGGTGTGAGAGATTCGACTGTGTCGAACTTTCGATCCGTCGATTTGCATATCCAGGACTACGTACTCTATCAAGTCTTGGTCTGCTGCATTCTTCCACTGACCTCTCAGGATGTAGCGGTCATGTGACCTTTTCATTTCTTCCTTCTCTATGCCATGATTCACCACCTTGACATAAACATCGGACTTCATATTTTCCAAATGATCATTTAAGCGTCCAGTGTCTCTACCCGATCCAGAGTGCAAACACCTTACTGTCACATCTTGACCGCACACTTCCACTATTATGGACGTGATATTGCTTCTAGAGAGATCATTGGGATGATGGAGTTGGATGAAGTAGGGATTAGGAACTTCTCCTTAGCAGCAATAAACGTCTCGGCCACCGGGGTCATCTCATGGAGACGACGAGACGCTCCACCACACGACAATTCAAAGGACGACAAGGACTTCGATGTGTCGGGCATCTCTGCCGGGATCGAGGAGCAGTTGTAGTAGCCTCCACAACCCCCTCCTCCTATGACTACGGGCCAGCGCCTCACTCGGATTGAGCAGGAGGTTCACAGTCTTCGGGAGGAGATGAAGGCCCATCATACAGAGAGGATGGACATAGACAGGCCCGACACAAGGAGAGGCTAGTAGCAAATCAGGCTCGACACACAGCGATAATGGCTCTGTTTCGATCATGGCATCCGGGCCCTTCTTGGTATCCAGACCCTTCTTCATAGTCTAGCTTTGTACATTGACTATGGATGGATTCGAACTTGACTTGTCTATTGACCTTGTTTATGACTTAGTTGATTCTGGTTGACCTCTATTGAGTTGATTAGGGTTATTTGAATGTTCTCAGTAGAATAGGCTTATTTATTCACCTATGAGTTTTTGATAACTCTTGTCATTTTTTAAAATCAATTTTCAAAAACTATTAACTATTTTTCAAAAATTCATATTTTTAAAAATCATATTGTTCTTTTTTCTTTTCGTCTTAGTTTTTCAAAAAATTATCCCCTTTAAAACTAGGGATATCTTCGTTATGGACTTATCTTAGGACTTAACCCTAGTTTACATGCTCCTATAGACTTAGAAGTCAGCATCTCACAAGCACATTAGGATACATTGATTGACAACTTAGACTGGGTTGAGATGCTTAGGTTTATGCCTTGACTCAAGATGCTTTAAGTCAGTGCATCAAGATTAGTTGGGGCAATAAATACAATTGAACAACAATCAAGATAAGTAATCAAGCTTAGAAAGTCTAACTTAAACAGACTACTTAACTTGACTAACCTAAGTGAAAGATACTATTTTATAACAGTTTGTAAGTAACAAACTAGGTTAAACAGGGACCCAAGAAATTAAGATTTGATTATTTTCAATTTTTTTAAAAAATTATTGCATGGTTTACTTTACTTAGACTTAAATCATGCTTGGACTGAATAGGAATATTAACTTGGTTCAAATTCTGGTCTTTAGCATTAATTCTATGTTATTGCTTAATTATTTCATACTTACAACTTATCATTTGCTTTCTTAATAATAATAATAATAATAATAATATAACTCTTGACATTTTATTTCTTAGAATTACTTTTTTGAAATTTTTCTTATATTTTCAAAACTCACATGCTCTGAAACTCAATTTTTTTTCTCCCTTCTTTCTTCTTAATCAATTTTTTTTTTAAAAAAAAGAGGAGAGTAGAGAGAAAAAATACTCTCAAAGAATATCTATTGCAAAGTTTTTTTTTATATATGGCAAAGAGGGAGAGTAGAAAAAGTAAAGTTAAAAAGATTTTTCAATTTTCTCTTTTTCAAACTTTTAATTATTTTTCTTTTTCAATACATTATTTTTCAAGGTTTCGAAAGAATGCTTTAGTTAACTCTATTTTTTTTTCAAAAAATGCTTTCACTTTAACTTATAGTTTTACTCAGAAATTTTCAAAATATTTTTTCAAAATTATACTTAGAATTATTTTTCAAAATAATGAACATTCTCATACATAGAATTTTTCAAAACAATTAGAAAATCTTTCAAATTGAAAATTATATATTTTTTCAAAAGTTTTAGGGGGAGAATTTCAAATCAAGGGGGAGCTTTATGCACTATTGCAATCTTGTAAATTTTTCTTTTCAAAAATTACAAATGTTTTAAAAACAAAGGGGAGATCACTTATCAAGGGGGAGAGCTAAAAGATTCTTTTCAAATTTTTCAAAGCCTTAAGGAAATTGCTTTAATATTAAATCTATTGTTTAACTGTATTTTAGTTCTTGCTTATACATAATTTTTAACTTAATTTTTGAACTGGGTTATCATAAATCAAAAAGGGGATGATTGTTGGTGTTGGAAGTACCAGATCGAACCTGATTTTGATAATGGCAAAGGGTTCAAAGTTAAGTTTGTATTGTGATCTAATGGATTTACTAAGTGTGCAAGAAAGTTCTAGTTTACCTAGGCACGAAGTCCTGACCTACAGGGTTGAGCATGAAGTTCTGGTCAAGGACTGGGCACGAAGTCCTAGCCAAGGGCTAGGCACTGAAGACCTGAGTCCTCTTAGGCGCTTGGCTTCTTGGGCCATATAGAACGTGGCCCGCACCAGAATAGTTTCCTACCGAGTGTCAAGGAGAAAGAAGCTTATGGTTTTTGATATGTGGTGATTGATGAATGGAGAACATTGTAATGACCCTCTCTTACTAACATTGACCTTATAGGGTTGTTACGTTGACCTTACTATTGGGCCAAGACCAGTTGAATAAAAAATAAATAAATTTAATTCTTGCTGGCTTTACCAGGGTTTAACCCCAAAACCTCTTAGGTGCAAGACCCAGCCACTAACCATCAGCCCAACACTCCTTTTCTTCTACATTCGCACCAGTCGACTGATGACCTTATCAGTCGACTGATGCAGTCGACTCCACCTAGGAATCACTCGAACAATGTTTCTGTCCCCTCGAATTCACGAGGGCAGTCGACTGATACCTGAACCAGTCGACTGATACCTCTGGAACTGCAGTTTCCAGATTTCAGAAACATTGATCAAGTATACATATGCACCCTATTTCAACCACACAACAAATAGAAGACTCATAATCATATAACCATCATAATTGGACTTAATCATACTCCATTTAGCATGCATTTCAATTTTAATATCTTCTTGCAGAATAAACATAACTAACATGACACAAAACTCAAGAAAACACATAACATTCTATTGTTTAGAGCTTGGTATATTAACAAACTCATCCCGAAGAATCTCATTCCACTATTCCGCCACCACTGACACAACCATCCAACCTTTGGCCTCCTTGCCTTACATCCTTTCTTTACTTTTATCTGTAATAAAAGAATGCAAACTATAAGCAAATTGCTTAGTAAGTGATACCTGTTGGGGCAATCGGCCCAAGTATGATCTGGAGGATCATGGATTTGATGTGTGTAGTCAATATGATTAAGTTAGGGTTTGTTGTTGGACTAATATGTGTATGTGAGTGTGCAGGTTTGCAGGTACACATAGACTTGGTTGATGTCTTCAGGTGAAGGGTGGCATGGAGGCAAGTTGGAGGTTTGTGTGCGCGCCCGAGGGACCATGGACAAAGCAGGAATGATGAAGTCGAGGGAAGGGACTTCGAGGCGTACGTGAAGAGTAGCATGGAGAAGAGTTGCGGGCTTGTGTGCGTATCTAAGGGATGAGGGCTAAAGTCGAAGAAGGCTTGAAGGTGATGGATTGAGGCTACTGAAGAAGAGATGATGAGCCAAGGGACGCAGACTTTGAGGCATGCGTGAAGGATGGCATGGAGGCAAGCCGGGGGCTTACGTGCGCATCTGAGGGACGGGAGCCGAACATGAAGAGGGCGTGAAGGAAACAGATCGAGACTGTTGTTGAAGCGTCAACCAGGATGAGAGGGTTCGTGTGATGAGTGATTGTACTCGGGAACTATGCCGGGAGGGTTCGAGTGAGGAGAGAAATGTACTCGGGGAGTGTAACCCTAGGCTTAGGAAAGGACCAGTCGACTGCCCCAGGGGCAGTCGACTGGTAATGGCTGGCAATTCGAACGTTGGCTGTAACGGTCGAATCTGAGTGGGACCAGTCGACTGGCCCAGGGGCACTCGACTGGTAGCGGCCAGTTGATACTCGAGCTCTATTTAAAGGAGCTCGTTTAAGGTTACTATTCCTTGGCGAAACTTGCTTGGATAAAGTGAGTTAGTAGCCTGTTGTGCTCAGGTAGTGTCCAAAGATTGTGGTAAGGTTTCTCCACCTACAAGGAGCTACGAGATCTAGCTGGAGGTGCTCCGGGGAATCATCCACCGATAGATTAGGAATCGCCCACATTACGGGTAGCCGTGGAGTAGTTGTTTTATCTCCGAACCACGTATATCGGTGAGTTCTTCCTTGTTTAGTTTAGTTTTAGTTTATTTCGCTTGCGCACTAACCGTTGTAGGAAGAAAAACAAAGAAATCGCTATTAGGTATTAGAGCGAAGGACCGCTCTTGTTGGAATAACCGTCAAAGGAGCACAAGTTAGAGGAGAAAAATGATGGAAGACAAGTTGGGGGATGATATCAACACACCACCCTCCTATGACCATGAAGATTTTGGGTATTGGAGGACTAGAATAAAGACCTGGCTTGGAATGGATTGGGAGTGTGTGATGTCAATAGAAGAGCCTTTTGAAATTCCAAGAGACAAGCACGGAAAGAAGCTCCGACCTCGATATTAGACTAAGGAGCAACAAGAACAATCTAGGGCAAACGGGTAATTAGTATATTAGTTAATATTTTGCCTATTGATGTTTTGAGTGGTGTAGGGGAATATAAAAGTGCACATGAGTTGTGGAACAAGTTGGAAGAATTTCATGAGAACCCTACACAAGCTCAACTAGTTGAAAAGTCAAAAGAGATAAGTTCAATGATTCAAGAAGACCAAAAGAAAGAAGAATTGTCAACCTCATTAATTGAAGTGGCACAATCAAGTGAAAGATCATCCACTTCATCAAGAGAAGAAGAAGAAGTATCAACTTCAAGAATTGAGGGGAATGAGAGACTCTCATCTATACAAGAGCAAGAAAAAGCTCCAACCTCCACCAAAGCCAAATCAAAAGAGCACATCATATGCTTTGGGTGCAACAAGAAGGGGCATTATAAGGACAAGTGTCCACTAGTTAAAAAGGAGATAATCTCTAAACCCAAGTTCATTAATTTAAAATCTAATGTGGGTTATAGGAAAAAGAAAGAAAAGAAGCACATTAGGTGCAATACTTGTGAGGAGCTAGGACATTATCATACTCAATATCCAAGAAAAGGAGAGCTAAAGAAAATGGAACATTTGAGAAGATGGGAAAAAGAAGAAAAGAAGAGGAGCTCACATCAAGGGGGAGCTACAAGGGTAAGGGAGGTAATCCTTAACTTTACTTATGCTCCAAATGCTTTTATGAATGCTAGAATTAAATGATTGTTTGCCCATGCATACTTTTGGATTCAAATATCATGATAGAAATAGAAATACTATTGTATGCCAAAATACCAAAGAATCTATGTTTCATGATAAATCTAGGGTTTCTAGACCTAAGGATCAAGGCATCAACCCTAAGAAAGGGAGACACATGCCTAGGAAAATGGATAGATCTAGGGATGATCAAAATATGCATGGTGATACTAAGGTTAGGAATATAGAGAAGAAAAATCAAGTTTTAAGAGCAAAACTTGATAAATTAGAAAAGAACCTAGATAAACTCATTAGGGGGTCCAAGGGAGTAAGCATGAGGCCAACTGACCAACACCTTAGAAGTGATAGGCCGGGACTAGGATACCATCCTAGGAAGTCAAATGTTAGTAAAATGTCATATTCAAGGATGCTTTATACTTATGGTAAAGAAATGGTCAAAAATGGTAAGGAAAAGTCATTTCAAAAGAAAAAGAAGGATTTGGCCAAGAAAAAGGTGTATAGAGTTAAAAGAGTGATAGTTGAAGGTCAAGAAGCACCGAAGGAACACCGGTGTGGCCTTGCAATTGTGAATGAGTTATCTAAGGAGGTAACTAGGGCTAGGAGCTCAAGGGAGAGCTCTAGGAGCCAAAATGGGATCAATGGTCGATGGATCTCAGGAGGATTTCTCCTAGGAGAATAGATGGACTATGGAATGTGCCAAAGGGTTTGAAAGACTAGTCTTAATCCTAGGGAATTGGCACATTAAAAGGAGATTTATGGAGAAAAAGATGGAAATAGGATCATATTGGGAGAAAATTGATTTTTAATGTATAAATGTCATATAACTTGGTGCTAGAAATGTATTATGGTTAGGCATTGGAAGATACATCAAGGAGAGGCCAAAATTAGGACTTTTGGATAAGTTTCAATGGCACAATTTAAATAGTTTTGAATTTCATGTCAATCTTGAGATCCGGAGTAGATATGTTTGAAAACATATTTTTTCCAAATAGATATAGGCTCCACAAATCTCTCCACAAAATTTCAGATTTTTTGAAGATTTATGGAATTAATCAGGCATTTCTGAATTTGAGACTAAAATACTGAAATACAGGTATCAGTCGACTGGTTCAAAACCAGTCGACTGGTCTAGTGTAAACTCGAAACTGAGAAATTCAAATTACCAGTCGACTGCCCATGGGGTAGTCGACTGAAGTCTCTGTTTAGTTTCGCAGTCGACTGCCCTAGGGGCAGTCGACTGGTATGTGGGGTTTTAAGTAAGAACAGCCGCGCGGGGTGGCCAAAACCTAGGGTTTTGAGTGCCACCCCATGCGAGATCTTCCTCTCCCCGACCTCCTCTTCAGTTCTAAGGCCCTCCCATATCCTCGAAACACTCTCCTAGTCTCCTCTATCTCCGATCTACATCTAGGGTTAGAGAAAATCCCTCTTTGGAGTCAACCAACATCACCATTCATCATGGAACACCCCAAGAAAAGGTAACGAGTTGTGAAGTCCATTTTTCATTAAGTTCATGGTTTGGAACTAATCTATCCCATTTTGCATGTTTTCCTTGTTGTTTTTCATTTTGGTGTGGTTTTTGGTACATGCATTGTTATGGTACATGCTAGGATGGCACATAAGAAGAAAATGGGTGAGGGGTCATCCCGCCAAGGACAAATAGATCCGGAGGGACCTCGGTTTAGGTCCGAGGAGTGTCAAAAGGTGTTTGAAAATGCGGCCTTCATATTAATGGATTGTCGCTATCTCAATCGATTCTACTTCCAGGAGATTCCCTACATCATAGAAATCATTGTATATTTCGGGTTGGAACAACTAGTTTATTGCCAATACTTCATCAATTTCGACCTGTGTAAAGAATTCTATGCCAACCTTACATCCACTAATGCCCAAAACATGATATATGAGTCAATGGTCCAAGGGATCACCATTCCGTTTACACCTGATGTGTTACGATCATTCTTAAGGTGTAAAGTGTCAAATAGTCATTTCACATGCTTCCCCACCGTTGCTGGCCCTCTAGATTTGCCGGGTGTTACCTAGACCAGATTCACCGGCATTATTTTGGTAGACCTCGATATCCTAGGGACCGAATTTTTGAAGCCAAAAACATGAGTCCAATGAGTAATGTTTTGTACAAAGTTGTTCTAGGTTGCATTCTTCCTATCATTTCAAAGGGGCGGTCGAGGATTCGACTTCCCCATTTGGTGTTGATGTATGCCTTAAAGAGACGATTGGACATTGGCATAGCTCGCCAGGTTTTTGCATCTATTACCTACTTCTCCCATGATGTCAATAAAAAGCTATACATGACATTCGGTCATGTTCTGACCAAATTCCTTAAGTCTACAGGGGTCAGAGTCAACAGGGGTCAAATGCATGAGTTATCCAAGGACTATGATGAAATAGGTTCTCGACAGCTTTCTTTTGCTGGGATCGAGAAGCATGAGGGGGAGATTATCTGGCGTCGTCAATGGGCTTCTGTGTCAGCTGATGATGATGATGAGAAGGAGGAGCTCACGGGAGGAGTTCTCTCAGCTTCAGTCTGAGGTAGAGGAGCTGAGGGAGGATTTTCATACATTTCAGCAGTGCTAAATGGATATGCAGATGCAGCAGTAGGAGATGTACGAGATGATGCAGCAGTGGCATCTGGCATATTGGGGTCCTCCTCCTCCTCCTCCAAGCGACGAGATGTAGTCAGCTTGACTTGATGATTCTAGTGTTGAGAGGGTTCTGTTTGGATTGATATTATATCTCTCAAACACTTTATTTTGGGAATTGTAAAACCTTAACTACCTTGGGGCTATGGCCCGTATGACTTTCTTGGTGTTTTTATTTCAAGTCATGTATGAAACCTTGGGTTTTCTTTTTTTTCTGCTTTATGAAGTTATGGTTCATATCTTTGCTATTTTTATGTCATGACTTGAATATTGTTTGGAATTTATGAATTGCTATTGGATGATAAGATATGACTTTGAATTAAAATCTTTGATTATGCTTTCATAATCCTCATATAGGGTGTTAATTCATGGTATAATGTTAAGAGTATGGAATAAGGTTTTGTTGATATTATAGGAGTTAAGTGTTAGGATCGAACACGTCCGCTAAAGGGGGGTGAATAGTGATTTTCGAACCCCTTTTCTTCCTACATGGTTAGTTTGCACAGCGGAAATGATAATAAACAAAATAAACAATACTAACCAATGCTAACACGAAGATTTACTTGGTAGCCACCCTGGTCGGGTGACTAATCCAAGAATCCGTCGATGGATCACTCCCCGGATAACCTCCGGCTAGCTCTCGTCGCTCCTTGTGGGTGGAGAAACCTCACCACAACACCTTGAAAACCTCTGAGCACAAAGACTACTGTTTGGCCCTTAACCAAGACCAAACTCGTCAAAAATCTCAGCCACCACGATGTCCTCTTTAAATAGGACTCGGGCTGAAACTTAAGGCACCTAGGAGGCAACCTCCCCCTTAACCTATGTCTTTTCCAAATTTTCACTCTACCAAGGTTAAGTTCTACCCAACTTAACACCCTAACACTATGTTGAGTTATACCCAACTCAACACCCGAGTTCTTCTCCCTTGGACACCATTAAAGGCTTGCTCCCAAGCAACCTTACCCCTAGTGCCAAAACAAACTCATCCAACACTTAGACACTCCTAAGGGTTTGCAAACACACTTACTAGGATATACTTTATCCTAGAAAAATATGATTTCATGAAAATGTCAAGTGCGCTTGACTTTTGGTAGAATTTCTAATTTCCTTAAAAGATTGTCATTTCGTATTAATTTGTAAATGTATCTCTAATTCTATGAGTTTGTCAAAGCTAACCATCATAATTCGACACATGAAATTGTCCTCAATTCATTTCCTTATCCATATCCTTAATATGCTGAAAGTTTCCCCCTTTTTATCTCTAAACCCTAGATACACAAGAGAAACTTATCAAACTTCCTTGAATTTTCCATATGGCCTCATTTTATATAATCACCATTAACCCATGAGGCACACCTTTACTCAACCAGTATCATCAAGGATTTTAATTTAGACATCATATTCTATCATCCAATAGTCATATTCCTATTTCAGCCTACAGACCAGTTGACTGCCCCTGTGGCAGTCGACTCCCAAAACTCACAGAATATTTCTGGGCTCTTACCAGTCGACTGCCCCTAGGGCAGTCGACTGATACCTGAATTTCAGGTTTTCCAGCCCAATTTTAGTAATCCCTAAATAATTCTATAAATCTCCAAAAATTATAAAATTTTGTGGGGAGATTTGTGGGGCCAATGTCTACTTGGGAAAAACTTGTTTCCAAACAACTGTACTCCGGATCCCAAGTTTGGCACGAAACTCTAATTTCTCTAAATTGTATCATTTTAACTCCTCCAAAAAGTCCTAATTATGGCCTTTCCTTGATATATCTTCTAATATCTGGCCATGATACATTTCTAGCACTGAAATACATGGTTTCTATCCACTAAAACCTAATTTTACCAATTATAACCTCATTTTCACCTTTTTCTCCTTAAATCCCCTTTTAATGTGCCAAAACCTAGGATTAAGACTTAGCCAAGTCTTCCAACCCTTTTTGGTACATTTCACCTAATTTCCTAGGAGAGAATCTATTGTGATCCATTTACCATGGAACCCAAAGGCTCCTAGAGCCCCCCCTTGAACTCTTAGCCCTAGCCACCTCCCTAGGTGACTCAATCCATACTAGACCACACCGGTGTGCCACCGGTGATTCTTGGCCTACAAATTGGACCTTCTTAACCTTGGACACCTTATCCTTGGTTAAGTTACCCTTTCTACCTTTGGATGGCACCCACTTACCATCCTTGGACTTACCCTCCATTCCATGATTATATGCCTTCCCAGCATATTTCTTTCCATCTACCTTGGAGGTCTTAGACCGGTATCCCAAGCCCGATCTATCATAGTTGGGTTTTAAGCTACCCAACACCATGTCTAAGCCCTTAGATCCAACCGTGAATCTTTCTAGGGTATTTTCTAATGTATCAAGCCTTGCCCTCAAGGCTTGATTTTCCCTTTCCAAATTTCTAACCTTTGGATCCATGTGTCCATCATGGACATTCCTAGGCCTAACCTCCTTTCTAGGTACATTCCTTCCCTTCTTGGAATTAGTGTCATGATCCTTAGGTCTAGAGGTCTTGGGTTTATCATTATGCATGCTTTTCTTAAAGTTGTGTTCTACCTTGTTAACCCTAGTCCTATCATTATATCTAAATCCGAAGTTATGCACCATTAAGCATTTTTCATGAAAACTAGCATGCATGGATGAACGATTAATTCTATTTTTATCATGGATAGAGGAACTTAAATATGAATTACATTTTAGCCTAGGGTTAGGAATTACCTCCCTTACCCTTGTAGTCCCTCCTTGTTGTGAGCTTCTTTTCTTTCTCTCCTCCTTCTCCCATCTTCTCAAATTCTCCATCTTCTTTAGTTCTCCTTTCCTTGGACACTTAGTATGAAAGTGCCCCAGCTCTTCACATGTGAAGCATCGAATTTTCTTCTTCTTAGCTTGGGCTTCTCCATTCCTACAACCCATATTAGATTTAAATTGAAAGGACTTGGGTTTAGGAATTACCTCCTCTTTACCTTTTGGGCACTTATCCTTATAGTGCCCCTTTTCATTGCACCCAAAGCATGTGATGTGCTCTTTCTTCTTTGCTTTGGTGGAGGTAGAGGCTAGGTTGACTTCTTCAACCTTGGAAGAGGTGGATGCTTCCTCTTGATCTGGGATTGATGAGGGTCTCTCCTCCCCCTCAATTCTTGAAGTTGATACCTCCTCTTCTTCTCTTGAGGAGGTTGATGATCTTTCACTCAATTCCTCCTCTTCACTTGATGAGATGGTCAATTCCTCTCCTTTTTCTTCTTCTTGAACCATTTGACACATCTCATTGGACTCTTGAGATTGTGTAGGCTTCTCATGACTTTCTTTCACTTTGCTCCACAATTCATATGCAATTTGATATTTACCTACACAACTCAAAACATTGTTAGGCAAAAGATTAACTAAAATTGTCATTACCTTTTCATTTGCTCGGATTGATCTTGTTGTTCTTGATTCCAATATCTATGCCTAAGTCTCTTTCCGTGCTTATCCCTTGGAATCTCGAACGGCTCTTCTAGCCCAATCTTAAGGTTCCACTCCATCTCGAACCACTTCTCCATCCGTGACTTCCAATACCCGAAGTCTTCATGGTCGTAGGCCGGCGGAGTGTAGATGTCGTCCCCGAATTTGTCTTCCATGTTCTTCCCTCTAGCTTTTGCTCTTCTTGGCGGTTAGTCCAATCACGAGCGGTCCTTTGCTCTGATACCAATTGTTAGGATCGAATACGTCCGCTAGAGGGGGGTGAATAGCGATTTTCGAACCCCTTTTCTTCCTACAAGGTTAGTTTGCACAGCGGAAATGATAATAAACAAAATAAACAATACTAACCAATCCTAACACGAAGATTTACTTGGTATCCACCCTGGTCGGGTGACTAATCCAAGAATCCGTCGGTGGATCACTCCCCGGATAACCTCCGGCTAGCTCTCGTCGCTCCTTGTGGGTGGAGAAACCTCACCACAACACCTTGAGAACCTCTGCGCACAAAGACTACTGTTTGGCCCTTAACCAAGACCAAACTCATCAAAAATCTCAGTCACCACGAAGTCCTCTTTAAATAGGACTCGGGCTGAAACCCTCGCCACCAGTCGACTGCTCCAAGGGCAGTCGACTGGTGCCAGCCAAATTCAACCGTTACACCCTAACGTTCGAATTTTAGCCAACTCACCAGCCACCTACTAGTCGACTGCTCCAAGAGCAGTCGACTGGTCCCCAGCTGAATCCCTTCCCGAGTACATTCACACAGCACTCGATCCTCACGATTCGACTGACTCCTCATCCGTAGCCTCAACTATTGCCTTCGCGCCCTCTTCATCTTCGGCTCCCGTCCCTCGGATGCAGGCAAGCCTCCTGCTTGCCTCCATGTCATCCTTCACGCATGTCTCGAAGTCCGCGCCCATCAGCTCATCGTCTCTGCTCTCCCAAGTCCCTCGGATGCGCACGCAAGCCTCCAGCTTGCCTCCATGCCATCCTTCACCGTACCGAGGTCGTCCAATCAAGTCCATATGTGTAACCTGTACAACCTGCACACTCAACATACACATATAAGAATACAAGGGAAAACCTAACTTAAACCCTTTGCCCAAACATCAAAACCTATGGTCACTCCAGTCCATCTTAGGGCCGATTGCTCCAACATTAAGGAAGGTTGAAAAGTGTGGGTTAAGAATAAAAGAGGGGAAGGTTTTATCATAGTACACATTTATAAAGAAAAAGGGGGAGTTGAGGGCAATTCTATGTATCAAATTGTAATAGTTAGCTTTGGTAAACACATGGATTCATAGATGGATTTCAAAGTTGATACAAAATGATCATTTTTGAGAAAATTAGAGTTTGTACCAAAAGTCAAGCACATTTGATATTTTTCATGGAACTATACTTTTCTAGGGTAGAGTATATCTTAACAAATGTGCTTGCAAAATTTCAGATTTTCCTGAATTTTCTAGGGGTTTCTGAAATTCGGCTAAAATTTCAGACTGGGACTGTATCAGTCGACTGCCCTGGGGGCAGTCGACTGATATCTCTGTGTGTGTTGAGAACAGCAGAGGGCAATCGACTGCCTCAGGGGCAGTCGACTGGCAAATCTGTATGTTGATTTCTGAGGGGTTTTTCAGAAATATGTTGAGTTCTTTTTAGCACTAGGGATAGGATTGTTTGGGGCAATCTTTTTGATGGTGTCAAAGGGGGAGAACTTGGGTGTTAAGTTAGGTTTAACTTGTGGGGTTAAGTTGGGTATAACTTAACTTGGCGTTGCAATGAGAATTGAAAATTGGGAGAAAGCATAAGTTAAGGGGGAGGGTGTCTCTTGTTTGTTATGCTTTAATTTTCAATTGCTATTGCTATTGTTGCTTTTGTTTACTTAACTTAAGCATATTGCCACACATCAAAAATGGAGAGATTGTTGGGGCAATCGGCCCAAGTATGATCTGGAG
The DNA here is from genome assembly GCA_024364735.1 of Boesenbergia rotunda. Lineage (NCBI taxonomy): Eukaryota > Viridiplantae > Streptophyta > Magnoliopsida > Zingiberales > Zingiberaceae > Boesenbergia > Boesenbergia rotunda. The sequence continues at coordinate 641,769 of JAGFNQ010000307.1, read as the reverse complement.
GATCATGGTTTTTATGTGTGTGGTCAATATGATTAAGTTAGGGTTTGTTGTTGGACTAATATGTGTATGTAAATGTGCAGGTTTGCAGGTACACATAGACTTGGATGATGTCTTCAGGTGAAGGGTGGCATGGAGGCAAGCTGGAGGTTTGTGTGCGCACCCGAGGTACCATGAACAAAGCAAGAACGATGAAGCCGAGGGAAGCAGACTTTGAGGCGTACGTGAAGGGTAGCATGGAGGCAAGCCGCGGGCTTGTGTGCGTATCTGAGGGACAAGGGCCAAAGTCGAAGAAGGCATGAAGGCGATGGATTGAGGCTGCTGAAGCAGAGACGATGACCCAAGGGACGCGGACTTCGAAGCATGCGTGAAGGATGGCATGGAGGCAAGCCGGGGGCTTACGTGCGCATCTGAGGGGCGGGAGCCGAAGATGAAGAGGGTGTGAAAGCAACAAATCGAGACTTCTGTTGAAGAGTCAACCAGGTCGAGGGCGTCCGAGTGATGAGTGATTGTACTCAGGAACTAAGCCGGGAGGGTTCGAGTGCGGAGAGAAATGTACTCGGGGAGTGTAACCCTAGGCTTAGGAAAGGACCAGGGGCAGTCGACTGGTAATGGCTGGCAATTTGAACATTGGCTATAACGGTCGAATTTGAGTGGGACCAATCGACTGCCCCAGGGGCAGTCGACTGGTAGCGGCCAGTTGGTACTCGAGCTCTATTTAAAGGAGCTCGTTTAAGGCTACTTTTCCTTGGCGAAACTTGCTTGGATAAAGTGAGTTAGTAGTCTGTTATGCTCAGGTAGTGTCCAAAGATTGTGGTGAGGTTTCCCCACCCACAAGGAGCTACGAGATCTAGCCAGAGGTGCTCCAGGGAATCATCTACCAACGGATTAGGGATCGCCCACCTTACGGGCAGCCGTGGAGTAGGAGTTTTATCTCCGAATTACGTATATCGATGTGTTCTTCCTTGTTTAGTTTAGTTTTAGTTTATTCCGCTTGTGCACTAACCGTTGTATGAAGAAAATCAAAGAAATCACTATTCACCCCCTCTCTATCAAGACAACAACGATCTAACAATACCTATCTCACAAAATATGCATTCGATATAAAACATGTTATGCTCACTTTAAAACATGTGTAACTGAAAATGCTATTCTTTAACATGGAAAAATGCTCATGAATACATTTGTAACAATTGCTTGCATTTGAAAACTTTGCTTGAACTGAAAACGCTTAACTTGTTTGAAATAAATGCTTGCTATGGAAAACTTGAAACTTATCTTCTTATACTTCATATTCTTCAAAATAATAAACATCTTCCTTTGGGCCCCGGCATAGTACCAATGCACGCATCCCTAACAGGTTTCGGGGTAGCTAGCCACCGAACCCTGATAGAGCGTCTACTAGCTTGCCTAGTTGGGCCTTGCGCCCATGGGCCTTGTGCCCGGTACATACCGCTTAAAAGTAATATACCTAACTTGTACTCATGCTTATACATAACATGTTTAAACTTAGCACATATCTTGCACATAGAAAGTAGGGTTCCCAAAACTTGCTTTTGGGACATCTTAAAGCCTTGGTCGTGTACTCATCAATGCACCTTGCGTGCCATAACCCCAAAACTTGCTTTTGGGCAAATCAAGACCGCGGTTTTACTTTGTACTTCCATCGAGCACCTTGCGTGCTAAAATCCCAAAACTTGCTTTTGGGTAAATCAAGACCTTGGTCTTGCTATACTAAGATCACATCATCCAAAGACTTAAAATCATGTTTAGAATCACACGAAAATTACTTTTATTGCAGGTGAGTGATCTACTTACATTCTTGTGCTTCTAAACTTACTACATCGGCGTAGGATCTTCTTCCGTGTGCGATCCTCCAACCCTTGACACTAGGAGAGAACCCTAGCTTCCTCTTGGCAAGAAACTCTAACTTCTCCTTTCTTTGTTTTCGCAGGGAAGAAGAAGGAGGAGAAAACCCTTGGTTTTCTCTCCTTTCCATCCTTTATATACTAAGTGGAAGTTGAACCATCTCCCATAAAGGATGCTTACTATTACTTATCTAATATTGGTTCCATATTCTAATGAGATGATTACTATCAATAATGGAAACTTGAAACCAATCTAAATCGCAAGTCGCGGGTTTGAGCCCTTGCTCCGACCCCTTTAAAAGAAAATGTTTAGTTTCTTTTTGTTTATTTTGAAATTTTTTTTGAAAAATTCAAGTGTTACAAACACGATGGTGTTAGAGGCAGTTTCATAGGGCTCTTCCTCCCTATCACATGGTGATCAACGAATGATCATCACAAAGTATGTGCTAGAGGCGATTTTCCTTATTCCTTCTTCATTCTATATGGCATTTGAGATTGGAAATATAGTAACAAATCATTGGAAGCTATGTTTGCACTAACTTGGGCAGGAAAAGTAAAAAAGCATGATGGCAGATAACATGGAGATTCTCTTCTAACAAACTATATAAGTATCCCAAGTGGGAGCTTCTAGGTACATTGGTTCTCTGGTTCTCGCAAGTGGAGGTGACTCATCTCCACCTCAATTCTTCTCTTTTGGTTTTCGTTTTTCTTATTCTTCTCTTCCGCTGGAATCTGACTTAAGCGTCGGAGGGACCACACCAGCAAGTTTGGCCAAGCTCTACTTGGTATTGACATCTCAAGCAATTGGATCTCGTGAGTAGGAGAGCAAATCTAGCTTTTTGAAGAAGAGGAGCCCAAGCAAATGGAAAAAGAGGCCATTAGGGATGTTAAAAAGAGAAAAATATGGAATTGAAGAAATGTTTATATTAAGGGTTGAATTTTTAACCTCGTGACTTAGTTTTTAGAAATTTTAAAAAATTTAGGAACTCAAAATCATTATTAGTGCAATAATGAAGCATGCTTTGAGGGGGAAGTTCACCTTAAAGGCATGAGTTGGATATGAAAGGGGGAGAATTTAAGGATTGTGTTTCTAGGTTGAGCATTGGATGAAATGGAAGATATTCAACCTTCATTGGTGAGAATTTAATAAGATGAAAGAGTTTTGAGAAATTATTTTTGATGTATGTTAAAGGGGGAGAATGTGTAGGGTTTAAGTTAGGAACCCTTCATTCATATTTTGGCATGAGGAGAGGAATGAAGTAGGATTGTTGGGATTAAGTTTTAACCTAACTTAAACATATTGCAAAACATCAAAATGGAGAGATTATTGGTGCAATTGGCCTCTAGTTAAGATTGACTAGGTTGACCGAGCCGAGTTGACTCAAGTTCGGGTTGCAATGTTTGATCAATATGTTAAGTTGGTTGAGCGAAGAGTCAAGTAGATCAAGGTTGATTGGATATTTGACAAGATACGGAAAGTCCAAGTGGGTCATAGGTAATAGAACATTTGGCTGTCGGAAGTCTAATATAGAGTTGACATGAGATAGAAAGTCCAAGTGAGTCATGAAAAATTGAACACTTGGTGATGATGAAAGTTCTTGCAATTCAAGGTTGATTAGATGCTATATAATGATGACGTTCTGATAGGTTAAGGTTGACGAAATGTTGAGCAAAGGAAGTCCTAATATGTTGAGATCAACGGATATAAAGCAAGATAAGAATTTAACTTGATAAGGTTAAAATAGGAGTATGAGTCAATTTATAAGGCGTATTGATCGACCGATAGATTCTAAATCCCAAAATGTTTTTGAGGTGTTTTTAGGGTTTGCTACAGTAACTAGACTTTCTAGTATAGTAACTAGAGTTGTTACATCACTAGAGCTTGCTTCCAATCCTAAACCCTAAAAATTACGTTTACTACAGTAACTTCGGGGTAACGACAATAATTGTGTTCGGGGTTAGTTGCTATAATATTTTTCTACGGTACTAATCGATTTTTGACACTATAGCAGTGAACAAAATGCTTCCAAATCGATTAGTGAATCTCACCGTTCGATTGGTAAGGTAAAAAGAGTTATTCTATATGTTTAAATAGTCATATTCGATGACAATGGATTGGTGAAGGTAACCAATCAACTGATATGCAGAAATCAGTACGAACAATAGCTTATAAAAGAGAAATTGAAGGCAAATTAAAGGAGTTAGTTCTTGAAGATTCTTGAATTATGCATGTGACGTCGATATTGATTCAAGTCTTCGCTGTGTATTCAAACAACAAGCATGAGATCAAAATGAGAAGTGATTGGAGCTATTCACCCTCTCTCCCATCTAGCTCACAGGAGTCTTGATAAGAATTACAAAAAATTAAAGAAAATTGTAAAACAAGAGTCATTAAAGAGGAGGTATGTAATCGTTATTGTCAAGGCAAATAATATTTTAAATCTATGTGTACATATCTTATCAATTTAATGTGATTTTCTAGTACTGATTTTTTGTTGATTTAGATCCCGTTTTGAGAAAAAGGATGTCTTGAAGCTTTAGTGTAAGACTATGTGTATATATCTTATCAATTTAATGTGATTTTTTTAGTACTTATTTTTTGTTGATTTAGATCCCGATTTGAGAAAAGGGATGTCTTGAAGCTTTAGTTAAGAGAAGGTTCTCTCAATTATTATCACAAGGAATTGACTCTTTTATGTTTCTCACAAAACATAAGAGTATCAAAAACTTATTTGGTGCTAAAAAAAAGTAAAAAATGCTAGTAAGGCAATATCAAAATAGTTCATATATAATGTTATTCCATTTAATGTAGTAGATAGTGATCCCTACTATGAATCCATGACAAATATCATTATTGAGGTTGGAATTGAAATAAGAGGTCCCACAGAATGCCAAATTTAGTGGTGTTTATTACAAGAGGGGATGAATGAGATAAATAAATATTTAAGCACTTTAAGATCAAAATGGTGAAATTATGGATGCATAGTGATGTGTGATAATTGGAGCATGCGCAATAAGCATCCAATCATAAATTTCATAATATACTATATCGGCAACATGATATTTCATAGTTTTATTGATTGCACCAACACAATAGGTATAACTGATTTTATTTTATCTTTATTAAATAAAATTATTGATGAAATCAGAGAGAAAAAAATATTGTGCAAGTGGTCACAGACAACAAAGATGCAAATAAGATCTTTGGTACCAAATTGATGATAAAAAATCATATTTGTTTTGGTCTCCTTATTCACTATATTGTATCGACCTCATGCTAAAAGATGTTGGCAAGATAACAAAAGTAAAAAAGTGGGTTGAGAAAGTCAAGCAAATAGTGAGCTTTATATATAATAGTGATAAAGTTGTGAATTTGATAAAGATGTTTACAGATGATCGTGAATTATTGAGATCTAGAATAAACTCGATGTGCGACCAAATTTATTTCAATTGAAAGTCTTGTTCGATATTCTTTAGATTTTAAAAAGGTGTACTTCTGGTGATTAGGAAACATACAATAACACAAGTAAAAGAAGGAAAGAAGTGGGGGGGAAAAAATGCAAACATCATCATGGATGAAAGATTTTGGAAGAGAACTCGTGATATTTATACTGCAATTGAACCATTGGTAAAGGTTTAGAAATTTGTTAACTAAAATAAAAAACTAATAATGCCAATTATCTACTAAGCAATGAATAGAACGAAAATGACAATAAAAGATACTATCACATATTGACAATCATATTGGAATATTATTGATATTCGATGATACAATTAATTATATCATCTACATGTCTGTAGGTAATCATATCATTTATATAAAGTAAATTGTAAAATGTTGCATGTGACAATATAATTTATTTGTTTAAATTATAGAGGGTAAATTATGCCATCAAAATCATTTACAAATTTTTCATTTCTTATTATTTTATTGATATTTTAGCATATTTCATAAACCCGTTACTTTAATATTCTGGAACTTGTCAATATAATGATGTAGTTAAACGACGATTAAAAGTTATAATTAAGAGACTGAAGCCAAACTTAAGTGCAAAAGCTTCAACGTAATACGATATTGATTTGTTTGTATTAGCTGAATGGTGGAGCGATCATGGTGAAGATGTCTCACACATTTGAAAAATTATAATATTCAAAGTCAAACATGCTCCTCTTCATGGTGGCAAAGAAATTGGTGTACATAATCTCGTATACACACAGCTTCATAAACTCTTGGCGATCGAAAAGTTACACAAATTAATTTATGTTCACTACAATATGTAGCTTAGGGTACGAAACTCCATGTGTAGAAAAGAAGATGCATTTTTATCGCCTGATAAATCTCAATCACGTTTTTTTTATGATGATGACATTTTAAATGAATTGATAAGAGATAATGAACCATCAATTTTAGAAAATGATGATTTGACATGGTTAGATCAAGCACTTTAAAGATCAGATGTGTGCTGCTAAAGAACACAACACAACTATAAGGTTATGTTTAGTTATGAGTAATGTAATGAAGTTTATAATGTAATTGGGCTTGGAATATAATTCAGATTTTAATTGTGTTCATAATGAAGTTTTTATAATTTAGATTATATTACATTACAATTTTAAAATTCTATCAAATAAAGTAATCAATCTAATTTTGATTACATTACAAAACTGATTAAAGTGATTATCCCTCACTAAATATTGTTAGTATTAGCCCTAAAGTCAATTATGAGATGATTGACTAGAGAACATTTTCTATCATATTCTATTAATAAAGGCAAAGTTTAGTTATTATATTTACTTCATGTTTCTACCAAATGAATAAGTATAATAATATCCTTAGATAGTAGGTTCTAATCTATATCATATCAATTAGTTGAATTGATAGTGAGATGATATAGAGAACACTACTCTTAATTATTCCTAGTTAAGCATTAATATTCAAGGACAATATTAATTCGTTGAGACTAGCATATAGGTCAATTGATGACTTCATCTCACAAGTCATGGATATAGGATATCAAGTTGACATATATGTATATATTAGAGAAATGTACTAAATTGACCCACCATTAAAAATTTCATGGAACGTTAAATGAATATCATAAACTTTCTCATAGTGATTATTAGTATGAATAGTCCTTAGTCCTGAAGTTACTACGGTTTTCTACATAAGGAGTTGTATGCTTTAGTATAGTCAAACGTCACCCGTAACATGGTAGACGATAATGCCAATCACTGGGTATACAACAAATTATGAGAAGAGATGTAAGTGATGTAGATAGGATATATCCCTCCCATATGAAGAAAGTAATATTTGTGGGCCCCATAATCGAGTAGGTCTATTAAAATGCATGATCATGCTCAAATGAGTTAATATGAGATATTGAGCTCATTTGGTTGAGTGAGTCTACTTGAAAATCAAGAAACACAAAGATTGATTAGAGAATGATATGGTCTATGTCTCATTGATCAATCTAGATATCGAGAATAGAAAGACAAAACATACATTATAAAAGACACGGAAAGGTTATGTTGAATCTCGACATTCTCGTCACTTGGGTAGCAATGATACATTGTTAGATGTCGCTCATTGTTTATGTATCTAAAGTGGTTTAGATACATTGTTAACGTTACACGAACCTATTGAATCACACACAAAGAACACGATGTTTCGGAGATAAATTTATTTTAGTTTGACTAAAATGTAATTCAAAATTGGATTAATTGAGTTAGACTCAAGTGAATCCAATTAGATTATGGGATTGAGTCTAATCCAAGTTAGACTCATTTAGATTAGATTCGACTACTTAAAATGGGTTAATAATTCATTAAAGGGTTTAATAAATTTATTAAAGAGGAATACCAAGAGTCATTCTCTTCATTGGATGAATAGAAGATGAAAAGCCAAAATGAATACCAAGAGTTTTTGGTATTCATTGAGTTTTATTGGCATCAAAATCAAGGGAAGCTCAAATGTTAAAAACTCTTTGTATTCATTGGATGAATACATAAGCTTCTTGCAATTTTCGAAATGGCACTAAGTCATTCATCCATCTTCCTCCTCTCCATCTTCTTGGCCGAAACCACTATTTAGGGTTTTTGGTGATTTTGTGTGAATCATCGCAAGTTGCTAGCATAACCAAGGTGTTTTATCTCCGAGATTGAGATTGTGTTCGTGTGGATACTATTAGAGGCACGGACTGTGGGATCGATGGAGTCGATAGAGGGGCGAATATCGACTTATAAATTTGCTCTGAATCTTCGTTGATCATTCGCTCAATATCAGAGTTGTTAGTAGCAGCGGAATAAAAAATAAAGCAAAACACAATAATAACATGCGGGATTTACTTGATTCCCAACCCCCAGGGTCAGTACGTCCAAGGCCTAATTACGGGTAGTGCCCGTCCACTAGTGCTCTCCTTTCCAGAAGTTTTCCGGAGGCGGAGAAACTCGTCTTATAGTTTAAGTACAAGCACAATAATAGTAATGAAATAAGTACAACTTATGAATAAATGCAAACCAAACAAAAGATGACGATCCCGACCAATCCAGAACTCCAAAGCATCGCGCACTTCCTCCTAGAGCCTCCTTGGTCACATAGCTTCGTCTCGGCACTTTTCCTTTGCAAAGAATGAGTAAGCGGATGTGAAAGTTGATATTCTAAACTGAGGGGTCGAAGCCAGTTTAATACACTGCATTCAGACACCCTAAAGCCCATTGAGACACCTTACAAGTGGTCAACCCTGATCCAAACTAGCGTACTGATCGCAGGGATAAAACCTAAATCCCAGGCGCCTAGGAGAACTGAGGTGGCTGGGATATTTCAAGCGGTTGGGATGGCCTCAACCCCTTGAGGGCGCCCTCCACATAGGGCGCCTGGGTTGATCCGGGCGCCCAGGAAGCCCTTTCTCAGGACCTTATTTTCTTGCGTTTGCACTCCTATCATGCCTCCAACTCCAGGTTCCTACAAGACAAACAAACACAAGACAAACAAATAATTCTAAGGCTTAATGATTGACATCCAGAGCTGACAGGTTTTGACTTTGAATTTCAAATGAAATCCTAGGTCGAACCGACGCCTAATGTTCCCTTTCCCGGGAAACACATCCTCACCTACTCCATTCTGGAGAAGTTACCCTTTGCCAACCGGGACCTCCGATTGGACTTTTGCTCAGACTCCGAGACACTCGGATCTCGAGACGTTCGATCATCAACCCGTCTCTACTTTTGTACGTAGTCCTTGCTTGGCTAAGTCTTTTGCCCGATCTTCGACCAGGAGTTCATGCCCAATTCCTCGAACCAGGACTTCGGTGCCCAACCCTTGACCAGGACTTCGTTCCCAATCCGCGACCAGGATTTTATGCCCAATTCCTCGAACCAGGACTTCAGGCCCAACCCTCAATCAGGTCTTCGGTGCCCAGCCCTCAGCCAGGACTTCGTCCACCTAGCTTCACTCACTAGAACTTCGTCCACCTAGCTTCACTCACTAGGACCCTACTTCACTCACTAGGATTTCGTCCACCTAGCTTCACTCACTAGGACCTAACTTCACTCACCAGGATTTCATTCACCTAGCTTCACTCACTAGGATCCAGCTTCACTCACCAGGATTTCATTCATCGATAAGGACTTCTTTGCTAATCACCTTAATCCTGACTAGACTTCTTTCTGCCAAACATCAAGTCTTGTTCGGCTTAGTCCTTGGTCTATCTGACCAGATATGGGTTTAGTCACTCTGTCAAATATCAAGTCCTGTTTGGTTTATCCCTTGGTCAAACTGACCAACCCTGGGTACTATTCACTCTGCCAAACATCAAGTCTTATTTGGCTAACCCTTTGTCAAACTGATCAAACCTAGGTTTACCCTAACAAACATAAGGACCTGTTTGGCTTAACCCTTGATCACTTTGATCAGACCTTGGTATATTGTCAAACATCGAAATACTAGAGGTTGACTGTTTATATCTGATGTTTTTTCCACCAACAATCTCCCCCTTTCTGATGTTTGACAATAATCATAAGTTAAGTTTTGGTTTAAGGGTTTTAGGTCAATTCTTGGGGAAAAATCAAAAAAAAATCTAACTTAAGGTACTCCCTCCCCCTTTGACACACATCAAAAAAAAATATAAGATAATAACAAAGATTTTAAGTTAAAATTTGCACCAACAATACGATTTTTGAAAATATTTAAGTTTTTTTAAAGAAAACATAATTTTCAAAAATCCTCCCCTTTTTTTTATTAAAAAATATGTACCTTTATCAGAAAATATTTTAAGAGACGTTAAGTACTTAAGTAAAATTTGAAAAGATAAGTATTTTATTGATTTGAATTTTCCTAAATTTGTCATAATCCTAGGAATCTTGTTGGCCACAAGAAAATTTTCTATGTGTCTTAGAGATTTTCTAAACAAGATAAAGTATTTTCAATATATGTATTTAATTTTTAAAAAATAATAAATTTCTTAATTTGGATTCTCCCCAATCTGATGCAATCCTAGGAAACCTTGTTAACCACAAGGAAATCTTTCTTATATGTCTTGGAGATTTTTCCAAACTCAAGTAATTTTTCAAAAATTTTCAATAATATTCAAAAGACAAGATTTTCAAAATATGTTTTAGAAAATGGGAATATTGTATTTTCAAAAATAAAGTATTTTTGAAAAAATAGTATTTTTTAAAAATATAATATTTTTGAAACTTCTAATGATTTCTTTTAATTTGAACATCCCCCTAAGCCTGACACAGTCCAAAGAAGCTTGTTGACCATAAGTTAATCTTCCTCTGAGTCTTAGGGTTTGATTCAAACGAAAAAAATTTCAAAAAAAAATTAACAATGATTTTAAAGTAATCAAAAATTAAAGGACGAATTGTTCTTTTGATTGAGACTCCTCATATGTCTGACACATTTTTAGGATTCCTTGCAAATCATAAGAAAAACTTTCTATGTGTCTTTAGAGTTTATCCAAATTATAAGAGCAATTAATGCATATTTTAGAAAAATATTTTTAAAAAATATGATAATTTTTGAAGAAGTATTTCTTGAAAAATATTTTGAAAGACATAATAAATTTTTGAAAAAATATTTTTTGAAAAGAATTTTGAAAAAAAAAAATATTAATTTTTTAAGCAAAAACCATTTTGAAAGAGATAAATTTTTTAAAAGAATAATTTTTGAAAAATATTTTTCAAAAGAAATGTTAAAAAATCACAAAAAGATAGACTCCCCCTAAACCTGACACCTTCTGGCTACCCTTGTTAACTATAAGGAACTCTACCTAAGTGTCTTAAGGGACTTTAGTGTTGACCTAGAAGATTTGTGTCAAAGTACAGGTCAAACAACTTTCGAAAAGATATATAATTTTTGAAATATATTGATAGATACACACAATCATGCATGCAATTTGTTAAAACATTATTATGTTTAATCATTATTTTTAAAATAGATTTTTAAGAAAATATTCTAAGGATTTTTGAAAATATTTATCAATTGATTAGTTTTTATCATCTCACCCATTCTAAGTGTCGCAGTACAAACAAGCATGGTTGCCTTATGGTTGTTGTGAGATGCTTGAATAATTTTTCTCAATTTAATTTTATAGATTATTTAACATTGGGTTAGATTCAAGTTTAATAATTAATAACTTAAAAGTAAATTTCAATATTGGCTTCCAGGTTTTGGCGAGGCACAGGGGTCTTCTTGGTTATCGGAACAACGACCCTTTCCTTAGACAAAGCATTTTAAAGAAATGATACTTTCAATTTACTTTTTGAGAAACTCTCATCTTTTTGAGAAACTTAATAATAATAAATATATCAAAGTGGTTGAGTGTATAAGGGATGTGATTCTCAGGACGGGTCTTCTACTTCCCCTTTCCTTAGACAAAGCCTTTTAAAGAAATGATACTTTCAATTTACTTTTTGAGAAACTCTCATCTTTTTGAGAAACTTAATAATAATAAATATATCAAAGTGGTTGAGTGTATAAGGGATGTGATTCTCAGGACGGGTCTTCTACTTCATGTGTTCGTACACAAATATCCAACACATCAACTTCATGCTCAACTGTGAAGAGCTCACTAACACCAAGATTGTCAACAGCTTCACTGTCTTCATCAGATAATTCTTTCTTGTGAAGCGGCTGAACAAAATTACAAGTGGTTATTTCTTCATCTTTAGAAAACTCATCATCTTGAATCGTATTTACAAATAAGATTTGATTACTATTACAGAATTGGCTGAATTCTTCATCACACATGAATATCCTTGGGTATGGTGAAGAAGATGTCGATGGTACAAGAGGTTCACTGTTCTTTTCTATCTTAGACTCCTTCAATCGGTGAGGGAATGACTTGGGTGACCCACTGATCATCTCTAGAGGAATAGGAGTTAGATCTTTCAATTCAATGTGCTCTGCTCTCTCCACCCCTTGGCTTGAAGGCTTCACACTGCTCATTGGATCTTGGTAGTGTGCGAGGGAGGCATTGTAAAGTAAATCTTGCTATCTGAGCCTCCAATTGTGTGAACCTCTCAATCTGTGAATCAATAATGGTCTTATTTTCACATGCTATTTTGGCCTGTGCTTCTTGGATTATAGGGGAAGATGCTTCCTTATTTTCAGTCACCTAATCTTAGAGGATTGATGTGACTAGCTCAATTAATTTCAATTCTTCATCCAAGCTTTTATCCATCTGAGACCCTCCTACAGCTGAATTCAAAAGTGACTTACTTTCCAAAGTGATTCCCCTGCAAAATATGTGCACTAGCATCCAATTCTCAAGGCTATGATGAGGACATTGGCGTTGTAAACCTTTGAATTTGTCCCAAGCTTTAAATAGTGGTTCTCCTTCTTGAGAAAAGTTGGCAATTAAGTCCCTCATGTATGTTGTTTTTCTTGAAGGGAAGTAATGGCTCAGAAACCTCTGCTCCATTTATTCCCAACTTGTAATGCTCTGAGGGTGGAGTGAATAGAACCAATTCTTTACTTTATCCTTGATACTGAAAGGGGACGCTATCAATCGAACTACACTAGCTGAGACTCCTTCACAATTTACCAAATTATAGTACCACAAAAAGGTCTCTAGGTGAAGGTAAGGGTTTTCTGAAATTTCTCCTCCAAACTTATGCCTTTGTATCATTGTGATTATCTTGGGGTCAAGCTAGAAGTTGGCAGCTTCAATCTCGGGATCCATAATGGGATACATGAATCTTACTGATATAGGCTTGAAGAAATCATTCAAAGGTCTATTAATCCTATTGAAGCTCATTGGATCAAGTAAAAAATATTAACAAGAAAATGTAAAAAATAAAGCAAAAGAATGAAATATGGAAATTAAAGGAAGTAAAATGCACTGCGAGCTATACACAGTAAAGAAAGTGTAGAAATAAAAGTAAAAGAAATGAAAAAATAAACTATCAATAAAAACAAAGAAAAAGTGTCCAAACCATCTTGTAATCTTATCAACTAATGTTAATGCAAACAGTCCTCAGGAACGATGCCAAAAACTTGATGGATATCCGCAAGTGTACGAAAATATCGTTAAGTAATAAAAATATCGATCCATAGGAACTATTGATTAAACACTAGTTGATTAGGCAAGGTAAGCTATTTAGACTTCGTTGGTTAGTTGTGACAGAGAATAGTCCTCTAGAGGGAGAGAGAAAGAGAGGAGAAGTAGAGATGAAGAGAAGAGAAGAGAGAGAGAAGATTTTTAGGAGAAGAGTTGGATGAGTAGAATCTAGAATTTCGGTCTCACTACAATGCTAGTTGATGTCGTATGTATTATTTTTATCCTAATCTCCATGTCTATGTATTTGTAGAGATCCTAACTATGCACTGGTGTTTGCGTTACAGAATCACACCGGAGTGCTTCTCCCTTTGTCATCTAGTGCCATTAGATAGGCAAAGTAACTTAAAATGTCTAGTTTAGCACGACATATCTATGTCACTCAGGCTACTCCGGTCGTACGATCCTAAATTATATAAGTCATCTCCTAACATGGGATATAGATAAACTCATTAAGTCGTGTTAGCTAACCTCTTGTAAGGGGTTGGCCTCCATTTCGAGGCAATGCCTGAGACATCCAGTTAGAATAGCATACCTGTGTCACTCAAGCTGCCCTGATCATACGATCTCAGATACTTCCTCTACATGATGACCAAACCCTCACAACTACATGTATTCACCATTCACACATTTACACAAACACAGAGTAGGCATAATACATATAAAATAAAGCATGGATATTTCATTGAATAAGAAAATGCATCAATTCATAGTTCATACAACATTATCACATTGTAGCTACTTCCTACATCCTAGATTTGGAAAAGGGAGGAGGATGCTTATCGTGGTATTGTCGGTCTTCTTAAAGCGCCTCCTTGCTCTGGAGGTAGACAGATCGACGAGGATGAAGGGTCTAGGGTTTCCCCTAGAGAGAAAACCCCTTATCCAAGCCAAGGGGTGAAGCCCTAAAGCTAAAGATGTGAGAAAAAAAGAAGAAAATCCATTTTTATAGCTCATTCTGTAGGTGGTAGCACATGACGTGTGGGGAGGCATGACCCCCCATGTGTGAGAAGAAATTGCATTGACACTGAAAGGTTGTATGTCTGGTATTTCAAGGCTTACTCTAATGTTGTAGAGTCGGTTGAGTGTATTCCTTTGAGACACTTGGCCATCTGTTATTTTAGAGACCACTGTTCCTCTAGGTAAGATACCTGCTCTTTTCCTTTATCATGGAGGTCTACGAATGATAGTTGTTGTAGGTCTTCCATCAATTCCTCGGATAATTTTTCTTCTGATTTCTGATTTCTTCTCAGGACCCTAGATAGCTCTTCCTTCAACTTCTGATTTTCTGCTATCAAATACTGAGTATAATTAATTAATTCTGAAATCAAACTCCTGTCATCATATTGTACTGTTGGAGGTGGTAACGGCTTTAGTGATAGCTTCAAATAGCTTCCCGCACACAGAGTGCTAGTAGTCAGTTTGCAATTTAAACAATGGCCCCTTGATCTTTGGTTTGTAACTCTTTTGGAGAAGATACACTTAATAAATTGAGAATTTATCTCCTGGTTCAACTGCCATTCATGCTCACATATGTACTGTTCTTCCGGTATGTCTACCTGAACCTGCCATCCTTGAGTTTCCCCTATTAGCACAAATAAGGTTTCAGGTAAAGAACTCGTTACCAGACTGCAATAATGCTCTGTGTCATGTTCGCCTTCCGAGACGCTGCAGATTGCATCACTATCTATTTCCTTGGGATCTATTGATACGATATCAAATTCTTTTGGTAGGTCGAGTTCACTCAGCATTGCAACTCGTTCCTTGTTTCCCACTTTGTTCCTGCATTCTCGTGCAAAGTGTCCTTCTTCACCAAAAATAAAACATTTACATTTGCATACCTTTGCTCGATCATTCTGATATTTTTTCTTTATGACCCTGACGTGAGATTTGTGGGGCTTCCCTTTGTATGACCTTGCTTTTCTTAAACCATACCTTCTTGCCGGTTTCTAATAATGGTATGGTAAAGGAATACGAGAACAAAATTAAAGATCTTTCAGGCTTCTTTGAAGAGATGCCTGTTTGCACATTTTCATTTGTTCTTGGTAGGCATAATGTATTCTGGGTAATACGCCTATCGTGTTTCCTTGATGCTTTTCCTGGAATTTCTTCTCGAGGTAGCCACCAATGAGGGGTGGCATTTTTTTGTAGAACTTACTTGAAAGCTCTTCATTTACGAACATGCGTCATGTTTTGGCTGCTAACACTTTGTATTCATTCATATATGAAATTAAATCTTTTGTATCATGACATACCAGTCTTTCAAGGTCCAGGTAAGCTTGATTTTGCTCTACTGTTGAGCCTAAAGCTGGATCCTCTAAGGTGATTATTCTTCGAATTTGTGTTAGCACATTCTGAGTTTCATCTGCCATCCCGATTAGTTTGTCATACTGATCCGAGAACATCATTCTCCATTGAATAAAGGTCTTTTTCTCTGTCTCCCCAGAAGATTTTCAATATATTGCACCTTGGTTCTATTATCACTCTAGATCTTTGAATCCACCACGTTAGTAGTAATTGATTCCCATCTGGAAATAACGTCATGATATAAGCCAATATTATCAGGGAGAACTAGCATAGCACCTATTTGTTGTTGTGCCGAAGGTAACGCCAAGGTTTCATTGGAATACATTTTCTGGATATTCCCTATTTTTGTGTCATAATATCCTGGGTCATTATACACATTTGGTTCTTCCCTTTTGATAGTTGCAGGTGCATATTGAGGAGGTCCCATGGTAGAATCCGGAGGTGGATTGTAAGCAGATACGGCTGATGTTGATGGTAATAAACTTTCGTTGGGCCTCTGCTCCGGATAATCCATCTCTATTTGTTCCTCAATTGTGGCCACATACTCTTCTTGGAGTTCTTCTGTATTAATGTCAAAGCTAGTGGAAACAGAATGGAATTCAGTAAGAGAGGAAGAGGACTCATCTGAAACATCATCATCCCATGAAGGATTTTCTGGCTTATATATGTAGTAGTAGTCTGGCTTTTGTGGAATTGCATGACACATAATAATCATATTTTCTACTTGGCTCACCCAATGTATCCCATTTGGGATCTTCAGATGCTACATATTGGAAATAGTTATCAGGAAATAAAGGGGAATAAGTATGAGGAGTATCCCCATCACCTTCCGCGAATGGATTGATCCATTCATTATCAGAGAGTGTATATAAATGCTCCTGCTGCCACCATTGCCTTTGTTGCTCAATTTGTTGATGTTCTTCACAATACTCTTCTACTGATATCCGTCCTTCCAGTAGTCTTCTAAAAGGATCTTCATGATAATTTTTGGTTCTAGAAACGGAAGGGTTATCTTTGTGAAGAGAGACTGGCCAGTATTCCTCATCAGGAATAATATATTCATGTGGTGCAGCATAAATAACTTGCTTGCCCTTTTACAGCCCTTCTTGTGGTGGTGCTTCTGGTGTTGAGTACTCTGGAATTTGTTGATTTGTTGATCCAAATCCTTGGGTACCCCTTTGGGTACTTGTGAATTCATCCACTTCAATTACTTCAGGAAGACTTATTCTCTCAATAATTAGCTGGGACACCGCTTCCCCTTTGAAAATCATAATATTTTCATAATTGAGGTTGAATACCAGAATTTTTACCTCTCCTCTATAATCTTGATCGATGACACCAACTCCTACATGGAGCCCCTGCTTCCAGGCTACTCCAGATCTGGTGGCTACTCTTCCATAGTGTCCTTCTGGTATTTGTATTGTTATACCTATAGAGAGCAAGACCCTATCTCCGGGGCTTATTTCATAATTATCAACAATCTTTAAGTCATACCCGGCTGCTCCCATGGTCTTCCGTTGTGGAATAAAAGCATCTGGATGAAGCCTCTTGACTTTTAATACTGGGGTTTCTTCTTCTTCATCTTCTAAGAAGGTCAAGATTTCTTGCTCTGGTGAATCCATGTCTTCATATTGGCCCACTGGTTGTTCAGCTACTGGGGTGTATCCCTGAAACTGTAAGCTTATGCTTCCATCCATTAAGGCTCTGGTATTTACCTGGGTGGGTGAGACTGGATTTCTTCTGATGGAAGGCCTTAATATCCATCTCTGTTGCTGCAATTGTTACGTAGTAAAGCGAGTGCCAGGTAGAGCATGCACTCCTCTACTGGTCAAATAGTTTGCAACATTTTGCACATTATAAGCAAAATTAGTAAAACTTGTGTTAGTTAACATTCCTATCATCATGCGGGTGAGAAGTAAGTTGCTAGCACCGCCCTGCCACTCTGTATATCCATGTGTTTGAAAAGATATTTCTATATGGTTGGCAAAGTCTTCAATGCTCATCCTTAAGCCTGGAATTACATAGACCATCTGTGTTCCGCTTGTTAAGTCTATTTCCATTGTTGCAATAATGGATCTGTCATCTCTCCATCTGGTGTCTCTTAGGACTGCTAAGGCCATGACCCCTGTATCATGTCAATGAAGAGCATAAAGTCTTACCATAATAAGACCAATATGAATATGCTGAAAGCCTGCTTCCCTCAGGGCTTGTTGGCTTTGTTCAGTGACTAGTGGTAAGTCTACTTGGGTATTTTCTACGCAGAGGATATCTTCCTCTGAGTAGTGCTGGTAAACTCTGTGCTGAGTTGGTCTATACCTGGTAGAATAAAGGACCTCTGCTGGAACCATGCCAGCTCTCTGTGATCTCGAAATTTCTAGTTGAGCTTCAGGACTTATCTGTGTTTGAATAGTCCTCCTGAACCTCCTTTGACTTGGCATCAATCTTCGTTGTAGATTGTACAATCGTCGTTGATTTTGGCGATAATCACGAATCTGGTCCTCCGAATTTGGGATTGTTGTGGTGGTTGCCAATACTGCTGGTGGCCTTGTGGAAGTACTTGTTCTGGATGAAGTACTCATTTTCTTTTCTCACTTTCCAGTATTTTTGCTGGGTCTTTAAAAACAAATATAGAACCTTTCTTCTTTGGGATAATGGGATCGCTTCCCAAAATCAGTCCTCCAATCCTTTTTGTTAGATCTGCTATTGATTCTTCAAGCTCCTTAGAGGAAGATGTTGGTGTTTTTATGGAAGTAGGGACTTTCTTCACCAAACTTTGTAATTCTTGGACCTGCTCAGTTAAATTAATAATCAAGGAAATCAAAGTATTATTTTGCTTAACAACAGCCTTTAAAAGATCAAAATTAGTTTTAAGTTCAGCAGTTGATATAAATCCGACAGCAGGTGTTTCAATTGCTTCTGTGTTCTTTAAGGCCTTTTGTAGTCAATATTTTCTCACTGCTCTTCCAGGTTCATCCGCCACCAATAAGATTTTTAACTTCTACAATTAAGTGTTCAATTTTTCGAACACTCTTCTTTAGCTCCTCAGTTAGCTTGAGGGCTTCTTCCTCAACAAGCTTAGGTTGCCGAGAGACCTCTCGAACTAGGTCTCTAACTTCTGCCTTTGTTAAGGGTTTTTGACTAACAATAGCCTTTTGAAGCTTCATAATTTCACGCCTTAACTCCTTTTGTTCTTCTTCTATAACATAAAAATGTTTTAAGGTATATGTTAGCAATTCGAATGGTGTACTAGTTCGCTAGATCGTTTCAATGTCGGACTACTATACCATTCCTAATGTTCTGCTTCGTCATCATGGAGCCTTTTCCTGCTCGGCTAGGACTACAGGATGGCATTGTCGAGTCTACAAGCCACTGCATTCCAGTCCTCTAGAATTATCTTTCTTCAAAGTATATTGAGAATATCAACCTTTCAGCACTTACATACTAGTGGAAAGGATCATTGTCTATTCGTTCCAGGAAATATAATATGAAAGATTATAAATAGAACAGGAATAGTATTAGCGTGACCCTTACCTTTACCTTGAATACTATGGAGTTTTAGCCTGCCATTTGAAGCAAGCTCTGATACCAAAATAGGATCGTTCTTCAATTAGAAATAGAAAACCCGAGAGTAAACTCAGAGATTTATTTCTTGAAGATAAGTAGCAAGCACAAACTTAACACCCTTAGGATAACACTCTTAGGGAATGAGAGTCTTGGGAATGCTCAAGGCGTGCTCAAACCCTTTGGCAATCCTGGCCTTTTATAGAAGGGAAGGTTGCAAATGAACTGAAGCGGGTGTCCATCTGTTGACCCCATCGTCCTTCAATTATTTGCCCTTCAACATCTATTAAGGCTTTACAGTAATATAGATAAGAAGGCCTTACAACTCATAAGATTCCGAAAGGATGGCTCCCCGGGGCTCAATCCTCTCAGTGCACAAACTTTAATAAAGCTACTACTTTACAGCATACTACTTTATTAAAGTTTCCTCTTTACAACGCATTACTTTATTAAAGCTTCTGACTATGGGCTCATCATGCTTCACGGGAGTACTCTTTTGATTTCTCGTCCTATCTGCTGGATGCGCTGGACCTCTTGGAAGAGGTCCCGTCTACTTTCACGAATTTCTTCCAGATGCTTATGGTAGTAGTTGTCGAATCCCCCGTTCTGATATCGCCTACTGTTGAAATCGTACTCCTTCATCTGCATTATAAGTTCTAGCTCTCGTAGCTTCTCAAGCACGTTGCTTATAGCTTCATCGTCAATCTTTGCCATCTGGTTTCTTTTGTTGTGATCTTCCTGGAAAAGAATTTGTGACAAAGTTTCATGGGTTAGATTTTTATACCTCAGTAATAAGGGAAACCTGTTGGAGCTTGAAGCTTCTTCCATGGAGTCAACAATAATTTGATCAAGAGAATCACTAAGAGTGGCCAAAGTTTCGGGTTCTTCCACTAATCTGGAGAGTGTGTCCGCAAGGATATTTAGTTTACCGTCTATATGTTCAAAATTTATCTTTACTCCTGTGCCTGTTATATAGTCGGTAAATACGAGCCATCTGACCCTTGAGGGTTTATTTCTAGCAGTCTTACTGTGGAAGCTAATAATAACCTGACAATCTGTCCTCAGCGTTATCTCCTTCTTGTCCATATAATGAATTTTTAGTGTCGTCATTGTCTCCATGGCTGCATAGATTTCGGCATCAATGACAGATTTAACAGTAAGAAATTTACCATGGGCATAAGCGCATATCTTTTCCATGCTCTTGGGGTCATCTTTGGTGGGCTTCCATTTGCAAATGTCACCCCAGCCCAACATGCTTCCATCGGTTTCTAAGACAATATAGCCCCCTTCAGGAGGTATCTCCAGATCTGGTAGCTGATTTACCTAGGCCTTTATTTCTTTAATAAGGGCCCAATCAGAATTTTTCATTCTTTTGTCACCATGGGGTGACGTCTTTTCATAAAGAGGCCCAAGCTAGAGCTTAAATTAGGAATATATGTTCGGGCATAATTTAAGATACCTAACCATGATCTGAGCCCCTTCTTTTCCTTCAGCTGCTCATCTTTGAACTCAGTTATCTTCTTGATAATACGGGGTTGCAACTTTAGTTTTCCTTCACCGATTTTTGCTCCTAAGAACTCAATCTTTGGGACTCCAATTTTATATTTGGTTGGGGAGAGCACCAGGCCATGTTTTTCGCAAATGCCAAGCATTATTTCCAAATGCTTAATATGCTCCCGTTCTGTATTTGAGAATACTAGAATGTCATCAATGTAAACAGAAATAAATTCCTCAGTACCTTGAAAACATTGGTCCATCTTTCGTTGGAATATTGTGGGTGCATTCTTTAGGCTGAACGGTATTACTAGCCATTCGAATAAGTCAGATGGACAGATGAAAGATGTCCATTCAATAGAGAGAGGGTCCATGGCGATCCGATGAAAATTTGAATTTAAAGGAGAAGTTCGAAGAACAGCATCGCCACGAGAAAGTCGCTTCAACACCGGCGTCATTGGGCTATCGCTTCGACTTCACTTTGAGGATTCCTTTCCTTTTCATCTGCTTCAATAATTTCTGGACGGGGCAGAAATCGTTGATGATTTTGCACAGGTTTTTTGTTGATTTCTACATAAACGTAGATTTTGAGTTCTTTATTACTGTCCTAAAATTGTAGTTTCTGCAGAAATGCAGTTTTTGTGATTTCTGCAGTGTGTTTCTGTGATTTCTGCAGGTTTTGTTGATTTCTGCAGAAATGCAGTTTTTGTGGCTTTTGGTATTATGGTTTACCTTTCCCAATTGTATACTTTTTTTGGGTAAATATGAATTAAAGTATGGATTTATAATTAACTTATAGTTATATTTTCATCGTTTAAACTTAGCACTGCTAATAACAAAACTTAGCACTGCTAATTTGCATATAGGATGCTACTAGATTGTTATTATTTTTGTTTTTTTTAAATGGTGACCAATTTGCTTACTTCTAATGGTGTTTGCACTACTTTTCTGATTTTTATCAATTATTTCCTTAATTTTTTTCAATGTAGATAAAATGGCTCGCCATCCTATCACCGAACAACGTCGAAAACTAAAGAAGCTATTATTGCTTCAACAAACAACAAACAACAAACAACATGCTGGTCGTTTTATTTGCTCTATATTATGTAGTCATTTGTTCCTACATTCGAGAAAAGATTCGTGATATCAAAACAAAAGAAGAAAAAATAATCTCTCGAACTAGATGGATGGCTAGATTGACAATAGAGTGTGATGCGGCTTGCATTAGTGAACTTCGAATAGATAGGGCAACCTTTAGGGTGCGTTTGGTTGAGGTTATCATATATAATCTCGGTTATGTCATTACTAAGTAATCGCATAACCAAGGTTATGGGAATGAAACATAACCTGAAGTTGTTTGGTTCAATTTAGGTAATCAAATAAAATCTTGTTTGTTTGAAAGTAATAGTCTATAACCTAATATAATATTTTACAGTATTACCCTTTAGAATTTGTTTAGATAATTTTATTTGTTTAGACTTAAGAGCGTCGACGTCGATCGTCGGTGTCCACGTAGGCAGTCGGTGTCCACGTAGACAGTCGGACCGCCGACCGCCGATGATCGGCGGGCGCCGACCGCCGACCACCGACGTCGGTCGCCGGCCGTCAACGCCGGTCGCCAGCCGCCGGCCGCCGACGCCGGTCGCCGGCGATCGACGCGGGTCGCCGACGATCGACGCGGGTCGCCGGTCGTCGGCGATCGACGCCGGTCGACGGCGATCGACGCGGTCGACGGCGATCGACGCGGTCGCCGGCGATCGACGCGGTCGCCGGCGATCGACGCCGGTCGCCGGCGATCGACGTCGGTCGCCGACGATAAACGCCGGTCGCCGGTGATCTTTGCCGGCGGTGGTCGCCAGCGATCGTTGCAGTCGGACCGCTGACATCCGATCGCTGACCGCCGACCGCCGACGATCGGCGCCGACCGCCGACGATCGGCGCCGACCGCCGACCGTCGACGATCGGTCGCCGGCCGTCGACGCCGGTCGCCGGTCGCCGGCCGTCGACGCCGGTCGCCGGCCGTCGACGCCGGTCGCCGGCCGTCGACGCCGGTCGTCGGCCGTCGACGCCGGTCGCCGGCCGTCGACGCCTGTCGCCGGCCGTCGACGGCGGTCGCCGGCCGTCGACGCCGGTCGCCGGCCGCCGACGCCGGTCGCCGGCCGCCGGCCGCCGAAGCCGGTCGCCGGCCGCCGACGCCGGTCGCCGGCCGCCGACGCGGGTCGCCGGCGATCGACGCGGGTCGCCGGCGATCGACGCGGGTCGCCGGCGATCGACGCGGGTCGCCGACGATCGACGCGGGTCGCCGACGATCGACGCGGGTCATCGGTCGTCGGCGATCGACGCCGGTCGACGGCGATCGACGCGGTCGCCGGCGACCTCGCGACGTCGGTCGCCGACGATAAACGCCGGTCGCCGGTGATCGTTGCCGGCGGTGGTCACCTGCGATCGTTGCCGGCGGTGGTCGCCGGCGATTGTCGTCGGCAGTGGTCGCCGGGGATCGTCGCCTGCGGTGGTCGCTGGCGATCGTAGCTAGCGGTGGTCGCCGACGATCGTCGACGGCGATGGTCGCCGGCGGAAGTCGCCGGCGATCGTCGCCGGCGGTGGTAGCCGGTGGTGGTCGCCGGTGGTGGTCACCGGCGATTGTCGCCGGCGGTGGTCGCGCATCACTGGCTGGGGTTGCCGGTTGCCGACCGTCGGCGGAGGTCGCCGACCGCCGGAGGAAGGCGGGGGCCGCCAGCGAGGGCCGCCGGCGGTGGTCGCCGGCCGCCGGCGGTGGTCGCCGGCCGCCGGCGGTGGTCGCCGGCCGCCGGCGGTGGTCGCTTGCCAGCGTTATCGGTCGTCGGTCGTGAATAATACTTTCGGAAGTTAATAAATTGTAATGGTTATTTTCGTCTTAAATGTAAATATTGGAGGATAATTTTGGAAAATAAGTTTCATAACCTAGGAATCAAGAAAAACCTTACTTCTCTAAGGTTTTCCGATTCCGGTTTGCATGCCCCTTTTGCTGACGTGTCGGGCATCGATCATTATTTGGGAATCGCTGATTATCTAAACCAAACAAGGTTTTTGTTGATAACCTTGGATAGATAACCAAGGTTATCAAGGATAACCCTCAACCAAACGCACCCTTAGAGTATTGTGTGATACAGTAAGAGATATTAGAGGTTTGAGGTCGACTAGGAACACATCAATAAAGGAGATTGTAGCAATGTTCATATATATCTTGGCCCATCACAAAAAAAAGTAGGACAATTTCTCTACTTTTTTATCGTAGTACAGAAACCGTGAGTCGGCAATTTCATCCGGTTCTTCATGCAATTTTGAAATCACATCAAATTTTACTGAAGAAGCCAGAACCTATCTCTCAGGATTGTCTACATGAGAAATGGAAATATTTTCAGGTACTTTGATATCATTATACATTTTAATATTCTAATACATAAAAATTGGATTGATACTTCATGTAGTGTTGACTATAGATGCTAATCACATACTCCTTCAATTTGTAGGGTTGCTTAGGAGCATTAGATGGAACGTTAATTAAAGTTACACCTCCTAATGAGAACAATCTCGGTATCGCACGAGAAAAGGTTGTATTTCAACAAACGTATTAGGCGTGTGTTGTCAAAATATACAATTTATATATGTATTGCCTGGATGGGAGGGTTCAGCGCATGATGGTCGCGTGCTTCGTGATGTTATCTCAAGACCTAATGGTCTAAGAGTCCCTCTAGGTAAGTGATGATGCAATATCCAGTCAACGACGAAATTTTCATTTTCATTTTTTTCATGCTACTCAATTTGTATTTATTTTTCAACTATGAAGGTTGTTATTACTTGGTTGACTCTGGATATTGCAATGCGAAAAGATTTCTTGTTCCCTATCGAGGACAACGATATCACCTCAAAGAATTTGATGGTCATAGACCAGAGACCCCAGAGGAATACTTCAACATGAAGCATTCCAAAGCTAGAAATGTTATAGAAAGATGCTTCGGGTTGTTGAAAGGAAGATGGAAGATTCTTGCATCTCCTTCGTTTTTTTCCATTCAAATCCAAGTTCGCATCATAATGGCATGTTGTCTTTTGCACAACTTAATTCGCAAGTTTATGAGTTTCAATCCACAAAAGTCAGTCGTGGAAGAAGAAGAAGAGGACAGGGATGAGGGAAGTGATGATGACGAAGTAGAGCATATTACACAAATTAATTCAAGTAATGAATGACTTGAATTTAGAAATAATTTGGCCACTAATATGTATAACACATGGTCCACTAAATCTAGTGGCAATGATATTAATTAGTGCTTTTTGTATGCTTATTACAACAAGGATGTGATTTGAATTTATGTTTGTACTTGAATGGTTAATACACATATTTGAAGTTATTATGTTTCAGATTTTCTTGTGTTTAAAACTTCAGATTTAATGAAGTTCCTTTTTATATTGTATGGTATTTCTGTCGTACATC
Source organism: Boesenbergia rotunda (assembly GCA_024364735.1). Classification (NCBI taxonomy): domain Eukaryota; kingdom Viridiplantae; phylum Streptophyta; class Magnoliopsida; order Zingiberales; family Zingiberaceae; genus Boesenbergia; species Boesenbergia rotunda. The sequence continues at coordinate 616,513 of JAGFNQ010000307.1, read as the reverse complement.
TTGCATTGTCAATTTTTTTAGGATGACTACCTCTAACCCTGTTGCTCGTGGACGAGAAAAAACAAACAATTTTGGTCCGACGATGAGGTTGAGGCTTTGGTTGACGCCCTCCAAGAGCTAGCTTGCGATCCATTATGGAAAGCAGACTCTGAATTTAAGAATAATTACATGGGGCAACTACGTAAAATGATAGTGAGTAAGATTCCCAGTTTCAACAAAGACGTTATTCCTCATATTGAATCAAAGATCAGATATCTTAGAAGCAAGTACAATCCCATTTCCGAGATGTGCATGCAAAGTGGTTGCCAGTGGGATGAGGTTGAGAATAGGATTAACTGTGAAAAATAGTGGTTCGATGAATGGTGCCTGGTAAGAGATTCCAAACTCTCATCGGTCATTTATTGAGCATTTACTTCAGTGGTTATATCTCTTATATCTTTACATTTTCTAAACATTACGTGTGTTTTTTTCTTGCCCTTATGCCCATTTCTTTTGTATAGACTCACCCCAGTGTTGCAAGATTGCGAGATTTTACATTCCCATATATGCTCAAACTAGACATGGTGTGGGGTAAAGATAGAGTGAAAGGGCTTGGAGCTGAAGATATAGCTGATGCAAGCATGGATCCTAGTTGCCAGAAGAATGTGATTGTGAGTTCTTCCTCAGACAGTGAAGATGTACCTGTTGTCGTCTCTCACTCACAAGGCTCACGTACAACTTCATCATGCAACACATCATCCAAGAAAAGAAAGAAACTCTCACCAAGAAGGGAAAGTTTCCATAGGAAAAAAAATCAGAAACACTTCAACAAAGGATTGATTCAAGGTTGGATAACTTTAGTACCAAATTTGAGTCCATTTGTGATCAAATGGCATCACAATATGCTGTTGTTACAAATGCTTTGATTGCGGAATCTAAATCTGAATCCCTAGGTGCTCACAAGATGCAAGAGGTTATTGAAGAATTAATTACCATTGGCATACCTCAAATGGATATTGGTAAAGCAGTTGAAATTTGCTACAAGGACCCTGCGAAAGTTGAGGTTATGTTCGCGTTGCCAAGTCATTTGAGACGGTCCTTTGTGCTTGGATTTATTCATCCATCTTCCAATCCGTGAACTATGTTTGGGTTCTGTGGTTTACATGCTTTTGCTTTTTGTTTGTTGGCTTTTGTGCATAATTCCAACATGATACATTTGATGTTACATAACCAGGTTATTTTGCAAAACAGTTGTAATGTTGGAGTTGTAATATTGTCATTACATAAATGCTTTGATAATCTATTGACATTATCTTGTATTAGCAGAAAGTTTGTGTTTGTTTTTGTTTTAACATGATGCTTCTGTGTTGCATACAGTGACATCATCAAACTCCCTGATAGCCCATTTGCATCTCTATCTATAGCGAACATGATGCTTCTGTGTTGCAGTCCTATAATTATCCAGGAAGGAAAGAAATCAAGGGACCTTTCAGTTCCAGTTGAACATGATGCTTTGAACATGTGGCAGTCCTATAATTATGAGGCTTCTGTGTTGAACATGATGCTTCTGTGTTTCAGTTTCAATTCAAAAATAGATAATCAACTGAAAGCTCCCTTGAAATTATTGCTGAAACAGCTGAATGTAAATATATAGGCATTTCTGCTACAAATTTTATGATGATAAAGTTGGAGTCAAGAACTCTGCTTGTGCTATGATAAATTCTCGTGGACTTATTTTGTATGGTAAGACAAGTATACACGCCTTTACATGTATTCCGTTTGGCATACATATTTTTATGTTATTTTTTAAAATTATGATGTAAAAAATAATAATATTTTATATTTTTAATTAAATAGAATATTATATGTAATGAATGAGATGAGATATTAATATTGATTCTTTTATAGGCAAACCAAACACCATCAATGGTAATGGTAATGTTTACACAGTCCTAACCCAACAACACTTTGTAATCAATCATACTCATTCCCATTCCTCACCTCAATCAATTCCATTCTCATTCTCATTTTCATTCTCATTCTCATTCTCATTCTCATTCTCATTCCTGTGTTTGAACCAAGCGCACCCTAAGTACTAAAAAAGAAAACAACTATACCCTAACAAGAAATGCTGATTAAGATTGGACATCTTACCAATTCTAATGTGAATGATGGTGAACTTGAAGTAAGGATATGGTGGCTAAACAATGGAAACAACAATGAAACACATAAGAAATCTAAATATAGTAGATAGAATTATATTAAAATGAATGAACCACTTGCAGATGACAGAAGTATTGGTATCTTGATTTGTAATAGCATTGCTTCAGATAATTAATCACTCATGACAGATTTATCAGAGTAAGCAACTTCCCTAGTGTGTTCATTGAACACGATGTTTTCCAACACTGCAAGAAGTTTGCAGACATTAGGAAAACGAATGATGTTAGTAGGAGCCCTAGAGTCAATTATGTGATGATTGACTAGGGACTTTTGTATCATATTCTATCATTAATAAAAACATGTTTGGTTATTATACTTACTTTATTTTTGTGTCAAATAACTAAGTATAATAATGTCCTTATGTAGTAGGTTCTTATCTACATTATATCGATTGGTTGAATCGATAGTGAGATAATATAGAGAACACTACACTAAATTATTCCTAGTCAGGCATTAATATTCAGGGACAATATTAATGCATAGAGACTAGCATGTAGGTCAATTGATGACTTGAGCTCACAAGTCATGGATATGTGATATCAAGTTGACACATGAGTATACATTAGAGAATATGTACTGAATTGACTCGCCATGAGAAAGTTTCATAGATTGTCATATGAATGTCATAAACTTTCTCATATGACTATTGGTATGAATAGTCCTTAGACCTGAAGTCACTACGGTTCCCTACATAAGGAGTTATGTACTTTGGTATCGTCAAACGTCACCCGTAACAGGGTGGACTATAAAGGCGATCACTGGGTATGTAATAAATTATGCGGAGGGATGTGAGTGATGTAGATGGTATCTATCCCTCCCATATGACGGGAGTGATATCTGTGGGACCCTTGATCGAGTAGGACTGCTAAAACGCATGGTCATGCTCAAATGAGTCAATATGAGATATTAAGCTCATTTGTTTGAGTGAATCTACTCGGGGATCAAGAAACACAAAGATTGATCGAGGATGACACGGTCTATGCCTCATTGGTCAATTTAAATATCAAGGATAGAAGGACAAGGTCATACATTATCATAGTCACGGAGGTTTAGTCGGATCTCGACTTTTCTTGTTACTTGGGTAGCAATGATGCATTGCTAGATGTCGCTCATTGCTTATGTGTCTAAAGCGTTTAGGCGCATTGCCAACATCACGAGAACCTATTGGATCACACACTAAGGACATGATACTTCAGGAAATCTGATTGGGAGCCCGAGTTGGGAACTCGGATGATCTGATCGGGTCAGGAGATCAGGGACTTGGTCGGGAGCTCGGCGCTTGGCAGACTGGGTCGGCGCTTGGCAGACTGAGTCGGGAGCTCAGCGCTCGACAGACTGGGTCGGGAGCTTGGCATACTGGGTCGGGAGCTCAGCAACTAGCTCAGTAGACTGAGTCGGGAGCTCGACGACTTGCTCGGCAGACTTGGTCGGGAGCTCGGGGACTTGCTCAGGAGACTTGGTCGGGAGACCTGGTCGGGAGCCCAAGAGGCCCGGTCGAAATTGCATGAGAAATTCATTAAAGTGTTTAATGAAGGAAAGAGAAAAGTCTCTCTTCATTGGATGAAGAGAAGGTAAAGAGTCACATGAAAAGATACGCTCTTTATTGGCTTTAATGAAGGGAAGCCAAAGAGACAAAAGACTCTTCATATTCATGGGATGAGTATAAAAGAGGGTCTAGTCATTTTGAATGATGAGTGAGTGTTTCTCTTCTTCCCTTCCTCTCTTCTTCCTCTTCTCCTCCTTGGCCGAACCCCTTGTTGGGTTCTTGGTGGTCCTGTGAACTACCTCAAGTTGCTAACACAACTAAGGTAGTTCTTCCCGAAGTTGAGAGATCGTATCCGTGTGGATGCGAATAGAGGCACGGAGACTTGAACGTGCAAGAGATCCGGCGCAGCTTGGACGAGCGGGATAAGCGAAAGGGCACGCTCCAAAGGTATAAACTTTAGATAGATCTATTAGATAGATGAACTTTGTACAAGTTTTTCTTTCCCATAGATCGCTCGAGTGATCCTATTTCCGCTGCGTTTTGTGTTTTGGTGCCGGGAGATCCCAACAAATGATTCAAGTTCAGAAGGCATGTTAAGTTAATAGGGTAGGCACTTGCCAGTTCCAAATTTGATGACATTCCAAATGTCAGGATCCTTTTCCTTTAATAGGTCGATACTTTTTGCATAGCAATCTCCTTCTATGTTCAAAATGCCATTTTCACTCTAGCAGTGTTCATCATTACCGATAAGAAGCCTATTATGGTCTGTCGATAGAGTAGTTTTCCCTATGCCTAAAAACACAAAGGAAAAGTCATTAGAACTAAGAAGTCATATATCATAAGATCAAAATGAAATAGAATTCTACACATTTAGACATGGAATGCTTCTAGTTAAGTTGCAAAAGGTACGATAATATGGATACAATGGGCTGGTGGCTGGCCAAAATCGAGCCTAACCAACACTTACCTGATAGTCCAAAGAAGAGGGCAATATCATCATCTTTACCCATATTGGAGGGAGAGAATGTTTCTTTTAGGCATTAGATAGTGCATCACACTGAACAAACCCTTCTTTATCTCCCCCTCACACTGTGTGCCAAGGATTATCATTTATTTCCTACCGAGATTAAGATCAATGATGGTGGAGGAAGTCATGTAGTGTGTGTATCAATTACATGCAAACTGTCCAGCATTATAAATTCTGAAATCCGGAGTACCAAAATCCTCTAGTTCTTTAGGCGTAGGACGGATGCACCTGCAATCCATCCAGTTATTTCATGCACAAGAGATTTTTTTCTTCTGGTTTACATGTTTTCCTGTGGTGTTAGGGAGAGAAAGAGGAGCTAGCTAGCCGCACCAATACATGTATATTTACGATCTACCTGATACTAACACAACTATCATTCACTACTAGAGATCAACAGAGGCAACGTAATTTACAAGTGACTTATATGGATAACCGTTGAACTCCACAAGAAATATAGCATTGTAGAAATGAAGAGCATCTTTAACATTCTTATTAGTATTTTTCACTTACATGCTGTGCATGAACAGGGAATGATACGCCCTTGCAGAAACAATTCAAACTTTGATCAAATTCTCAAGATCCAAGTTGAGAAATTGGTCATTCACAAATACCTATTTTTATATATATATAAAAGTTTACATATCATTCAAATGTATGTCTTAGGTTCTATGAGAAATTACATCAAACACTTGACATCCCAAAGTACTTTCTTTGTGAAAAATAACTTGTTGATCTCAAAAATTAGTATTTAAAGTGCAGAAATGAATCTTCTACAAGGAAGAAAAGTACCTTATCCAAAGAGTTAAGGTAATCCACAGCCCTCTCTTTGTTACAGAAATAATTCGAACTTTGATCAAATTCTCAGGCTCCAAGTTGAGGAATTGGTCATTCACAAATACCTATTTTTATATATATAAAAAAGTTTACATATCATTCAAATGTATGTCTTAGGTTCTATGAGAAATTACATCAAACACTTGACAACCCAAAGTACTTTCTTTGTGAAAAATAATTTGTTGATCTCAAAAATTAGTATTTGAAGTGCACAAATGAATCTTATACAAGGAAGAAAAGTACCTTATTCAAAGAGTTAAGGTAATCCACAGCCCTCTCTCTGTTCACTAGAAAGGTGTGTTCATCCATCTCTATATTGGGCGAGCCTCTGTGGATAATAAACATATATTTTAAACAGGAACCTTCAAAGTAAAGGCATGAAAGAGTTATGTGGACTTACTTTCCCCACCAAAGCTCATTGGCAGTGGTTTCATCCTTGACGACACGCTTATCGCTCGGTGATCGACCGGTCTTCGCGCCAAATATGGTGGCCGAGGCCCCGTCAAAGTTATAAATGATCCCTTTTCATACTTTATGGCTTGCTCATATAATTCTACAAGAATTCAGTGATTCTTGTTAGTATCATATAGAAAAGGAGCAACAAGTTGAAGAACATTGAATCAATTCTCCAGGAAAACAAACTCAAGGGCGATCGAGATTTGAATGTGACTGGGAAAGTGGGAGAATGAAAGCATACCGGCAGGGGAGAGGTTGTAGAGGACATGGGTTAACTTGAGGGAGCTGTCGCTGATGCTGATTGTTAGCGTCGGGTAGTGGTGGTGATCAGCGCTGACCTTGGTCGTCTCCGCCTTCCTTGCCGGATCACCCCTAACAACCTTCGACCGTGTTTCCCTTGTCAGCGATGCCAACAACGCACTGCAAGTGACGAATCATGTTACAAGAAAAAAGGGAAGGAAGGTAGATCATGAGTCGTCCCTCTCTCTCCGCATGGAGAGGAAGATCGGATTCAATTTTCCAGCTTTTCAAAATTGTTTCTTTTAGGTTTAGAAAAATCGATCCACTAGTGGCCTCTAAAATTCAGCACCAAGTCTCCATTTTTTTTGTTAAATAAAATTAATATTAACCTAATGAATTGGAGCTGGAGCTTGAGGCACTCCTCCTCGGAGATCGTGGCGAAGGCCGCGCTACCATGCTACGATCCGTCCGTGATGGGCATGGTCGGCGGCGACCTGTTCTTCTGCCCACTGAAATTACTCAAACATATATGAATATAAAGATGGGGAACCACTGCATTACTTGATTGAGGTCGATATGATAACTATTACGAGTGATTATCTGTCATATTATGATTGATTATCAGGATTTTATGTAATATTATGATGTAGCAATGATGGCTACTGAAGTCGTCGTTGTTGATATTATTGTTGCGATGGTCATTTCTGTTGCTGCGATAGGAAAACTCTACTCGGGAAAGCCTACCTGTTGGGATGATGAATCTTTAATACCATCTTATGTTTTTTTGTCAAACTCTATTCTCGAGTCTTAGAAAAAATAAACAGCACTTAATAAGGTCTTAGGAACTCTAAAGTTCATTTAAAATAGCTTGACTCTTCGAGGCAAGTGTTCCAAGTCTCCCCTATAATAGGGTATCATTTGTATTGTTGAGGCAGTGAGTTTTTGGTGATAAAAATATTGTAAGCTTGTAAGCTTCTAGCAGATTTTTCTTCTAGTTATCCTCTAAACTCTTCGGTGGATTCCGTCGAGTGGGAGTTGAGAGTTCGCCTTATGTTATCTCCTATTTCTCTTACGCTTTCCGGTGTCAAGTGGTATCAGAGTTTTGGTCACAATGGCTAGTCGTAGAAGACAAAGGCCAAATGGTGATCATCCTGCAGCTCGTCAAAGAAACCTTCATGACATCGAGTTGGATGACTTAAGGAGACAAGTGCAACAACTCGTGCAACGCCTCGCCGGGGGCGAACCTGTGAATCCTGATGTTGAGGGTCATGATTCGGAGGCTAATTCTACAACTCATGAAATGGGATTTAATCCATTTCATGGTAATGAAGGCGATGACTCCAGTAATAATGCATCTCAAGATCAAAGATAT
>JAGFNQ010000307.1:532526-607731 GCA_024364735.1 Boesenbergia rotunda | reverse complement strand
TCCCTTCTGAAGTTCAACCTCTTCTCCAAGAATTTCAAGATGTAGTGCCAGCAGAAATTCCATCAGGACTTCCTCCCATGCGAAATATTCAACATTGCATTGATTTAATCCCCGGCGCTTCAATTCCAAACAAGGCAGCCTATAGAATGAGCCCTAACGAGTATAAAGAGTTACAAAGACAAGTTGAAGATCTTTTGGTTAAGGGTCTTGTCCGAGAAAGCAAGAGCCCCTGTGCTGTTCCGGCCCTTCTTGTACCAAAGAAAGATGGTTCGTGGCGCATGTGCATTGATAGTAGAGCGGTCAATAAAATCACAATCAAATATCGTTTTCCTATTCCGCGCCTTGATGATCTTCTCGACCAGCTTCATGGGTTTAAGGTCGGCTCTAAAATTGATCTTCGAAGTGGCTATCATCAAATTCGTATGAGGCCGGGAGATGAATGGAAATCGGCATTCAAAACAAGGGACGGTCTTTATGAATGGTTGGTAATGTCATTCGGTCTTTCTAATGCTCCTTCTACTTTTATGCGGCTTATGAATCATATTTTTAAACCATTCATTGGGAAATTTGTTGTTGTCTACTTTGATGACATTCTTGTATACAGCTCTAGCCCAAAAGAACATTTAGAGCATCTTCGACAGGTTTTTGAATTACTACGGGAGCAAAAGTTATATGCTAACTTGAAGAAGTGTCATTTTTTTACTAATAGCCTGGTTTTCTTAGGCTATATTATTTCCTCAGATGGCATCAAAATGGATAAGAATAAGATTGAAGCTATTATGAGCTGGCCGACGCCTAAATCGCTACATGATATTCGAAGTTTCCATGGCCTGACATCTTTTTATCGCAGATTTATTAAGAATTTCAGCACGATTATTGCACCTATAACTGAATGTCTGAAGGGTGGCAACTTCAAATGGACGGAAGAGGCACAACAAAGCTTTGAACTTCTTAAAAGGAAGGTTACCGAAGCCCCAATCTTGCAACCACCAGATTTTGACCAAGTTTTTGAAGTAGACTGTGATGCTTCAAATGTAGGAATCGGCGGTGTCCTTAGCCAAAAGGGGAAGCCCATTGCTTTCTTTAGTGAAATGTTGAATCATTCTCGCCGCAATTATTCTACCTATGAAAAGGAATTCTTTGCCATTGTCCGAGCCTTGGATCATTGGCAACATTATCTCCTCCATAAGGAGTTTGTCCTTTTCTCGGATCATGAAGCCTTGAAGTATTTGAATACTCAACAAAAATTGAAACCTCGTCATGCTAAATGGGTTGAGTTTCTACAATCCTTCAACTTTCTTATCAAGCACAAATCTGGTGTTCTTAATAGGGTGGCAGATGCTCTTAGCCGACGACATACTCTATTGTCTACTTTACAACTAAAGGTACTTGGATTTGAGGTAGTCAAAGATCTTTACAAAAATGATCCATACTTTGGTCAGATTTGGGAAGAGTGCATGAAAGCTCCATTCAAACTCTTCCTTATTCACGATGGATTCCTCTTCAAAGAAAAATATCTATGTATTCCTGATTGTTCGCTACGACTTGCCATCATCAGTGAAGCTCATAATGGAGGATTGGCGGGACATTTTGGCAGGGACAAGACTCTTACACTCGTTCGAGAGAATTTTTTTTGGCCACGCATGGACCGGGATGTCAAAACATATATTGAAAGGTGTCGAGTCTGTCATATTGCCAAGAGTCATGGCCAAAATACAGGATTATACACTCCACTACCAGTTCCAACAAGTCCTTGGGAAGATTTAAGCATGGATTTTGTGGTTGGGTTACCACGCACTCAAAGGAACAAAGATTCAGTAATGGTCGTAGTTGATAGGTTCTCCAAAATGGCACATTTCATCCCTTGTACCAAGATGTTGGATGCTACACATGTAGCTGATCTTTATTTCAAAGAAGTTGTGAGACTTCATGGAATTTCAAAAACTATCACTTCCGATCGGGATTCTAAATTTATGAGCCATTTTTGGCGCACCTTATGGCGAAAATTGGGAACACAACTCCAATTCAGTTCCTCTCACCATCCTCACACAGACGGACAAACGGAAGTAGTGAACCGGAGCTTGGGAAACCTTCTTAGAAGCTTGGTTGGTAAAAACCCCCGCCAATGGGATGCAGTATTAGCTCAAGCCGAATTTGCTTATAATCGGTCTCTTAGTCAAACAACGGGAAAAAGTCCCTTCGAGGTTGTATACGGAATTAATCCCCTCACTCCATTGGATTTGACCCCCATTCAAGCCTCTCGTCATCTAAGTGGAGATGGAGAAGAGTATGCACAGTCCATCAAGAAGTTGCATGAGCAAGTGCAGCAAGAAATTATTAAGCAAAATGAGAAGTATCAGAAAAATGCAAACAAGCATAGAAAGCAAGCGAGTTTCAAGGAAGGAGACTTAGTATGGATTCATTTAAGAAAGGAGCGTTTTCCCCGTGGTCGACATGGAAAGTTACAACCTAAAGCTGATGGTCCTTTTAGGATCTTAAAGAAGATTGGCAATAATGCATATGCAATTGATTTGCCAAGCAAGTATGGTGTGTCTACAACCTTCAATGTTGCTGATCTCTCTCCTTATATTGGTGATGAACTTCCTTTTGATTCGAGGACGAATCTTCTCCAACCAAGGGCGATTGACGTCGAGAACTCTACTCGGGAAAGCCAACCTGCTGGGATAATGAGCCTTTAATACCACCTCATGTTTTTTTTGTCAAACTCTATTCTCGAGTCTTAGAAAAGATAAAATAGCACTTAATGAGGTCTTAGGAAATCTAAAGCACTTAATGAGGCCTTGGGAAATCTAAAGCACTTAATAAGGTCTTAGGGAATCTAAAGTTCATTTAAAATAGCTTGACTCATTGTGGCAAGTGTTCCAAGTCTCCCCTATAAAAGGGTATCATTTGTAATGTTGATGGCAGTGAAGTTTTTGGTGATAAAATATTGTAAGCTTTTAAGCTACGTGCAGTTTTTTTTCTGCTAGTTATCCTCTAAACTCTTCGGTGGATTCCGTCGAGTGGGAGTTAAGAGTTCGCCTTGTATTACCTCCGATTTCTCCGGCGCTTTCCGGTGTCAGATATACTCATGTTCCTGCCAATACAGTCTCTCGTTTAATACTCTTACTCGGTAGAGTATGCACATGTTATTGTGCGTATAGGAGTAGTGATAAGGCACATCATACCTAGCTTAGTATTAGGACATGGTGCATAAATTCGGACATCTACATGTCATAGCAACGATAGGAGGTTTAGCTGGTGGATGTTGCATGTGTTAGTGTCATGCATCATCCCTGTACAGTTGCATATGCTGGCAACCCTTAGCTCCCTGTGGTTGAGATAGATTGTCAGTCATGCTCTCGATGTTATAGCATACACGGGCGACCCTTACCTCCCTGGTGATTGAGAAGGGTCGTCAGTCACGCCCGAGGTTTTAGCCCTGTCATACATTTCAATCCACTCTTGGTTAGTGGTTATAGGCATGAAGCTCCCGGCAGAGTTCCCTTCTCTATATGGAGATACAAAGGCGTTGAGAGTTTGGCTCCCTCTATACGCTTGGGGCGGAGTGCGTTCGATTGTCAAACCCTACCCACTCGATCTCACATATTATATGTGACAATGGTTGACTAGCGTAAGGGGTGACACATAATATTGCATCATGTGTATATAATACATGATTGCATTTTGTTTGTGCATGCTGCATTGAATTGTTGTATATGTTTCACATGCACATATAGAAGTTTATTTCTGCATATGGTCTGGTGACCTTGTATTTACTCGTATGTTACAATTTTGCCAACAGAGGAGTATTGGGGGTCTTCTGACCTATATATCCACGGGATAGGCTGATACTGGTATATATCATTCATTCAATACTTTAGTTATGCATTTTTATTTCGTATGAGACTGTATCCGTTGATTTTTTATTGTATAGCTTCTCCTTTTGATACCATGCATATCTGTGTATAACCCGCTGAGTCCACTTAGACTCACCTCCGATAGCTTCTATTTTTATTTATAAGCTATTAGACTTGGTGTCTCCCGGAGAGCCCTTGCTGCTAGTTATGATATGACGAGTCGACTTTTGGATTTTGTTTTGTGCATGATAGTACATTTGTTCTATTTCTGCATCGTGAACTTGTATTTCTTTTCATCTTGGTTGACATGTGTTGTGATATGATATACTTGTTGTGATTTTGTGCCTCGAGGGGCTAATGAGATTGTTTTTCTTTTATTGTCAGTCGTGCTGGCACACATTTTATTTTAGTTTCGTGCGAGATTGTATTTTCTTTCACTTTATTATATTCCAGTCGTGTTGGCTGAGGTATATGAGTCGTGTAACCATTGTATATTAGCTTCATATTATCCGCCATACAAAGGAGGTGTTGTCTAATTTTTATCACACTAGTGGCTCCTCGGGGCATGATAGTGAAATCTTCTACTGAGGTTTGAACCCTTGACCACTATAGTCTTATCTCAAGTATTTATCATGGAACCATGCTCCACAAAATATATATATATATATATATATATATATATATATATTAGTGTCGCTATAATAAATCACAATTAATGAAAACAATAAATATAGGAACACATTAAATTCATTTTAGGCCCCCGGGACTGCGGTTCGATTTTTAACTACATCAAATTTTGTAGGAATTTTTTCTCCAAATAGGACACGCAACTATGGGATGTTAAGCTTTTAGACCGGCCCTTGCAAGCGCTACTCGATTTACCTTAAGGGCCGGTAGAAAACTTCTGTAGGACCGGACCGATCGCCTCAGATTCGATGTTACCCAATCTGATTATTTTTTTTTATATTAAATTCATTTTAGGAGCTAAGAGCACAAATCTACCGATTTGGAATAGCAATTTAAGATAAATATATTTCACATTATGCATATAGTGCATTAAAAGTTGTGATATTCTCATGGGATAGATTGACTGATGCGTAACGTATGAGGTGTTATTATCATAAGGTTTAAGGGTTAAATTCTGGTAAAATCAGGTATCTGTCCTCCCTTATGCGCAAGTTACTATCCGAGCTAGTATTATCCGTGATTTATCTCATCCGTGTTGATCCTGATACGGATTGGCAGGAGCATTGGGACAAACAAATCGTCTTTTGTCACCATTTAAAATTTAGTGATGTTTAATAGGTACTCATTGAAATGTTAAGTCCGTCTCAAACGCATAAGTATGGGATATTATATTAAACTTCTGAATCTTCCGTGATAAGTACTTCCTGATTCTCAATGAAAATCTTTCACGAAGAAACTGGATCGTTCATGTATATTTTTTTTCATTGAAATGTCAAGTCGAAATTACTCACTCATTCATCGCTGCACTCATTTGGCAAAATGTGCATTTCATGCACTATGTTTGGTAATGCCCAACATGCATACCTTCCAAAGTGTTCAGCCTAAAATATTCACTTTGTCATTTTCATATCCCTCTAAATTAGAATAGTAAAAAGTGATTCATTCGTCTTTAGTATCCTTGTCAATTCATTCTAGAGTTAATACGGAAAAGATAAATCATGAGATTATTAGTCCAGATACGTACGATGGTTAGTACGTGGAAAGGACGGACACATTGACTTATTAGCTATATTTTGACCTCTAGACCTTTAAGATGATAATATACCACACGTGTTAGCCATCAATCTATTCCGTGAAAACTATATACTATATATCCCTCTAAACTAGCTTCTACTCGAGTGAGCCCACTTGCTTTTGCTAAACCAACAAAACAAGACTTAGAATCTAGATTAATCCTTCCCATACCTTAGAATTTCTCTCATGTAACTCTCATTATTTTTTATCACAATTAGTATCTCGCTTGAGAAAGACTTTGTTTTATGGGAAAATTTGAGAAAACACTCCAACATCAAACTGGGCTTTGCATGTACTCCCCAACCAAAAATTTCTTTGCATGCACTCCCCGATGGGATTGACAGGTCAGTTTTGTATGTTATTTTTTTTTATCAGTATAAAAGAGTAAAAATTCAGTATAAATCGTAAATATTTGAGTATAAATTGTTTGAGATCAAGTACTAATTTAAGAAATTTGAGTATTATTTGAAAAAATTTAAGTATACATTGTTTCAGTATATAGTAAAAATTTCAGTATACATTATCAAAATTTAAGTATGAATTGATTTAAATTTAGTATTATTTGAAAAAATTTGAGTATAAAATTTAGAAATTTGAGTATATGAGATTGCATCCACCACATTAAGATTTTCACATGAGGGGTCACCGAAATTTTATACTCAAATTTCTTAAATTAGTACTAAATCTCAAATAATTTATACTCAAATCTTTATAATGTATACTGAGTTTTCACTCTTTTATACTCACCACATCAAGATTTTCACATGAGGGGTTACTGAAATTTTGTACTCAAATTTCTTAAATTAGTACTCAATCTCAAATAATTTATACTCAAATCTTTATAATGTATATTGAGTTTTCACTCTTTTATACTCAATTCATCAGGGAGTGAATGCAAAGAATTTATCAAGTGGGGAGTGCATGCAAAGGCCAGTTCGGGATTGGGGAGTTTTCTCCAATTAAACGTTGTTTTATCATTCCAGCATTTAGAATATAATTATGTATATTTTAATTTTTTTCTTTGATATTTTCTTTGTCCCTAAAAATGGATTTTGGTTCATCCAATCAACATCGAGGAAAAAGAATATAATTGAGGAATGATATTGGAGTAAAAAATTATATTACTTATCCCGGTAAATTTATATCAGTTTCGTAATAAGATATAAATAGATAAATCACATGAGATATTTTACCTAGCATAATCTTCATTTGTACCTGAGAGATTACGTGTCACATTTTATATTATTATTAATGAAATTATTATTATTTTTTATTTATCTTATTGAAAAAAAATATTGACCAGATATAAGGTCACCCAAAAAAAATAGTGGAAAGCATAAACAGAAACCAGCACATGCAACACCATAGAAACACGTACAATGTAATATGATATACAGTCCTCATGCTCTTAGTCGATATATGATTCTTTAGGCTCTTCTTGAGTAAAGTGTCAGAGGTAACAAATAAGGTGACAAATGAGGTGACAAATCATTCGAGCACCAAATGGATGTGACAAATCATACACGACATTTAGTGAAATTAACAAAAGAATGGACAGGGGGATAAAAAAACAGAGTTTAATTAGTTTTGATAAGAAGAGTTAATAGAGGTTAGTTGGTTTGAATGGTCATTATATTGCCACGTGTATTAGGCAATAGAACAGGAGTTGTATATATATACACTACCTTGGCTTGTAATGAAATATAGAAAATAAATGTTTCAACTCCACTTCGAGTTTCTCCTTCGTCGCTTCGTTTTCACCATTTTCTTCCCCTTCTTAATATCTCTTCATGGTATCAGAGCGATCATGATTCAAGTTCTTGAATCAGGGATTTCAGATTTGCCTAGCTCCTCGCTACAAAGATGTTCAAAGATTTATGTTCTTGAAGCTGAGATTTCAGATCTGCCCTAGCTCCGCTTCGCAAAGACGTTCAAGGTTTGGAAGCACTCAAATCAGATCTGAAACCAGTAATCATGGTTTTGTCTCCGACGACATCAGTTACTCATTCTAATCCTGGTATGAATCAGCAAACTTCAGCTTCTACTGCTTTACCTAATCTCAATCCTCTTCCCACACTTCCTTCCATGAATCAGTCCTTCTCTGTTAAGCTTGATGAAAATAATTACTTGATTTGGAAAAATCAGCTCCTAAATATAGTGATTGCTAATGGATTAGAAGAGTTTATAGATGGTACTTGTCCGTGTCCTTCTAAATTCCTTGATCTGAACAATTTGGTTGTTAATCCTGAGTACACGTCGTGGCAACGTTACAACCGGTTGATAATGAGCTGGATTTATTCATCTTTAACCGAAGGACTCATAACTCAGATTGTTGGGTATTCCACAGCACAAGATATTTGTCTAGCTCTTGATCAGATTTTTTCGACTTCTTCATTTGCGCGTATATCAGAATTAAGAAGTATGTTGCAAAATTTAAGTAAGGATGGACTCTCGGCGTTGGAATATATTCAAAAGCTTAAAGGTATTTCCAACAAACTTGCTTCTATTGGAGAACCTGTTTCTTACAATGATCATTTACTGTATTTGTTGGGGGGTCTCGGGAAGAATTATAATGCCTTTGTTACTTCCACTCAAAATCGTGGTGATCGCCCTTCTATTGAAGAAGTGCATAGCTTATTATTGAGTTATGAGTACAGGTTGGAAAAACAAGATTCTGCCGATCAATTGAGCTCCCTTCAATCTAATATGGTTCGATTGTCAATGACAAAGAATCCTACTCAGCCAAGACAACATCAGTTTGCTGCATCATCGACAAATCAAATTACTTCGTCCTACTCTAAACCTCAAAATGGTCTTCTTGGAAAACATCCTACAGTTCAGTTTTCTAATCAGTGGAGATCTCCACAGTTTAAATCAACTCAAGTTCCAAGAGAACGATGTCAGATTTGTTTTAAACTTGGCCACACAGCAAATGTTTATTATCATCGAGCAAATCTTAATTATAGACCAGTGTTTTCTCAACCAAAGGCGTTTAATAACTTTGTTACTTCTAATTCAGCTGCACCTGGTCCTGTTTCACCTAATTTGATTGCTACAACTAATACTGTTGGTGATCCGAGTTGGTATATGGATTCAGGAGCAACTCACCACTTTACTCCTGATTTGAATATGTTGGATTCTGCCACTCCTTTTACTGGTGCTGAGCGTGTAGTAGTTGGTGATGGTAAGAATATTTCGATTTCACATGTTGGCAATTTAGCTTTACCTACCTACTCTAGATCTATCAAACTGTCTAATATTTGTCACACTCCTGCCATGTCTAAAAATCTCATTAGCGTTTCTCGTTTATGTCATGATAACAATGCTTTTGTTGAATTTCACTCTACATTTTTCTTGGTTAAGGATCAGGTCACACATCAAGTTATTCTTGAAGGGATCCTTGATCATGGGTTATATCGCGTTCATCCCTCCTCACAAACTTCCATTTCATCTTCTACATCGCCTTCACGTACTTTTCAAGCCCATATTGCAGCTTCTTCTGATCCAAATCTTTGGCACAGGCGTCTTGGTCATCCATCCTCTACAGTTGTCAATCAAGTTTTAAAAGTTGGTAATGTGTTCATAGACAAGTCTATTTCTCTTGAATTCTGTACTTCCTGTCAGTTAGCTAAAAGTCATAAGCTTCCGTTTGCTTTGTCAAACTCTCATGCATTGAATAAATTTGAGCTTGTTCATACTGATTTGTGGGGTCCTTCTCCCATCTTATTTGTCACTGGTCATAAATATTTTATGTTGATTGTTGATGATTTTACTAGATTCTCTTGGCTATATCCATTGCGTTCTAAAGATGAAGCATATTCCATCTTTGTTACCTTTTACAACATGGTTCAAAATCAGTTTAATACCTCTGTTAAAGTTGTTCGTTCTGACTGGGGTGGTGAATTTTGGTCTCTCACAAAATTTTTTGCTGAAAAAGGTATACTTCATCAACTATCGTGTGCTTCTACTCCTGAACAAAATGGTAGGGTTGAACGTAAAAATAGACATGTGGTTGAAATGGGTTTGTCTCTTTTGGCTCATTCTAATATGCCTCTTAAGTTTTAGCCCTATGCTTTTTCTACTACCGTGTTTCTCATTAATCGATTACCTACAGAAGTTTTACAGCTCAAATCTCCTTATAGTATTCTTTATAATAAAGAACCTGATTATCACTTTTTTCGAACTTTTGGTTGTGCTTGTTTCCCTTTTCTTCGTCCTTTCAATTCTAATAAACTAGAATTCAGATCACGTCAATGTGTATTTTTTGGCTATAGTTCTAAACACAAGGGTTATCTCTGTTTTGATCCTTCCACTTCTAAAATTTTCATTTCTCGTCATGTGATTTTTAATGAAAAATGTTTTCCATTTAGTTCTTTTTCGTCTGATATTTCTTCTCGTACTCCTCCATCTATTACTTCTCTTCCTATTTTCAATTCTTTTAATCCTGTTACACATCTTTTACCTACTCCACAATCTTTGCCACCTGCAAATTCTTCTACTTTTGATCCTTCAGTTTCTTCTGGTCCTGCTCCATCTGTTAACGCACATCTTATGCCTCCTTCACAGTCTTTGCCTTCCACAAATTCTCCTACTTCTGTTGAATTTTCAGTCACTTCTGGTCCTGCTCCAAATATTGTGCAGGTCTCTTCTCCTCCTGACTCCTTGGGTGTTGATTTGCCACATGTGGTTCCTAATTTCATGCCATCAACTGTTAACGCTCATCATATGGTGACAAGAAGTAAATCTGGCATTTTTAAACCTCGTGTTTTGTTAGCCGGTGTTCTTAATAACCAGTTCGAACCTTCTTCTTATAAGCAAGCAGCAGAGATTTCTGAATGGAAAGATGCTATGTTGGTTGAGATTAATGCCCTGTTACTTCAGAAAACTTGGTCCCTTGTTCCTAAACCTGCTAATGCTAATGTAATCGGTTGTAAGTGGGTGTATCGTTTGAAATTAAAGCCTGATGGATCTATAGATCGATATAAGGCTCGTTTGGTTGCTAAAGGTTATCATCAAACTGCTGATATTGACTATTCTGAAACTTTTAGCCCTGTTATTAAACCTCAAACTATTAGAGTGGTTCTTACTGTTGCTGTTACACGAAAATGGTCTATTCTTCAACTTGATGTTCAAAATGCGTTTCTTCATGGTGATCTTACTGAGACGGTTTATATGAAACAACCTCTAGGCTTCCTTAGTTCTTCTTACCCTGATATGGTGTGTAAGTTACATAAATCATTGTATGGTTTGAAACAGTCACCTCGTGCTTGGTTTACAAAACTCAGTCAAGCACTTTTACAGTGGGGTTTTTCTAGTTCTAAGGCTGATCCGTCCTTATTTTTTTGCTCCTCGAGCCTTGACTTTCTGATTGTGCTTGTCTACGTCGATGATATCATTGTCACGGGTAGTTCACAGAGCTTAATTGATTCTTTGCTTATTTTTCTTAATAAGCAGTTCGCTATGAAAAATCTGGGTTCTTTACATTATTTTTTAGGTATTGAGGTACATCATTCTGATAATGGTTTACATCTCAGTCAAACAAAATATATCACTGATCTTCTGAAGAAAACTGGTATGTTTGACGCTAAACCTTGTGAGACTCCCATGTCTTCTGGTACTTCTTTATCTCTATATGATGGTCTTCCCTTGGAGGATGGATCTGAATACCGCAGCATTGTAGGTGCTCTTCAATATTGTACTATGACTCGTCCTGATCTATCTTTTGCTGTCAATAAGGTTTGTCAGTTCATGCATTCACCGACTGTTTGTCATTGGCAAGCTGTGAAACGAATCTTGAGATATTTGCGTGGAACCTTGTCTCTTGGTTTGTCAATTTCTCCTATTTGTTCTCCCTTTTTAATGTGTTATACTGATGCTGATTGGGCTTCCTGTCCGGATGATCGTCGCAGTACAAGTGGCTATTGTGTATTTTTGGGAGATAATCTTGTTTCTTGGGCCTCTTCTAAGCAGAAGGTTGTGTCACGCTCTAGTACTGAATCCGAGTACCGTGCTGTTGCTAATGGTGCTGCTGAAATTGCTTGGTTTGAATCTTTGCTTCGTGAACTTCAGATTGCCTTGGATTCTGTGCCATGCATTTTTTGTGATAATGTGAGCACGCTATATCTTTCTGCTAATCCTGTCATGCATGCTAGAACCAAACACATTGAAATTGATTATCATTTTGTTCGCGAACGTATTGCTGCTCAGTCTTTGCATGTTCAATACACTCCGTCCTCTACTCAGCTTGCAGATATGTTGACTAAACCTCTGCCTATTTCCAGATTTTTATCCTTACGTTCCAAACTCAATGTTCTTCATCGTCCCTTGAGTTTGAGGGGGGATGATAAGAAGAGTTAATAGAGGTTAGTTGGTTTGAATGGTCATTATATTGCCACGTGTATTAGGCAATAGAACATGAGTTGTATATATATACACTACCTTGGCTTGTAATGAAATATAGAAAATAAAGGTTTCAACTCCACTTCGAGTTTCTCCTTCGTCACTTCATTTTCACCATTTTCTTCCCCTTCTTAATATCTCTTCAAGTTTGTTTCTAATATTTGTATGTATTTGATTACTTGTCAGTTTTCATACTTATAATTAAATTTAGGATGGGGTTGGCATTATGACTTTTTAAATATTCATATTAATATATGTGTATATCTAGATTCTGATATCACTGCATGTATGATTTTTTAGGCACCTCTCTACATGAGAGATGCCTCACTTGCATGGGAGACACCTCCCATGTAATATATATATAGAGAGAGAGAGCACAAATCTATCCATTTGACGGGGACGTTGAAGACGAGTGAATCGTCTTTGCCACCGCGATATCTTATCCAAAGTCAACAATGATAATCATTTACTTTGAAAAATATATTTTCTTTTATTATTTTATCCTCATGATCTACTTGGGGAATTGTTGATGCATGACACCTTTACTCAGCCTCGGGGATTTTTGTTATCTGGATGAGAAGGATTAACTAATTTTGACATGATTGATCTCTTGCTCAAACATTTGCATTTCAGTATTATCACAAGTTCTCTGATCTATGTAATAATCGATAAAAAATTTCATAAAACCAAGTCGATCGATTACTTTCAAAACTAATCACATCGTAAAAATTGAATAACTGGATTAAAATAAAAATACAAATCAATCAATATTATTACCAATAATTTAATTACAATTTGGGCAATTTCTGAATTAGATTTACTAATGCTTTTTTTTCTTCTTGATTTGGAATCTCAATAAAACAGTTTTATTCATCCAAATAAAAAACTTGGTGCTTCATCTGATTCCTAGTGTCAGTACAAGCATGGATTAGGTGGACAAACTTCCAGGCATCCTATCATACAATTAAAACTTGGTGCTGCAACTGCAATTATTAATAACTCTCATTATTTTTTTATTACTATGATTGAATACCATTTTTACCATTACCATATCTGTGATGATTTTTTTGGTAAATCTTTATAAATAATTTATATAAATATGTCTGTTAGACTACAATACTAACATCTAATTACTTTTTCCTTTCATTCTTTATATTTTTACATCTACCATAATTTAAGTAAGTTAGAATCATTATTAGTATATATTGCATGTATTTTAATTCATGGCATATATTTAACACTTTCTTGAAAGCCCACCCAGAAGAAGAAAATCAAAAAAGAATTCACCTCTATAAATAGGTAAATTCCAATGTTAATCACTCTCATTTCTCTTTACCTTGGTTCTCTAAAGTCAAACCAATTAATCTTTGTTGTTTCAAGGTAAACAGTATTGGCACCTCTTTCTCTTCCACTGATGCAAACTGTGCCTTTTCTTTCAGTGATCTGTGTTTATCATTCAATGATCTAGGAGCGATGGATGAAGAAGAAAAGCAAGTCAGAAGGAATGATGGTGAAGATGACTATAAGAGTTGGTCATCCTATGTCAATGAGGTAATTACTATATGTGTTCAGCTTGTAAATATTTATAAATATAATATTAGTATTGGAGATAATAGAGATAAGGAAAACATATATGAAAATATTTTTTTACATGATTCCTAGTCCAACGATTACCACTCTAAGATTTGTTATCCTTGATTTGGGCAATCAACTAAATTTCTCCTCTCTAAAAACTTCCAGAGGAGGAAAACCACATAGAATATGATCAGAAAGATAGTAGCACGCTACTATCCTCTTAAATGTAAATGCAAGTACGACCCCCTTTTTGGGTGTAGGTTTAGAGATCATCGAAAATGGAGCAAGACCTAGGATGTTATCCCCTTTTATGTCACTAGTGTATTTTGTCGAACTAGCAACTCGTGTGGATTCTAATATTATATTAGATGGTATCATAGTTCCCTAAAGAAGGATCTATAGTAGATACAAGGGAACAAAGACTCATCAAAAAATAACATGTGAGGATATATATCCATCCGGTAAGAATACATAAACAATAATACTCATAATTCAAATTCTCATAACTAAGAAAAATACATTGTTAAGAATGAGTGTCTAGTTTGTGTTTGAAGCGGGGTATAACAAAGGACAATACACTCAACCAAAGATACATTCACACGACATTTCTTTTTAAATAATGGGGTGGGTAGAGAATTGACAAGGCAAACTACTTGGACAACATCATCACAAATTTTAAGTGGGACAGTGCATGCTTAAGAAAAGCTAAGGCAATTTTAATTATATGATTATCTTCCTCTCAAATCCATTTTATTTAAGGGTGTGAGAACTAGTAACTCAATGAAAAATACCAAAAGAATCAACATTGTGATGGAGTGTTTATACTACCCATTTTAATCAGAATAAAGAGAGAGAGTATCTTGTGTCTAGAATAGTGCTCATCATGTATTTGAAAGTGACAAAAAATATGAAAGAAACCAAACTTTCATTTCTTGAGAAAAATTCAAGTCAACTTAGAGTATCTTGTGTCTAAAGTAGTTCTCAACATGTATTTGGAAGTGGCAAAAAATATGAAAGAAATCAAATTGTCATTGCTTGAGAAAAATTCAAGTGAACTTAATAAAATTATTAATATAAATAGTATAATAAAGAAAATCTTGATTAAACACAATAGTTTAGCAGGACCCAAATAGTATAGAGATTATTTCTAAAGAAAAAAATATAATTAGAGATATTTGGATGAAATAAAATGTAATTTGTGCCTTTTGTTTGACTACACGATTTCCATAAAAAAAGATAATGAAGCTAAAAAAGTTGGTAAAGTGACATAATTATTAATCTTCTAAACTAAATAGAGAGAGGGATCGGATGACCAAGTCATCAATGTCAAAAGGAATTTTCTTTATACCAGGTAGTAAATGAATCTGCGATGATCAATTTGATCCTATGAAAATTTTTCATCGATCATCAGAGTAAATCGAGAAGCGGTCACGGTGGACGGTCTGGAACCCCAACGTCCCAGGGTTCACACTTCATTTGAAGAAAAAATTCCTGTAAACAAATTGTGGATATCTAGAATAGCCATTAGTCGCTCTACTACTACACCATAGCCCCGGGGGCGCAAAAGAAACTTTCTTGGTGGCAAAAAGGCTATTCGCTCACCCCAGAGCCCCGGCCAACCCGTCCCAGGACTAACACGGAGGAGGTAAATCACGGGAACTACTAGCCCGGATGTTGTAGCTAGTGCATGAGGAGGGTAAACATACTGGCTTTACCAAGATTTGACTCCCAATCTTCTTATTGGCAATACCCATATATTAATCATCAGTCCATCCTACGGGGATATAAAAGAAATTTTCTGATAAGAGTTTTGGTGGAGGTTGGTCGAAGATGAAAGATATTGCCTTTAGTTTCTTGGATAGAGTAATTTCTATTGTACAATCCTCTCCCCAAGTACAATAATGAATGTGAAATTAAAAAAAAGGCATTATTATCAAGTTGATAAATTAACTGGAAGAAAATTTTTAGTAATAAAAGGACCCGAAAAAGAAAGTGTTGCACATGTGAATTGTTTAGCCAAATAGAGCAATTTTCAAATCTAAATCATTTTCTACTTTAATTCCCATGTCAACAATTCACATGGTATATTCTCTAATAATGATACATAGACATGGACAGGGACATGTGAATTGTTTAGCCAAATAATAATATTATACATAGACATATTAAATTATCTAATAATGATAATAATTTTTTAGTAATAAAATTTTGTTTATTTTAATAATTAATTTATTTTAGATATTTATGTATAACTTTTTTTTTCTCTTGTCCGATGATCATCAGGTGGCATTGGAGCTGCGGCTGCTGGGCCAGACGGTGCTACCGATGGTGATGGCTGGTCTCCTGTTCTTCTCGAAGTTAGTGATCTCCATGCTATTCCTCGGCCGGTTGGGCGATGCGGAGCTCGCCGGCGGCTCCCTGGCCATCGCCTTCGCCAACATCAGCGGCTACTCCGTCCTCATGGGCCTGGCGTTGGGCATGGAGCCCATCTGCGGCCAGGCCTACGGCGCCCGCCGCTGGCCCGTGCTCACCCAGGCACTCCACAAGACCATCCTGCTGCTGCTCCTCGTCGCCGTTCCCGTCTCCATCATCTGGCTCAATGTCCAGCCCATCCTACTAAAACTGGGCCAAGACGCCGCCATCACATCCATTGCCGGCGACTACCTCCTCTGCTCCCTCCCGGACCTCGTAGCACAAGCTCTCCTTCACCCTCTGAACATCTTCTTGAGAACGCAGAATCACACAAAGGCCCTCACCGTTGCTGCTGCCTTCGCCGCCCTCCTTCACCTCCCTGTCAGCTATTTCTTCGCCGTCTACTTGGGCTGGGGAGTCAAGGGGGTGGCGATCGCTTCAGTTTGCAACACAATCAACAACGATTTGGGGATCATGGCGTTTCTCTTCGTCTCCGATAAGGTCCCCAAAATCTGGACCGGGCTGTCCGCAGATTGCCTGCGCGGATGGGGGCGGCTGCTGACGCTGGGGCTGCCGAGCGCCGTCGCGGTCTGCTTGGAGTGGGGGTTGTACGAGGTGATGCTGCTGCTATGCGGGCTGCTGCCGGATCCCAAGTCCAGCGTGGCCGCCATGGGGATACTCATGCAGACCACCGGAATCATGTACGTGTTTCCGGCGTCTCTCGGCATGGGCCTGGCGACGAGGGTAGGGAACGAGCTGGGCGCGCAGCGGCCTGCGGCGGCACGAATGGCCGCCGCCGTGGGGATGGCATTGGCGGCTACTGGCGGATTCCTGGCTTTCGCGTTAGCCGCTGGGATGCGGGGAATGTGGGGGCGGATGTTCACCGACGACCCGGTCACGCTAGCGCTGACGGCCACCGCGCTGCCCGTCGTCGGGCTGTGCGAGCTAGGGAACAGCCCGCAGACGGCGGGGTGCGGAGTGCTACGCGGGTGTGCACGGCCGGCAACGGGTGCCCAGATTAACTTGGGCGCATTGTATCTCGTGGGGATGCCCGTTGCCGTGGTGGCCGGGTTCCCGCTGGGCCTCGGATTACGGGGTCTGTGGTTTGGCCTCGTCGCGGCACAGGCTTCGTGCGTCTGCCTTGTGCTGTGGGCTATCGCGCGCACTGACTGGGAGAAGGAAGCGAAAAAGGCAGAGGCGTTGGCGGCGGAAGGCACAATCTACGGCGGCGGCGGCGGCGGCGGGAAGCAGAGTGGGTTGAAGGAGCCTCTGCTTACTTGAAGGAAAGAGAGAAAGAGGGAGACGGAAAGAGAAAGAAAGGTAATTGGACGATTAAAGAGAAAAAACGGTAATCGGACGAAAGAATGTATTTGGTTTGCATTATAATACTTGATTAATAATTATAATTGTTAAATTAATCTTAAAAATTTATTCTAATAATTAATGTTTTTAATGCTAATTTGAGTTGATGCAATAATGCTAAATAATTCTCCAACAAATTTAACTAAATTTGATTGCTAAGAAGGTTATTTTGATAATGATTGAGTAATATATAACAGACAAATAAGTATTGAATTGTAGTTTTCGAATAAAATATAAATTAATTTACATATATTTGTATAAGTATGAAGATTGGATTTATTATAAGATATGATACTCTAATATAGTTACGTGAAATTTTTAATGGAATATTTGATGTAAGATGAAGTTCGGAAGTAATAATCGAAGCTAAATAGTTTCAAACATTGTATTACCTATAGTTTTATATTCGGTCGGTTTGAATAACATATTGTAGGGTTTTTTTTTTAATTTCATAAGATAAGGTTCTGTCTAAAAATATTAGACATCCATTAGCAGAATGTTTATCTTTAGGAGAGTTTACAAATCCACATTAGTATAAGCATGTAAGTCTCGAAATAATAGACGATATAAAAGAAGACCATATATAATAGTGTCTTTAGGATAATGAAATTTTGTCTCCTGGGCTATGGTGCAGCGGTAGGGCGACTAGTCGCTATCCTAGGCATCCGCGGTTCGATCCCCAGCTACGGCGTATTTGCAGAAATTTTTCCTCCAAATGGGACGCGAACCTGGGACGCTAGACTTCCAGACCGCCCACTGCGAGCACTTCCCGATTTACCCTAGCGGCCGGTGGGAAACTTCCGTGAGGTCGGGCCAGTCGCCCGAGGTTGGAAAAACCTTATTAATCATTTTTTTTAGGATAACAAAATTTTGTTCAGTAGGTACATGCATGAATTGATAAGTAAAATTTACTACAAAGGTAATATCAGGTCATGTAATAGTGACTTATTGTAAGGTTCCAATAACGCTTCGATAAATCTAAGAATCCAACGTAGCAAGAGAGGATAAAGTAGTAAAAAAAGTTATTTAAAGCAATAGGCGTAGAGAGTGATCGATGTGCGTCATCCATTTTAGTTTCACGGAGAATCTCAATAATTTATTTGCTCTTAGAGAGGAAACAACTTTCATCATGTAGGATAAATACATAACAAGAAAAAAAAATATTAACTAGATCTCAAATAGAAAATTCTTGATTAAGAAGATTTAATAGAGTTGTATTGCCCTTTTAAATATCGACAATTGTTAAAATATTATTTATATAAATAAGAAAAAATATCATAGATATATCATTATATTTATAGAATAGAGAAGAGTTAGTCTTTGATCAACAAAATCCTTGAGCTTGTAACTAACTAGATAAACGATGAAATAATGCATAAGAAACTTGTCGGATCATATATACATTTCTTGAGTTGACAAACATGAGTTAAAAATTATAGATAGATGAACTCAGGGTCTCTATAAATAGAGTTTAGTCAAGATGCCTATAAAGAAATATATTAGAAATGTCTAGTTGTTGTGCATGTCAATTAGAATTAAGAGCTACCGATAATAATAATCTAATAGATTTGATTTTGATGATTGAGCTAAAGGTGTTATTGAAATCAATACCTAATTGTTGACTAAATCATTTGACTATAAGTCAACCTTTTGTATCGTTCAACAGAACCACTAGCTTGATTCTTAAGGCATAATACTCATTTAGAGCCCATAATATTAATGGACGAAGTACGTGGAACTAAGTTCCAAGTTTCATTACAAAGAAGTGTTTCAAATTTTATAGTCATTACATTGTGTCAATTCAGATCCTTGTTCACTTGTGAAAAAATAAATTGATTCAGTAAATTTTGAAAAGACCACTAAAGCTCATAGAAAAGAATATTGAATTGCCATTGTGGACATTGTGCATAGATGTTACTTACGGGAAGCATACGATACAAGGCGTCATCATCCGAAATACTTGTTGATGGTGATGAGAAATAGACTGATACGATGATTTTGATGACGAACTTGCATTATCTGAGAATCTAGATTTATAAAGTGTATTACCTTTGGCTAGCGAGGCTTCTGAGATTGGACACAGAATGTTGTCCCTTCTGATATTGTTAATGTATCCTACTTTTCCTGGAGTAGCAAATTGGGGTGGGTGATTCCAATGGAATAGGGGATTTTTCAACTCTAAACCAGGACCTAAGATGACATCCCCTCTTATATCTTCAAGGTGTCTCATCTAGTAAACAACCAATGGGGATTTTGATGTGATATTGTGTAATATTAAAAAAAAAGTACCACCATTTCCTAAGGATGACCTTTTGCTTTCTTACATGCTTCACAAGCATAGGATGAGGATGTTGTAGGTCCCATGTAGGTCGGCTATAGAGGGTGAATAACCCTGCAAATGGAGCCTTAATCTTTTGCACTTACTTTAGCAAAGATAGACAGGTTAGATAGTTATAATAGAAATCAACAACATAAAATAAGTAAGAGACTAGATAAGCATATTCACTTAATTGTGTTGAGGCAATCTGTGATCCGGAATGACCAAGTGTTTTGATGTTTGGGCAAAGGGTTTAAGTTAGGTTTACCCTTGTGTTCTTATATGTGTATGTTGAGTGTGCAGGTTGTACAGGTTACACATATGGACTTGACTGGACGGCCTTGGTACGGTGAAGGGTGGCATGGAGACAAGCTGGAGGCTTGTGTGCACCCGAGAGACCTTGGAGAGCAGGGACAATGAGTTGATGGGCGCAGACTTCGAGGCATGCGTAAAGGATGGCATGGAGGCAAGCTGGAGGCTTGCGTGAATCCGAGGGACGAGAGCCGAAGATGAAGAGGGCGCGAAAGCAATAGTCGAGGCTGCAGATGAGGAGTCAGTCGAGTCATGAGGGTACGAGTGCTGTGTGATTATACTCGGGAAAGTCCTAGGGTCTGAGTGCTGAGAGAAGTGTACTCGGGAAGGGAACCCTAGGTGGGTGAGTTGGGCAGTCGACTGATAAAACTCATAGAAAGGGTCTGGCCCGTGAACTGGTGTACAGCTGGATTCGAACGTTGGAGCTGTCAATGGTCGAATTCTGAGTGGGGCGGTCGACTACCCTGGGAGCAGTCGACTGCTAGTGAGGGTTTTAGCTCGAGTCCTATTTAAAGAGGACTTGGTGGTGGCTGAGATTCTTGATGAAACTCGCTTGGGTAAAGTGAGTTAGTAGTCTTTTGTGCCCAGATAGTGTCCAAGGTGTTGTGGCGAGGTTTCTCTACCAATAAGTAGCGACGAGGGCTAGCCGGAGGTTATCCGGGGAGTGATCCACCGACGGATTCTTAGATTAGTCACCCGTCCGGGGTGGATACCAAGTAAATCAGGTTGTTAGCGTTGTTCTTCATTGTTAGTTTTGTTTTATTATATATTCCGCTGTGCAACTAACCGTGTAGGAAGAAAGGGGGTTCGAAAAATTACTATTCACCCCCCTCTAGCAACGTCAATTGATCGTACAATTGGTATCAGAGCGAGGACCGCTCTTGATCGGACTAACCGCCGAGGGAGCATACGCTAGAGGAAGAAGAACATGGAAGACAAATTCGGTGACGATATCTACACTCCACCGGCCTACGACCATGAGGATTTCAAGTATTGGAAGGAGAGAATGGAGGCATGGTTCGAGATGGAGTGGAACCTTAGAATCGCACTTGAAGAGCCCTTCGAAGTTCCAAAGGGCAAGCACGGAAAGAGGCTTCGTCCTAGATATTGAGACAAGGAACAACAAGAGCAATCTATGGCAAACGAAAAGGTAATTGGTATATTAGTAAATTTTTTGCCTAATAATATTTTGAGTAGTGTAGGTAAATATGAGAATGCTCATGAATTGTGGGATAAGTTGGAAAAATGTCACAAGAGTCCTACACAAGCTCAAGTAGTAAAGGAGCCCGAAGAAGCAAGGTCAATAATCCAAGAAGACCAAGAGGAGAAAGAAGTGTCAACTTCATCAAGTGAAGGAGCACTAGAAAGCGAAAAATCATCAACTTCCTCAAGAGAAGAAGAGAAAGTATCAATGTCAAGTATTGAGGGGGAGGAGATACCCTTAATCATACAAGAACAAGAAGAAACCTCAATCTCCACCAAAGCAAGGAAAAAGGAACACATTATATGTTTTGGATGCAACGAAAAGGGGCACTACAAGGACAAGTGCCCGAAAGGTAAAAAGGAGGTACACTCTAAACCTATTTCAATTAAATTAAATTCTAACATAAAGTGTACGACTGGAGAAACCCAAGAGAAGAAGAGGAGGATTCGATGCTTCACATGTGGTGAACTAGGGCACTACCACACCAAGTGTTCAAGGAAGAAAGAGCTCAAGAAAATGGGACACTTGAGGAGATGGGAGAAAGAAGAAAGGAGGAAGCAAAGATCACAACAAAAAGGGGGAACTTCAAGGGTAAGGGAGGTAATTCCTAACCCTAGATTAAAATGTAACTCAATTTTAAGTTCCTCATTGTATTTTAAAAATAATGTTAATCATCCCTCCATGAATGTTAGTTTTCATGAAAAATGTTTAATGGTGCATAGCTTTGGATTTAGATATAATGATAGGACTAGGGTTAACAAGGTAGATCAACACCCTAGGAAAAACATGCATAATGATTGACCCAAGACCTCTAGACCTAAGGATCATGACACTAGTCCCAAAAAGGAAAGGAATGTGCCTAGGAAAATGGGTAGTTCTAGGAATGTCCAAAGTGGACATATGGACTCCAAGGTTAAAGGTCTAGAAAGGAAAAATCAAGCATTGAGGGCAAGGCTTGATAAATTGGAAAAGACCGTAGAAAGATTCACGGTTGGATCAAAGGGTCTAGATATGGTGTTGGGTAGTATAAAACCCAACTATGATAGATCGGGTTTGGGATACCGGTCTAAGACTTTCAAAGCCAACAAAAAGAAATATACTGGGAAGACATATGATCATGGCAAGAAGGAAAAGTCCAAGGATGGCAAGGGGGTGCCATCCAAAGAGAAAAAGGATGACTTAACCAAGGACAAGGTGTCCAAGGTTAAGAAGGTTCATTTTGTAGGCCAAGAGTCACCGGGGGCACACCGGTGTGGCTTAGTTTGGATAAAGTCACCTAGGGAGATGGCTAGGGTTCAGAGCTCAAGGGGGAGCTCTAGGAGCCTTTGGGATTTATAGTAAATGGATCTCAATAGTTTCTCTCATAGGAAATTAGGTGAAATGTGCCAAGAAGGGTTGAAAGACTTGGGTAAGTCTTAATCTTAGGTTTTAGCACATTAAAAAGGGAACTTAGGAAGAAAAAGGTGAAAATGAGGTTATAATTGATAAAATTAAGGATTAATGGGCAAATACTATGTAATTCAGTGATAGAAATGAATTGTAATCAAGGATAAGAAGGTACATTGAGAAAGAATCACAATTAGGACTTTTGGGATAGGCTAAAATGATACACTTTAGAAAGAATGGATTTTCGTACCAATCTTGGGATATGGAGTATATTTATTTGGAAATATATTTTTCCCAAGTAGATATAGGTCTCACAAATCTCCCCACAAAATTTCAGATTTTTTGGAGATTTGTAGAATTATTTAGGGATTTCTGAAATTCGACTGAAAAACCTGAAATTCAGGTATCAGTCGACTGCCCCAGGAACAGTGGACTGGTCTCAGTCCAAAAACTCTCTGTTCGTTTTGGCAGTCGACTGCCATATGGGCAATCGATTGATCAGTGAGAGTATGCAAAAAGGGGCCTATTAGGTGATAAGAAATTGCCAAATTGGAAACATAGGAAAGTATTATGGTATCTTGAGAGATTTTATGGATTGACATTATATGATTTGAAAATTCATAGACTAATATTGGATGATATTG
The DNA here is from genome assembly GCA_024364735.1 of Boesenbergia rotunda. NCBI lineage: Eukaryota > Viridiplantae > Streptophyta > Magnoliopsida > Zingiberales > Zingiberaceae > Boesenbergia > Boesenbergia rotunda. The sequence goes on along the minus strand of JAGFNQ010000307.1, from coordinate 584,499 downwards.
GATAAGTAACTCTTGATGTGATATTGTGTAATATAAAAAAAAAGTACCACCATTTCCTAAGGATGACCTTTTGCTTTCTTACATGCTTCACAAGCATAGGATGAGGATATTGTAGGTCGCATGTAGGTCGGCTATAGAGGATGAATAACCCTGCAAATGGAGCCTTAATCTTTTGCACTTACTTTAGCAAAGATAGACAGGTTAGATAGTTATAATAGAAATCAACAACATAAAATAAGTAAGAGACTAGATAAGCAGATTTACTTAATTTTGTTGAGGCAATCTGTGGTCCGGAGTGACCAAGTGTTTTGATGTTTGGGCAAAGGGTTTAAGTTAGGTTTACCCTTGTGTTCTTATATGTGTATGTTGAGTGTGTAGGTTGTACAGATTACACATATGAACTTGACTGGACGGCCTTGGTACGGTGAAGGATGGCATGGAGACAAGCTGGAGGCTTGTGTGCACCCGAGAGACCTTGGAGAGCAGGGACGATGAGCTGATGGGCGTGGACTTCGAGGCATACGTGAAGGATGGCATGGACGCAAGCTGGAGGCTTGCATGCATCCGAGGAACGGGAGCCGAAGATGAAGAGGGTGTGAAGGCAATAGTCGAGGCTGCGGATGAGGAGTCAGTCGAGTTGTGAGGGTACGAGTGTTGTGTGATTGTACTTGGGAAAGTCCTAAGGTCTGAGTGCTGAGAGAAGTGTACTCGGGAAGAGAACCCTAGGTCGGTGAGTTGGGCAGTCGACTACCCTTGGGTCAGTCGACTGATACAACTCACATAAAGGGACTGGCCCCTGGTGTACAGCTGGATTCAAACGTTGGGGCTGTCAACGGTCGAATTCTGAGTGGGGCAGTCGACTGTCCTCAGTCGACTGTCCTGGGAGCAGTCAACTGCTAGCGAGGGTTTCAGCTCGAGTCCTATTTAAAGAGACTTCGTGGTGGCTGAGATTCTTGACGAAACTCGCTTGGGTAAAGTGAGTTAGTAGTCTTTTGTGCCTTGATAGTGTCCGAGGTGTTGTGGTGAGGTTTCTCCACCCACAAGGAGCGACGAGAGCTAGCCGGAGGTTATCCGGGGAGTGATCCACCGACGGATTCTTGGATTAGTCACCCGTCCGGGGTGGATACCAAGTAAATCAGGTTGTTAGCGTTGTTCTTCATTGTTAGTTTTGTTTTATTATATATTCCGCTGTGCAACTAACTGTGTAGGAAGAAAGGGGGTTCAAAAAATTGCTATTCACTCCCTCTAGCAACGTTAATCAATCGTACAAATTGCAACCAGGATCGTTGATAATCCAAGACGTTTGAAAAAGCTCCACTACGAATATCTTCTTTGGTGTAGGCAGAGAAGTCTCTTACAGACCCTTGAAAGCTCAGAAAAGACTAAGAAAAAAAACACAAGTTACCGTTATACTGATGTGGACCTGATGTGTCTCAGTTGCGATTTGAGGCACCCTAGATGGATAGACTTTTATCCACATAGCCAACGATAAGTTTTCGATAAGTGTTGATCTGAGGCGCCTCATTCTGACTTAAAATGCATCAAGTGCAAACTGAGGCGCCTCAGGTGCAAACTGAGACGCCTTAGTTCTACTTTTGCGTAGAACTGATCTCCTCAACTGAGTCACCTCCCAAAGGAGCTGAAATGTCTCAGTTGACCATCTGGTCAAAGTCAACAGTCACATTGACTTTTTGCACCATTCGTCCACTTGGGTAATTTTCGACTAACTAGAGTTAAGCTCACCCGAATCTGACTCTGGCCTTTCATCTTGAACGGGCTTCCTCCTAGCCTTCTCGTCCCTCAGAAGTCGCGCACGCCCTTCTCATTCACCGGTGTATTCTTCCACGGCTTCTCATCCCTCGGATGTATATGTCATCCTTCTCGCTCACTGCGTCTTCCGTTCGACCTCCTCGTGTAAATTTTCTCCCCGACTTCTTGTCTCTCGGACGTCGTGCACGCCCTTCTTGTCTATCGGTGTACTATTCCGCAACTTCTCGTCCCTCGGATGCACCAGATATCTTTCTCATCCATTGCGTCTTCCGCTCGACTTCTTGTGTTCCTGCACACTTAGATATAAGGATAAAAAATAACCAGGATCTAACTTGATTAGGTTGATGACGTCAAAACCAACACAGGGGTACTTATAATCTTCTCCTTTTTGATGTGTATTAACCCAAGTTAAGTTAGGGTAATACAAATACAGAAATAAGATTGTTTCGTAAAAACAATAGAACTAAATATGCAATTAGGCACAACATAATCTTGCAATTGACTACAAGAAAATATTTAACTTAACCTCCCCCTTAACTTAACTCCAATATTTCTCCCCTTTTAATCATATCAAAATCTCTAAGGGGTAAAAATAAAGTATGAATTAATTTAAGTAAAAAAAACAAACTATCTCCGAAAATATTTCTAAAACAGTTTATTTTAATTTTAGCTACTAAGTATGCAAAAAAAATGATCTAGTAATTCAAAATAGATTTTGGAACCCAATAAAGATTTATACCTACTGGGTTGATCAGAAATTTAGGTGGAATATAATTCTTGTGTACTTTTATAATTTGGCCCATGTAATTCCTAATATATCAGTTAAATCATCCGTAATATCTAATTTTTGGACTAGAAATATTTGAGCATGCTTTATTCTTCAACAACTTTATTTGTTCTTTAAGTTTATCATTTTCATATTTTAATTGGTCTTATAGTTCTGTTGGACATGTAGAGGTTAATTCCCTTTTCAGATTTACAATTAATAATCTTAATTTAGAAAAATATTTAGCTATTGATTTTATACACGAGTATAGTTGATCAAGAGGTAGGAGACATACCTAAATTACCATATCATGTTTGAAGCAGGATGTTTCCCTTTTATCGCTACTTTCTTCTAATGTGACTTCTCCTTCATCGATGCTTTCCTCTTGGTGACTTGCCATAAGTGCTAGTCTGGCATATTCCTCGAGTTCAGACTCTTCTGAAGATGAATTATCTCATATTGCCTTTAGGTTCTTATGCTTGGACTTACTTGACCCTTTATTTTTGTTCTTTAACTTTCGACAGTTGTCTTTTACGTGTCCTTCCTTGTCACAGTGGTAACATCTAATCTTTCTCTTTCCCGGAGAGTGTTTCTTGGCCTGCATCTTATTAAATTTATTAGTTTTAAAAAATAATTTAAATGTCTTACCATATGGGTCGTTTCCTAATTTGCTGAAGATTTTTCGTCTGGTTCGATCTTCCTCGTGTTCAGGACAACATTGTCCATCCTTCCTTTTCTTCCTGCACACCAAGTTTGTGAAGCTCGAAAAGTCGAAAATAAGTTTTCTAGAATACTTACCTCGAGATCTTTGGAGATGTAATAGTAGTCGACTATCGACATCTATTCCGGTGTTCTTGAAAATGTGTTTAGGGCGTATCTTAGCGAATCCCGATTTGTTACCGTTTTTCCGAGATTTGTGAGTCCAGTGATCAGCTCCTTGATTTTTGCATGTAGTTCGTCCACGGGTTCTCCTTCTTTTATTCGGAGATTCATCAGTTGACTTCGGAGTAGGTCTCACCGAGAGAGCTTTACTTTCGATGTCCCTTTGTGCAATTCCAGGAACTTCTCCCATAACTCTTTTGCTGACTCATAGATGCTGATTCGATTGACTTCCTGAGCCAGGAGTACGCTTAACAGATGAAATCTGCTTTGGCGTTGGTTACAAAGTCTGACTGTTGCTTCTTGCTCTAGAGATGCGCCTCTTTTATCTCGTCGTTCTCGCCTTGGGGTATTTCAAAATCATATTTTATTATTAGTAAAATTTCAAAATCGGTTCTAAAGAATACCTCTATTTTTTGCTTCTAGGTTCGAACTCTTCCTCAAACGTTGGCGGATGAATGCTAGTTCTGACCATCATCTTCTTGCTTAAGGCGGCGGTTAGTCCTCCTGAAGCGGTCGAGTTCTAATACCCGTGCATGCCGGCTAGAGGGGGTGAATAGCCCTGTAAATGGAGCCTTAATTTTTTACACTTACTTTAGCAAAGATAGACAAGTAAACAGTTATAATAGAAATTAACAACATAAAATAAGTAAGAGATTAGACAAACAGATTTACTTGGTTGCAACCAGGATAGTTGCTAATTTAAGACGTTTGAAAAAGCTCCACTATGAATATCGCTTTTGGTGTAGGCGGAGAAGCCTCTTACAGACCCTTGAAAACTCATATAAGACTAGGAAAAAGGAATACAATTGTTGTAGTTTAATCCTAGCTCTATAGGGTTATTTATAGCCTAAAAACACAAGTTACCGCTGTGCTGACGTGGACCTGAGGTACCTCAGTTGTGATCTGAGGTGCCCAGATGGATAGACTTTTATCCACATAGCCAACGTTAAGCTTTCGATAAGTGTTGATCTGAGATGTCTCAGTTCTAACCTAAGACGTCCCAGTTCTAACTTGAAGCGCCTCAGGTGCACGTTGAGGCCTCTTAGTTCTACTTTTACGCAGAACCGATCTCCTCAACTAAGGCGCCTCCCAAAGGTGCATCAGTTGACCATCTAGTCAAAGTCAACAGTGATGTTGACTTTTCGCCTTTTGTCCGTTTGGGTGATGTTCAGCCAACCAGAGTTAGGCTCACCCAAACCCAACTCTGGCCTTTTGCCTTGAACGAGCATCCCCCCGGCTTCTCATCCCTCGGACGTTGATCGGTGTACTCTTTCGCAGCTTCTGGTGCCATATATGCACGCACCATTCTCATTCGCTGCGTCTTCCATTCAACCTCCTTGAGCAAACTTTTGTTAGGACCGGTAGGAGAGCTAGGGGGGTGATTAGCCCCGATCTTTTCTCGTTGATATTTGTTGCGGCGAAAGACTTGAGCAACGCTAATATCTTGATTTAACTTGGTATCCACCTCCTTGAGATGACTAATCCAAGGATCCGCTCTCCTCACTCTCTCATACACTATGAAAATCTCCTTCTTGAGGTGGAGAAACCACTTACAAGCTTACAAGAAGATACAACAAGAAACTCAAGCAAATACAATAGAAATCTTACAAGATTTACACAATTTAGTTCTCTTTGCTTTTCTTGCTCTCTTCAAGCTTGGAATCGCCTCTTGATCCGTGGAAATGCAACAACACTAAGCTCCAAGGCCTCACTTGAAATGGCGATAAAAGAGGAGGAGAATCGTTGAAGAGCTGTGTGAGCGGTGAGCTTCAATCCTGCGTAAAAACCCTATATACCCGACGCCTAGGGTTCCCTAATCGATTACCACGTCAGACTTAGCCGTTCAACGATTATATTTTGAAGCTTAATCGATTAAGAAGTTCTTAATTCAGCACCTTTCTGTGCTCTCGCGCAAAACTGCTTAATCGATTGCCCAATCGATTATCGGACACCTTAATCGATTGACTAATCGATTACCGGATACCTTAATCGATTAACTAATCGATTAAGAGAAGGCTAAATTGATTACCCAATTGATTCAACCAGCTTCTGTTCTCGCAACTCATTTCTCTCAATCGGTTACGGTTCGTCTTAATCAATTACCCAATTGATTACGGTCCGCCTTAATCAATTATCCAATTGATTACGGTCCGCTTTCTGTTCTTGCGAGACAACAACCCAACCGATTACCCAATCGATTGCTCAACCCTAACTTGCTTAACTCAAGTCTCAGGTTCCTTTACCTAACCCCGGTCAACCGTGACCTGTTAGGACTTCCTCACCAAGTGTCTGATCATCCCTTTGACTGACTTGGATTTTGTGACGACCCGCCTTAACTTCTCTCCCTTAAAGCGGACGTCACTTTTACTTAATCTTAACTTTACCTTATTCTTAGCCTTAGGTTATAACTACTTGACTTCCCTTAACTTGCTCTGATTTTTTTTTCTTTTAAAAAAAACTTTTATTTTATTTGCTTTGCAAGGATTTGACCCCTAGACCTCTTAGTTGTAAAACTGAAGCACTAACCAGCTGCTCTATACCACTTCTTTTCAATGGTACCAGTCGACTGCTATATAGCCAGTCGACTGGTATCGGCCACAGAAACTTTCTGTGCCCGGTACTAGTCGACTGGCCTCATGGCAGTCGACTGGTGCATCGAACAGGAGGTTCTGTTCGATATCGCAGTCGACTGGTTCTGAACCAGTCGACTGGCACGCCTGAAAACTGCATTTACAGACCTGAAAATCATTTCCAAAGCTTCACAATTCATATACTTTCAAGTAGATAGATAAATAACTCCAAATCTATACTCTACACTAGTTTTATAAACATTTTAGCAACCCAAAACAACCTCATAAACTTGCAAGTAGGATCTTTGCGGAAGTAAATGAGCTATCAAAATATATGAACTCTAGACTAGAGTTTGTACCCAACTTTGTCTCTATGCAAGGTTTAAACAAAGTCATTCATTCTACCAATTCAAAACACCAAAACACATGTTCTACAAGACTTAACCCGATGATCTCTTCCACGGTTCCGCCACCACTGAACATCAATACAAGTCCCGCTCGCCTCCCTAGCTTATGCTTTTTCTTTACCTTTGTCTGCAATAGAAGGAAATGCAACTAATAAGCGATTTGCTTAGTAAGTAAATCCTAACTCACAAATCCATGCGATTAATGCTAAACATGCTCTTTTCAAATAATGCTTGCTTCAAAACACATGCACTTGAAATACTTACACATGGAAACTTTCACATACTTATCATGCTCAATCATGCTTGGAAACATTTGCTAGCACTAAAACATTGGCAAATCTAACATGCTCATAATTTCTTTTGAGACTTGCTACTTATGCATTTCCATACTTTAAACCACTAACTTCCTTGCTCTTGCTCTTTAACATGCTTGTAACATAACAATGTTAACATACATAGCAAAACATATGCTTAAACTGAAAACACTTACATATACTCATATACTTCAAAATAATAATCAACTTTCTCAGGCCTTGACACTGTACCATGGTATCAATGTACCAATGCGCGCATCCCTAATAGGTTTCGGGGTAGCTAGCCACCGCACCCTATTAGAGCTTCTTTCTTACTTTCTGTGAGCCTCTCATTTGCCCGGTACATGTCACTTTATAAAAGTAAAATACTTTCTTACTCATAATGCTTGTATTTATCAAGCTAACTTTCTTTTTCATAAATCTTGCACTATAAACCTTTACCTTTTCTTACTTGGAACTTTCATCGAGCACCTTGCGTGCCCTTAACCCCAAAACTCCTTTTTGGGACTTTTCAAGAACTTACTCTTGTCATACTTAGGTCTCATACACAAAAACTTACTCCAATTCATATTCTATGATAAAACATGTATTCTTTAGGAACTTAAAACACACAAATAAAAAAAAAATAATCTTAAAGCATGCACTTAGATCACAAACATGGTTCTACAACGAGAAATACATGGCGAAACTACTTCTATTGCAGGTGAGTGATTTACTTACCCTTTTCTTGAAGAAAACTCACTAAGTATCTCGAAATTCCTAGCGTTCTTTTCCTCTTCCTTTGCAAGAAAGCTCCACTTCTTGGCCCTAGGGAAGAAGCCCTAGGTTCTCCACTCAAGAGGAGGAAGAGGAAGTAAGGAAACTCCTCTCTTTTTTCCCTATTTTCGCAGCCTCCCACCCCTGTTCGCGCAGCCTCCTCCAAGCCCTAATCGCGTCTTAACGTGACTTAAGTGGAAGTTTAAATACCTCTTCATGAAACGGGCTAAATCAACTATAATATTATTTCGCTTCATCCTTTTTTGTGCTTGATACCCTTGCCCAGTTGGTTGCCCGGACGCCCTTAAGGCTTTGCTTGCTTTATGGTCGCGGGATCAAACCCCGCCCGACCCCTTATATTTTTTTCTTTTTATTTTAATCCGAAAAAATGCTATAAATTTCAGAAAAATCCCTAATAATACCAGAAAATTATTGGGTGTTACAGATTTTTCCTTGCCTAGTTCCCAACTAGGACTTAACCTAGTTCCCAACCAGGTTTGTCTAACACTCGAGTTAGGTCTAGTCTCTCGGTAGACTTCCTCCTTGCCAACATGCGATCTTCCCGATCCACCTGGACTTCACCTAGTCCTACTAGGTGTGCCTAGTCCCACTAGGACTTTTCTCGTTCCAGCGTGCGATCTCCCCGATCCACATGGACTTCATCTAGTTCCACTAGGATTTTTCGCCCGTCAAGTCTCCAGTCAACCTTGACCCACTTGACTCACAAGATGTTCAAACACCATACGACATTCAAACATCATTATCAAATATCGAAACATCCAAACTTAGCTCACCAAGCTTACCAGACAAAAACTCACCCGAGCCTAGTCAAACTAGGTCAACCCTAACCTAACAAAGATTGCACCAACAACTTTCTCCCCGGCTTCTCGTCCCTCAGAGGTCGTGCATGCCTTTCTCGTCCACCGGTGTACTCTTCCGTAATTTCTCGTCTCTCAGATGCACCAGACATCCTTTTCATCTGTTATGTCTTCCACTCGACTTCGTGTGCTCCTTAGCTCCTGCACACTTAGACACAATGATAAAAAATAACTAGGACCTAACTTGACTTGGTTGGTCACATCAAAACTAACACAGAGGTACTTACAGATGCTTCTCCAATGAGGGATTTGGTGGAGGTAGGTTAAAGATAATAAAGATCGCCCCTAATTTGTCCTCTAAGTAGAGTGGTTCTAGTTGTGGGATCCTTCACAAGACGATGATGAGGGTAAATTTCGAACAACACATTGTTAAGAAAAAATTTATAAATTGAAAGTAAATTTTTAGTAGTAGAGGGAACATGAAGTGTATTGTGCATGTGAAAGAGTTGACCAGATAAGTGAAAAAAATATATTTTTAAGATGAGCAATTGGCAGATTCGAGTCATTGTCTACTTGTTCCATGTCAAGACCATGATAGGAAGAAGTTTATGAAAGAATGTCATAATCTGGTGAACATAATGAGGTACTTCAGAATCAATATGTCATCCTAAGATTGAAGAATTTACCATAGGAAAATAAGAGTTGCTTGCAAGAGAGAATGTTTTTGGGTGAGATGATGAAGTTGTTTGTTGTCAGGATGAGGATGAAGATTGATTTAAGGATACAAAATCTATTGGAAAATTTGAATCAAATCTGTTATAGAATTCATGAGCAATGTGACCATTGTTGAGACAAATTTGACAACGTTCTCAACCTCGTCCTGGACCTCATCCTTATCTTCTTCCTCTATTTCTTCCACCTTGTTTTCATTGATTGCATTGATGATGAGTAGCACTATCTGTTTTGCTAGTCCTATGTGATGAAAGAGTGAGAGAATTTGACATCCTTTAAGATTGTAATAGTAGGAGTATTTTATAAAAGGATAACATGTCATGAATACTATCGAGTGACACTAGCTCGATCTATATGAGTTGTCATGCTACGAATAAAACTGTCATATTAAGGTCCCAAACCTACAAGAACATGTATTAGGAAGATCTGAAACTGCAGGCCCAATTGCAGCTAAATTATTGACAATGGTTTTGATTATTGCATTTATTCGTTGATACACTTGTCTCTTTGCTGCACCAATTGTGTGAAGTTGAAAAACTCGTGCTTGAGAGTGTGAAGCAAAGGTTTGAGCAAAAGCGTCTCATATTCGGAGAGAGACTATCAAGTTGTACGATCATATGAAGCATAGGCTTATTGAGTGTCGAAATCAGCCATGTCATAATTAGTCGATTCTTCTTGCTTTAGACAGTATAATTTGGATTGTCTTCTCGAGCCTTAATAGAGGTATCATCAATAACTCCAACTAGATCATGGGCACAAAGTAACAAAAGAAACTACATCTTCCAAAGTAGATAATATTATTGTTCCAAAATAAATTGCATCAATAACTCGGATCAGTGCCGCACACAAATCATTCAGCATAGATCCATCAATGAGTTTGTGCCAAAAATACTTAAGATTGTGCAGATTTTAAAAAACTCATAGAATTTAGATTTGAGGGTATGGATAGGCTAAGGAGGCTGCAAGGAACACACATATTCTTGTTTGAGTCGATTTCGAGGTGGTGATTTTTGATCAAAATTCATTGATGCTCATACAATGTCTAAAATCAAGAATGTTGGGTATAATCAGATTCACGAGACTGTAAGGAAGTCAATAGTAGCGTCCTAAAGTGGATATGATGAGACCAGATCCCATAGTGAATTTGAGTCAAAAGTACTCAAGGGTACGAAGATTCAAAAATCGATAGGATGCAATCTAGGTTTTGGAATTCAGATTTGAAAGGAAAGTTTGCAGAGGATGAGGAGATTGAAAGGAAAGGAATTGTGGCCAGTAAGACTCAAAAAGAGAAACCTATGAGCATCACTAACTTCTACTAATAATTCACTGATGATGAGAATAAGTTTGGAATAAGGAAAAGGGGGAGTGAAAGACTCAACACAGAGATTTATCCTTAAAAATCTCACACCCCACCTTTGGAGAAGATGGTGATACTGAACATTGACCTGCAATATTATGTACAATAATGATTTTGAAACCGAAAGCAACAGTTGAAGGAAGAAGATTAGGAGAATACATGGCTGAAGTGAATCAACAAAGGATAGCTCACTTGCATAGGTCGTACACATATCTAACTTGTCTGAGAAAGAAGAATAATCTATACACACATATACATGATCTCCAAGAATGGAGTTAAAAATGAATTTATCACCTGCCTTTTTAAACTAATCGGATGCTTCGTTAACTTTTTTGTTGGATGCATGCCTCATGATCTTCATCAATTCATGTAGTGGAGAAGCTCCTGTTCCAGTTTTTGACGGCTCTGGCGACTCAGTTTCTTCTTTACCTTCCAAAAAGTCCTTATACTTTTCACTTGTCATAACATCAAATATGCAAGCGGATGTTTCATTACTTCCATCACCTATGTATGGTTCCACAAAACTGTTAAAATGGGGTGATGTCTGTTCTATGTAATCAAAATCTTCAATGGTACGACTGTGTTGATATATGAGTTCACTAGCTGATTCATAGCCCATAAGCTGATGCAGTTGACGACCTTTAGTTACAATCTTATCACATCTTTTATCCAAATGATCTCCACAATCTTTTTCACAGTGAGAAATTGATTCAGATCGAGATTGATCATTCAAGTGAGAATTAGATAACTGGTACCTCAGAGAAGCATATGTATGATTTTCCTTCTCACTTGTTAATTGTTCTGTTTCAGTGGCACCTTTAGGATTTGGAGCTCTGAAAGAGAACACAAGTAATTTGGAGCAAGCGCCACATCTCAGCTTATACAATCTTTTTTTGACCACAAAGAAATCAATAGGGAGTTGAAGTAACTCCATGCAGCTGTAGCACATGACAAAAGGAGCACCTCCTAAAACTGGCCTGCCATGTCGCTTCTTCGGGTGCCTTATCTCCTTATCGTGTAGCATCTCCGGACTCATTCTATTACAGCAATTGCATTGCTTATCATGGTGACAAGCAGTGCAAATTCCATTGTGGCAACAACTATTTGGTTCAAAATTGGCATGAGATCTTCCCATGCCTTCATCAGATTTGTTAAACATTTTACTAATCTCCTTTCGCAATTCATCTACCTTCTTAAGTATCTCCATTTGAATGTACTCTGGCGAATGGAATCCTACCGAAGGGCTTGCAGTTTGACTGTAAGCTGAACCCTTAAGGATTTCTGCAAGTACTGTGAGATACTTTAAAGGTGCATCCTCTTCAGGTTCAAACCAGTTCTGCACTGAATGAAAGTCTTCAGAGATGTGAGAGGTGTCTCTCCTTCTAGGGCTTTTATGTTCGGTAGGCGCCACAATATCTAACCTGGTAGGCAAATCAACTGCATTAGGAACTAATCTGTCAACAGGTTGATCTTCCTGAAGTTCTTGTGCTTGATCTTGTGCTCCTTTGTGCCCAATGTCTGCTGAATCAACAACTATTTTCTGTCTGAAAGTTCTTCTAGACACTCCGATAAGTTTGCGAGGGGCGTGATGGCTAAAATGATCATCAACCGAAGACACACTGTCGTCATACAGATTAGAACTGGTTGTACTAGATCCTGAAATACTGTCATGCTTCTCTTGTCCAAAACTACTAGGAGATTCTGCAAAATTTTCTATTCTACCACTCATACTCGAGCTGTTATCAAGCTGTTGTGGAGGTTTCAGAAACGTTTTCATTCCATTAGTAGTGCAATCTTCTTCAACTTGAAGTTCAGGATCAGGATTGTGTGTCAAAATGTGCATGTTGATTCCTTCAACAGTTCGGCTAAGATTCTGCGAATCACAGCTTTCATCATTTTCTGATTCTGTTAATTCTTTGGCATAATTGTTAGGATCATCCTGGAAAGATGATTGCTGATCAAGGTGTTCAGGATTATGCATTCCATCTTGTGATGCACAAACAGTCATTTCCTTCTCAGAATGATCCAATTTGCTTTCGACCGAAACATTATCTATTAGCTCCTGTGATTTGTCCTCGGATGAATCTCCAATCAGAGAAGAGTTGTAGATTTTCGCTGTGCAGAGAATAGAAAAATATAATCAAAAAGAAAAAAAAAATTCTAGGCATAAAGATTTCATAAGCTGAAGTCGTAAAAAAGCTATATCATGGTTTAAACAAATCTTACAGCGGAGAGTGGTGTTGCATCCGGCACATTTGTAGATAGGAATATTGGCAAATTCTGCAAGAATTTTCTTGCATTTGGGACATCTGACAAGGCGAAATCCAGCGGCCGCCATAACTCGTTATATCTTTGTTCTCAGAAATGGAAGAACAATGTACAAAATCTGTTATACTTTGCTGCTATTGTCCGAATCGAGACAAGTTATACTGTCAACCAAGAAGCAACTCTCCAGAATCTATCAGTTTGATTTGTATGTTGAAGAGTTCTGCCAACAGACAAAATTAGTGAGAACATAATAACAACAACAATCAAACTTTTATCCCGCTAAGTGGAATCGCCCAAATAAAGAAGAGTTATGATGGGTTGCTAGTCAGCCTAAAACATAGGCAAATGTTATGTATGGAGCCATCGAACTATTGTGCTAAACAAAATTAGTGAGAACACAAACCCTAAAATGAGAATAGTAAGTGCATCTTGCAAGTGAAAGTGATGTGTACAGACTAGTTGAGATCAATTACATGAATCTTATGCAAGTCAAAAACAAAAATCTGTGTCTGCAGAATGAAAGCAAACAAACCCCCAAATCACCTTCTTAATATAACTTCATAGATAAAGCTATAAACATGACAAATTCAGACTGTATGCTAAATTCTACTCTCTCTTTTTTTTTGCATAATTAGATGAAAAAGGGGGGAAAACCCAGGAACTCCAAGAGAAGTAGAACAATCGCAAACTCTTATTTCCAAGCGAAGTAGTTCAACATCCAAATTCTACGTTCCTTCTTTTTGTCTTGGCCAAATAATGCAATCACTTCTGCTGGGGAAAGCATCGACTTAAATAAAGATCCGATCAATTGTTCAACAATTTTCTTTTTAAAGAAAAAATCTAAAAGAATTCATCGCAGAAACTACAATCCAGTCAGTTTGAATTAAAACCATGGAAAGGAGCAAGAGTGCAGGATCGCAACAGGAAAACAGAAAGAAAAACCAACTGAATAGAGAAAGAAGAACAGAATTAGTGGAAGAACACACCGTTGAGTTTGAGATGGGAGCTTCTGTGTCGGAGTTGTAGCGTGTGGGAATGAGATGAGTGGTAGACAGGACCTGAAGAAAGAAAGGAAGACGAGAAGGCAAGTTGGATTTCCACGTGTTTGACGGCCGGGCAAATCTACAAGAGGAGTGTGGACGGTCAACGCTAGGAATCTTCCACGTCGTATCGTCGTTGCTTGGCGTGTCAGTTTTTGTAATTTATTTATTTGATACAGGTGGGTGATAGTAGATCGGTTTGGGCATTGAATGCTTTTTTGTTTTTAATCAAGGTATGCCAATTTTCTGCCGACGGACTTATGCCCTTACAAAAATTCCTTGATTTTGAAGATCTATTATAAATTGATCTTTCATATATTTCAGTATTCTTAGATTCATCGTCCTATTAAAAAAAAATCTTGTATTGTACCATAAGTAAAATTCAAATATTAAATATTTGATTAATCATTTTAAAGGCTTAATCATTGCACCAATGATGAGTAACTTTAAATTCAACGGGGTAGAGATTTTAAAGTCAATGGGGTAGAGATCCTGGCATGCTAAATAATGAATATCCAACCTGCACGTACTGGAAATAATATCAAAGGGTGTTAGGAATGATCCTGATCAGAGGCTTCTGATGTTTAAGTTAGATATAACCTTGAGAGCCGTTTAAAAGTGGAGTCGGCCAAAGCTTTATACGACGAATTAACGACTTTGATCCCTCTGATGACTCATTTAGGAATAACTAATCCAGGGGGAGGTTGGAGTATTTCAAGGGAAGTTATAGTGAATCTAATCAGTAATTGATTTTAAGGTTTTTCTCAATCGAGTACATCACTGGCACAACTTTATTGATGTGACATCCATCAGTTAATTGGTAAAACACTACTATCACTAGATTGATACACCTATTTCTCCACTCACTAAAAGTTTCTGCTAACGACTTCTTTCATCAGAACCCATCTGTCGACTGCTCGTCCATCCCTAGTTGACTAGCACAGCAACTTCTGTTGGCTCCTGCCTCCTGGTAGAAACTTATGATGACTTCTTCAATTCATCCAAGACTATTAATTGACTGAGACTTATAGCTGGAAACCTATTCATGTGATTCCTCGGACATCTCCTATATCAGTAGGCTAATAGCAAATCTGTTGTCGGCTAGAGATGTAGTTGACTATATCACTTGCAATAAATTTTCTTGTCGACGATTGGTGATTTGATTCTGACAGATCTACTGATTGAGTCCATCTACATTGAATTCTACCCTCGCTCAAATATATGTTCACTCAACCCTTTTCATAGTGTAGTTGTCATTTGTCAGCTCTAGTGGTCTTCCACTAGGTTTTTAGTCTCTTAGATGTATTAGATTCTTGACTCTCTTTTAGTGTCATCTTTTTGCTCTACCTATTTTCTCTTTTATTAATCTTCTCATTCTTCATATGCAAAGCCTTTTGGCTTCCTTCCCCTATCATATTTCACACTCGATTGCGTCTTCTTCTACCCAACACAGCCATGATGCTCCATGTTATGTGATCCCTCAAATGTCCTATACCACCCTTCTCAGATCTAACTCAGATCTTGAGCCATCAAATACTCCATGTGCGTGTCTAACTGCATGTACATTTATTCACATAAATTAAACTACAACACAAGGTCTAATTTAATATTGCATGGACCAATTGGGAGCTCCCACACTTTCTGACAGAGGGATGGTCTTAGCAAGCTGATCGACTCGACAAGTAGCCAAGTAGGCGTGTCTTGCTGCCTTGAAGTAGGAGGTATATTTGGGATATCATGAGTGATCTATTTGGGAGGAGGTAAAAGAAGTATAAGTAATGGAGTGTCACGCTTTCGAGAGGAGTCGGTGACCCAATATAGAATTGGATAACATCTCTTTTGTACGGCGAACAGTTGAAGCATGTGTACAAGGCCTAAACGGCCACATCTATCCCTTAGCCAACACGACTGATAATACCAACATAAAAAGTAAAGCAACACATCACAGCATACAAAGGTGTACCGGTACAACTTACGACAAACATACACCAACATGGGTCTCTATGGCACACAAAAGTACAATCCAAGACGCAAACGAAAAAAGAAAGCCACAAATGAAATGAAAAATACAATATATCAAATGAATACAATGCAAAACCAACGCGTCGTCTCGAGTCGAAGGGACTGGGACTGACAGCTGGGCACTCCGGAGCGATCAACCTGAAATAAAAATATCGAGGTGAGTCCAAAGAACTCAGCGAATACACATATCTGATATGCAAAGTAAGCTCTACTAGCAGTAAATATCCAGCTAAGATAATATCAGGTACAGTAGTAGAAAATGTTAAACTGAGGTGCTAAGAAAGTAAGACATACCAGTGTCAAATCTACCTCGGTATCATACAGATCCAAACCCTCAATACCCCTCCACGGGTAAAACTAGACTGTCGGCTGTATGTATATCACAACCTGTATGTGCATGTCAAACAAATGCAGCATCCAAATGCAGCAAACACAAATAATGCAATCCATGGATCATGCACATGATGCAATGACATGGTCTCCCCTGTCACCAGTCAGCCATCGTCATAGGTCATCAGTGAGGATGCTGGCGGAAGTACTCATCCAGGTGTAGGGCTATGATAACTGTACGCACTCTACCATCACTGCTTCTAAGTGACCGAGTGGATAGGATGCTGGTGGAGTAAATACTCCTGTCAGTGAAACCTCTTATCAACTTAGTGGAACCGTGTCTCCAAAAATCCCTTAGGGGGTTGCTGAATATGGGGTCGTTTCGGCGGTGGGGTCGGTCACTATAAAAAGTTTACCTGGACAATTTTAGTCAAAGTGACTTATCCCAAGTGGTAAGCATGGAGACATGTGTTGACTGAGGTTCCAGATTTGAGTCCTCTTAGCAACAAATAAATCCCCTCTTTGAGGGGTCGTTGACTGAGGTGTTGTCTTGACAGTGAAACCTCTTATCAACTTAGTGGAACCGTGCCTCCAAAAATCCCTTAGGGGGTTTCTGAATATGGGGTCGTTTCGGCGGTGGGGCCGGTCACTATAAAAAGTTTACCCTGACAATTTTTTTTTTGTCAAAATGACTTATCCCAAGTGGTAAGCATGGAGACATATGTTGCCTAAGGTTCCGGGTTCGAGTCCTCTTAGCAACAAATAATTCCCGTCTATGAGAGGTCGTTGACTGAGATGCTGTCTTGACAGTGAAATCTCTTATCAACTTAGTGGAACCATGCCTCCAAAAATCCCTTAGGGGGTTTCTTAATTTGGAGTCATTTCGGCGGTGGGGTCGATCACTATAAAAAGTTTACCCGGACAGTTTTGTGTCAAAGTTACTTATCCCAAGTGGTAAGCATGAAGACATGTGTTGCCTGAGGTTCCGGGTTCGAATCATTTTAGCAGAGGTGCTGTCTTGACAGTGAAACCTCTTATCAACTTAGTGGAACTGTGCCTCCAAAAATTCCTTAGGAGGTTTCTGAATATGGGGTCGTTTCGATGGTGGGGCCCGTCACTATAAAAAGTTTACTCGGACATTTTGGTTAAAGTGACTTATCCCAAGTAGTAAGCATGGAGACATGTGTTGCCTGAGGTTCCTGGTTCGAGTTCTCTTAACAACAAATAAATCTCCTCTTTGAGGGGACGTTGACTGAGGTGCTGTTTTGACAGTGAAACATCTTATCAACTTAGTGGAACCGTGCCTCCAAAAATCCCTTAGGGGGTTTCTGAATATGGGGTCGTTTCGGCGGTGAGGTCGGTCACTATAAAAAATTTACCCGGACAATTTTTCGCCCACTGCGAGCGCTTCCCGATTTACCCTGATGGCTGATGGGAAACTTCCGTGAGGCCGGGTTAGTCACCCGAGGTTGAAAAACCTCATTAATCAAAAAAAAATGGAGACTAAGATGAGAAGACTAATAGTGACTTTAATTTGGCACAAATATTGATTAACATTGATGCTGGAGAATTCATTAGATTTTTTAAATTATTTTTAATAAATTTTTTTTTTCAAATTTCTTTTGTAATTTTGGGATTGTTTTTTAGTATTTTACATATTTTTGATAATTTCTATATATATATATATATTTTTTTTTTGAGTTTGAGTGCATTTAAAGATTTTATGATTATGAGTCTATTATGAATTTTTCTTTTTTTTTAAAGTTAGAAATTATGGTTTATATGTTAGGATTTTTTTCTTCCTCTGTGTTTAGAGTCTATATAAATATTTGTTTAAATTTGAGGGAGGATCCTCTATATCAAATAAAGTTTCTTTTTTATATAAAATCTAGAGAATGACGATTTTTCTTCTTTCCTTCTCTCGGAATTCATAAGTCCACAGGATAATTGTTATCTTATCTTGTATCAAATGTCTAATTCATTTATTTCAAAGTTACTAGTAACGTGGAGAAATTTGTCTTCTCAATTTTAACTTAAAAGCACGCTAGTTATAAGACAAATTTCTTCTCAATTTTGGGAACAACTATAAAACAAGCATCAAGATCCAAATCACTAATGGATGTCCAGTCCTTCCAGTGGATTACTTGTGGCCGCTGCATGAGAAATTATCTTTGGAAAAAATTTAGAGGCTCAATACTATAAGACAGTCAGTTGAATATACTGCTGCTTTTGTCATCATAGAAAAGAATGAACTCTCTACAATATGATACTTAGATTCAACTTGTAGGATGCATTCTTTCTTCTGAAGGAAGTTGATTTCACACATTAGTTAGGACTTAGGACCATAAGTTTGGAAAATGAGCCAAAGGTTGAGTTCCAAGTAGTCAGCATGGTCAAACTTAATTAATTTATCTATAAGACCACAATAAATCTTTAGTTGAGTGGTTTTCATCCTAAAGATAAGGAAAGAATAATATTTACTGACGCAACTAGATTTACATGATCTAGTAAAGTTCTAAGAATGGCCCATGATAGGCAATCTTCATGACTAAAAGATCACTAAGAACATTTCGATCTAGCAAAAGAGTGGTGAAATACACCTTTAGCGAAAGAGTGTATCTACCACTTATTTGCGATCAGAGAGTTCACACAAATGATTTCAATGTCTAGTTATAGAGCCGAATGAAAGGAACGTGATTGCTTTGGAGCATCACTTTGGCGCCTTAGATAGATAAATCAATGGAATAGTATCTTAGCGAGCAATGAGCAAGGGTTCTTAGTTTTGTGGCCCAATTGCATCCTAGATAGGAATAATCACCATTTTGAGGTTTCCTTTTTTATGACTTTGGATTGTTCTTTTCACCATTGTGGTGCTTGTTGGAGACCAAAGTTCTTGTAGTGAACAATGTTTCTTATGGTGAAGAGTTTTTGGTGTTCAAGGGGTGCTAGAGGTGAGGGTTTCCTTTGCTTGAGGACTTGAGGTGGGTGGGTTTGAAGGAATCAGTAGTGATGAGTAAAGACCTTGCAAGAATAAAGGCCAGAGATTCTACATAAATCTTTTTATGTACTAGACCATATATCTAGCTTCTAGATAGAATACTTCTATGAATGAAAATGCATTTCAAGGTTCATCAATGGAGATGCCTAAATCAAAAGTACAGAGGGCTGAGCACAATCTTTCCGGCCTAGGAATGATGCATTTGGAAGCAAAGCCGCTAATGCTTGAGATAGAGGGCAAAAACAATAATGTTACTTGGACAAATCAGATATCAAGAAAAGATGATCAGCCAAAATATGAGGCTAGCTAGCTCCATTGAACATCCTCATTTCCTATCATTTTGATAGTAGACTTCAGCTTCTGGCCTTAGGAATTCTTGTGCATTGCATTGCGTTGCATAGTCGTAATCCGGATGAGCATTACTTTGCAATACTGTAACACCGAAGAAACCCGATCATCTCCGGCCTAACATGAGGGCCAGAAAGCAACATGTAGCCAAAGACAACTTGCCAACATGCTTCTCTAAACTTCCTCAAAGGTGACAAGGAAGAGCAAACCCAAAGAAAAGGCCGGCAAGTCATCCTTGGCTGCACCTCACTTCCTGATCCTAATGCTAAGCAACCGATGAGAATCGCGATGCCGAAATTCCAATAAACTATCATCACCCAACTCCTCAGGGCCTTAAATAGATGTACTCAAAGAACTTAAAGTTGAGACTGAGGATAAGTTTCTCTTAAATTCATTGAATATATCTGCAGAGTCCAGCCCATATCCCATACTACAATATCACCCAGAAGCTCCCCACCTTGTCGAACTCAAACCAGAGAGGAAGACAATTAGAGTAGATTTCCTTTTTGTGCCAGAAGTTAAGATGCCATGGCACACATGCGACAATTTGCTAAGTTACACAAATAATTACACAAGTTTTTGAGCTAATAACCTTTCAGATTCACGAATGGCCATGAATGCCAAGAATGGCAGGCCAAGCAATCTTTAAGCTTGTCTCTATTAAAGAAAGGAGGATCTGTCTAAATTTAAAGTTTCATCCATAATAGCAAAAGAAACAAGGCCAGGGACAATAATATATCATTGTTTTGACAGATTCGAACAAGGAACTGCTGATCCATGTCAGCATTACTGTGCAGTACATCTTGACAAAGAACACATGAAATTGAATGAGGTGGGGGCAGAGATAACATTGATTATTGATTCACTCTCTTGTGATTGGAATTTGTACACCAATGCACTCTCAAATCGAAATTATCAGAGTGTATTCGATGTGATGTAGGAACACTTTGTGATTGGAGATCCTAAAGCTCATCGTCCAATTCTCCTTCTCATCTCTTGCATTTGAAACACCAATCAGTTGATTTAATATAGCTCAAATGATTGAAGAATGAACACCAACTTCTCTCGGATCAAATTTCAACACTTGACTATATATATATATCAATTCTTTGGCAAAAAGAATTCATCATAAGCTGAGCAAAAGATATATGAAGAATTATTTTGAAAGTGTGGTACAAATTAAAGTAGCATCTTTTGAAAAACATTAAAGAATGATGGATGAGATCCAAAGAGGAGCAGCAGAAACAATATCATATTCATTGACAAACGACAGTGGCTTTTTTATACACTGAATATTGCATTGTTTATAGATGTGATTGCAGTACATTCCAGCAAAAACAACCTCAAAGAAAGGCTTTTGTGGTTAAGTCACTTGAATGAAATTTCATCTCTCATCTATGTTTTTTTTACATATTTGATGCCTAGCTTCACCAAATTTATTTTTAAAAAAAAAGAATGAGATTTTATATATTTTTGATAAATAAAGATAACTTTAAATTTCTATGAGCAAGATCTATATTTTTTTAGTTGAATGAGTTGACTTGAAGCATTAAGTAACTTTAATCAAAATTATTAGAAATATCACTCATTTTATGAGAGTTAGATCTACAGAAAATAAGTTCAAGTTAACATAAATTTTATTATTTTATATAAATCATGACTATTGAATTTATAAATTAAATTTGATGAAAAAATGACCATTAAGTAGATTTGGTCAAACCTATACCTAATGGTTTTTATAGTAATTTAAATTTATCAAATTGATGATCGTAAAATATTCTTAGTCAAAGGTCGACGATTGTAGATCAAAATTGACAATTGAAGAATATTTGAAATCACATGATGTTTCAAGAATGTTTGAAATTTAAATTTATGACTATTAAATATGTTAAGCTAAAATTACATGAGTTATTTCAAGTGTTAATTGGAGAAAACTCCTCAATCCCAAACTGGCCTTTGCATGCACTCCCCACTTGTTAAATTCTTTGCATTCACTCTCTGATGGATTGAGTATAAAAGAGTGTAAATTCAGTATATATTGTAAAGATTTGAGTATAAATTGTTTAAAATTAAGTACTAATTTAAGAAATTTGAGTACAAAATTTCGGTGACCCACATGTGAAAATCTTGATGTGGTGAGTATAAAAGAGTGAAAACTCAGTATATATTATAAAGATTTGAGTATAAATTATTTGATATTGAGTACTAATTTAATAAATTTGAGTATAAAATTTCGGTGACCCCTCATGTGAAAATCTTGATATGGTGGATGCAACCTCACATACTCAAATTTCTAAATTTTATACTCAATTTTTTTAAATAATACTCAATTTAAATCAATTCATACTTAAATTTTGATAATGTATACTGAAATTTTTACTATATACTGAAAAATGTATACTCAAATTTTTTCAAATATACTCAAATTTCTTAAATTAGTACTCAATCTCAAACAATTTATACTCAAATCTTTACGATTTATACTGAATTTTTACTCTTTTATACTGATAAAAAAAAATAACACACAAAATTGTCTTGTCAATCCCATCAGGGAGTGTATGCAAAGAAATTTTTGGTTGGGAAGTCCATGCAAAGCCGAGTTTAATGTTGGGGAGTTTTCTCAAATTTTTCCTTATTTCAACTTAATTTTTTATATAAAATTTCAACCCTAAAAAGTCAATACTCTTATTTCAACCCTAAGCTTAAAAAACAAGTAATTTTGGTCATGCCTTAGTAAAATTTAATATTTTTAATCAAATTTGGACTCTTAGACGTGCCAAGATGAACAATTAGCATTCAAGTAATACTTTTGACCTAAATAACTAATACTACTTGAAATTAATGTCTTTGACTTGTAGTAGATCTACAGCATTGGCTAACAAGTTATGAAAAAGTGATGTGTATATATATTAGCTAACAAATTGTGAAGACTTAATCAGTAGATTAAAAAAGTATTGACAAAAAGTATATGTATACAAAGTGATGGATCTCTAGAATGGTCAAGCAAGTGAACAAAAAATAATTAATATGATCTTGTCGCAGAATAAGATGAATTTTCAAGAGCAAAGCAGACCTGAGTACTGCTGATGCTGGCTCCGACCTACAAGGAAATGACCATTAGCAATCTGCCGGAAAAAGTTCCCGGCAAGGCCCTCCGACGGTCAAGTCAGTCTCCGATAGAAGGGAAGAAAGCAATAGCACAGTAGCGAAAATAACTCTTGCACGCGTACCTGCGGAAAGAATGCGGAGGACCTTATATAGCCGAGGGAGCTGACACTTCTTGTCCACGTCTGACATAAGTAAGGGCTGTCGTGGTACAGAGAGCCAGGGTATGACACCTGCCATACTGTGTCAACGGAACATACTGTGTTAGCAGATCATACTGTGTCAGCGGATCATGCTATGTCAGCGGGATAGTCACGATTCGGGCACGAAAGGGGTCAAGCCTACTCCGACTTCCATACCCCTTCGCTATGGTGGTGTCAGGGAGCGGTCCCTCTCTTTGAAGACAACAAATCCCGAACGAGAGCGCCGATCGGTCGACCCGAGTGAGACCTGGCCGTGTGACTGATACCCCTTGGACTGGAATAATTTACCCCTCGGATTAAGGGGAGCTCGGGCTTGGCCAATCAGACTTATCTCAGGGTCGGGTGGTTAGGGCATAGGGAGACTACCGACTGGTCGCCGACCAGATGTTTCTTGGGCATTCTCAGGCCCGACAATCGGTATTGCCTACTGAGGGTTGATGAAATGTACACCTCGGGTGGCGGACAAGGTCGGGCACTCGGCGTTTTCCCAATAGGATCGGGTCGAGGTACATCTAAATAGCCACTCAGTCGGGTGCTCCGGGCCGAGCAGGCTCTGGGCTTATAACCCCGCTAGCTAGACTAGTCTACTCGCACCTTGCGGGCCCGACCTAACCTTATGTTGTGCCAGGCTGGCCGACCGAGCTACATGTGAGCTAAGCCAGGATCATAAGCATCCCCTTCGAGTCTAGTCGAAGGAGGCGCTGAGTCCGACTGACTGGACCACTAGTTTAGAGCAAGCCTGGCACCCCCGAGTGGACTGCTCGCCCGGTCGATCTGCGTCGCCTACCTCCCGACTGCCTAGCGGCTTGCCGACCTCATCCCATCTTCCTGTCTTATCTGTCTTGTCCCCGACTCTCGCCGGGGCGATTCGAATCTCTTGTACTAATTACCACATTAACTGCTGGGTCACGTGTCTGATGGCTATTGGTCTCCCGTGTGACAAAATGTCCTCCGCCTGACACAACGAATGGGCGGCCCGCACGTGTGACGCCGAGCCTTGGGAATTACCTAGGGTTTGATCGGGCGACCCAGATCCATTCCCGCCTTTTCTCCGGATCACCATTGGACGACCGACATCGTCGGCTCGGTCCTATAAATAGGTCCTTCGCCCTCGGCTTTTTACCAACGCTTTTTTACTTCTCACGCCCCTTGCTGCTGGTGCTTCCTCTGCTAAGGTTCTGGCGACCTCCGGTGGTGACTGCATCACGTCCTTCTTCTCCGGCGACACCTTTTTTCACTCGGTTAGTTCCCCTCCCTTTTCAACACCTTATGGATTCTTCTTCTTCCCACTCGGACCCGTGGTACACTACCATGGTGTCCGACCTCCACCATCACGACCTCGACCAAGTCCAATCCGACTACCACATCTCCTCCGACCACTACCTTCGCCTACCCGACCCGACCGACCGACCTGAGAGTGCTCCTCTCAGCTTTATAACTATCTCCTGAGACCATCTTCAGGCCGAGCTTCGCTTCCCGATCCACCCTTTCATTTCCTCCATCTATCACTTCTTTCAAATCTCTCTCTCTCAGCTGACCCCGAACGTCATCCGCCTGATGTGCGGCTCGGTGGTTATCTTTTCTTTGTATAAGATTCCCCCCCCCCAGCCTGAGATCTTTTACTATTTCTTTTACCCTAAGAAGTAAGAGTCGGGCGATTTCTTCTTCCAAGCCCGAGCCAAAACTTCTTTCTTAGAGAAACTTCCGACCTCGAATAAGGGTTGGAAGGAGCACTTCTTTTTCGTAAACACCACCCCGGGCCCGAGTTGGCTTACCTCTTGGATCTCCGACTTGGCTTCTCCTCCTCCTCTCCCCAAAAATTACCAATCCCTTCCCACCTACTAGTCGACCCTGTCTAAAATCGGGGGCTGACATTTCCACGGGGTTCACTTACTCAGCGAAGACATTTTGTACGTGTTTGGGCTCAGTCAAGTGTTATTTCGCCGGCCCATCTCACTCGGTAAGACCCCTATTCTGTCCATTGTATATTTATAGCTAACTAAAACTTTGTTATTTTGCAGCAAATATGCTGCTCGTTGCGGCTTTGGAGGAGGGTTTCGGGATAGACAACGCCGAGCTGGAGTCACGGGTTGCCGAGCAACTCGCCCAAAGGGAAGCGACTCCGTTGGCGCCAATCCCAGTGCCACTATCGTCTATCCCTATCCCAGAGGTTGCGCTGATCGCCGACTCGGAGCCCATGGACATGGAGGATCAGCCTCTGGTTCTTAGGCGACGACAGGACCGAGATAGGGTCCCCGAGCTGGCACCCTCGACCGCCGCTCCTGCTGGGGCTTCCACCAGCTCCCGGCCCAAGAAGAAGAAGAAGAAGATGAAAAGGGTGGTCGGGCCTTCAACGATGACATCGGCTCCTACTCGGGCGACTTCTTCTAGTGCTCTCGCACGACCACTTCCACAGGATTCCAGCTCTTCGCTCCCAGAGGATCAGCTCAACCATCCTCCCATGCACCTCCTTCTCCCCTCGCACGCCGACCCTCGCATGCACTTGGAGGAGTCGAGGGGCAGCGAGCCCGAGCGGTTGCAAGAGCTCCATCTCTATGGACCGCTCGCCGACCATTTTGTTCAGGGCTTCCGGGAGTCCAACGACCGAGGCCCGAGTGTCCGAGCCAACATATTCTTTTCAGCGACCACTTAGGTATGCCCGTCACATATATCTTTTCCTATGTTTCTCCTTAACCCGGTGCTGAATACGTGCTTTATCATTTGCAGCTTTGGGGCTCTTGCTACAACATGTCTATTACCATGCTAGTGTTAGGACTGAAAGGAATTTAGATATCTCCATAATGGTATGATATTGTCTACTTTGGGCCTAAACCCTCATGGTTTTGCTATTGGGCTCTCTCAAAAGACCTCATACCAATGGAGATACTTTTTTCCTTATAAGTCTATGATCTTTCCCATGTGTTTTCGATGTGAGACTATGTTTGCATCCTTGCAACCCCAACAATCCCCCTCAAACAAAGGACCACAAGCCCCCCTCAAGCAGAAACTCTTTCCGTTTGATGTCTGATCCTCAACCCACCAGGACTTTCTGCCCTTCGGTCGACCCGACCTACTAGGACTTCAATGTCTAGCCGCAACTAGAACTTCTCTGCCTGGTGTCTGGCCCTCTTGATCAAGACACGGGGGCTCACACATCCTTTATTCAAGGCTTAACCCAGATGGTTAGATCTGGATCATGGCTCTAGCTTGTGCTTCTTCCGACGGTTAGTTCGGTGAAGAGCAACCTGGCTCTGATACCAATTGTTAGGACTGAAAGGAATTTAGATATCTCCATAATGGTATGATATTGTCCACTTTGGGCCAAAGCCCTCATGGTTTTGCTATTGGGCTCTCTCAAAAGGTCTCATACCAATGAAAATATCTTTTTTCCTTATAAGCCTATGATCTTTCCCATGTGTTTTCGATATGGGACTATGTTTGCATCCTTGCAACCCCAACAGCTAGCCCACTCCAAAGCTCGACTGTGGGCTGAGAGGCAGGTGGAGAACTTGGAGACCTAACTCCGGCACACGCAGCTAGTCTCCAGTGAGGCCAGCCTCAATGACCTAAGGGTAGAGGTCATTGCTCTGCAGGATCGCCTGGACCACTCGGAGGAGCAACTAGAGGTTGCCAAGGCCCAAATCACCTCGGCGGATACGACGGTCGCTCAGGCACACCTCCGAGTCTCCCAGCTCGAGCACACCAAGAACAAGGCCTGGACTCTCCGAACTAAGGCTCAAGAGGAGCTGCAGAAGGTGAAGCCGAGCTTGTCGAGATGTCCCAGTCTACTGAGTCCCTGCATTCTGACCTGGCGGCCAAGGAGCAGGAGTTGTCTGCCCAGGCTGAGAAGACCGACTCCCTGGTGGCTCAGTTAGCCAGTCGGGACGAGGATCTCAACGCCCAGGCGGAGGAGCTGAGCCGACTCCGGGGACAGCAATCTGCTTGGGAGGCCGCACAGTCCGAGCTCGAAGAGCTTCGGGCGTACAAGGCGGGCGAGGCAGGTCTGTGGGATGCTCGGCGGGTTGAATACCTCAACTCCATGGAATTCAGCCGCGAGCTATCCCAAAGGTTGTGACCCATGCTTAAGTAGTAAATGATCAGCACATTTGAGCAGCTTAAGCAGGGGGCACCTTCCGCCCAACCTCCCGGTTAGCACTGTCAAGCTGGCCGCCCTGACCCAGTAGATGTCAGAGGAGGTTCTTCGACCCTTCAAGTGAGGGTCGGGGTTTTGTTTTCCTTTTTCTATTCTTTTCTTCTTTTTCCTTGTGGAGACTTGCCTCATTTTGTAATGAACTCATTTTGAATGGGTTGCCTCGCGCCCCTTATGGGAGTCGACTCAAGTGTAACGTTGCTCGCTCAGAAGGCGAAGTTTGTGTACTTGGTTGGCTTGGTCTTGGAGAGTATGGGTTGCCACGCGTCCGGGCCGGGAGCCGAGCCGAGGGGTGCGTGGGAGCATGCCCACTTATAACTCGTTCAGAGGCGAGAGTCTGGACACTGTTGGCTTAATCCCAGGGAGCGTGGGTCGCCACGCGTCCGGACCGGGAGCCAAGCTGAGGGGTGCGTGGGGGCATGCCCACTTATAACTCGCTCAAAGGCGAGAGTCTGGACACTCGGTCGGCTTAATCCCACGGAGCATGGGTCGCCACGCGTCCAGACCGCGAGTGTAACGACCCGACCCCTCGTCCCCTTTGGCGGCCCAACAACCTAGCCCTCGGCCGTGCCGTTACTCACTAGGACTTTCCACCCTTGGACAGTGGATTTTTGCCTTCCCCAGGATTCGAACTCTAGACCTCCAGGCTTAAGTACTAGAGTTTATGAAGTCTGGTAACCAATTGAGCCTAGGCTCCATTGGCCGCCAAATGAGATTTGGCCGCCAAAGGGGCCGAGGGGCCAGGTCGTTACAATAAAAAGGCGCCAAAACCTAGGTTAAGCTGCTGCCGACGCCAGATTCAGGTAAGGGATCCTATAGTTGAGTAGATCTTGAAATGGATTTGAGATCCTTTATTTTGTGGCTATTATCGAATTTATTTAGGTGTTTAGATGAGGTTTTGACGCTAGGGCTTACCACGAACACCCTTGTTTATTGTGTAATTGATCAATTGTAGGGGTTTTGTGTGGGGAGCATTATACTCGATTTTAACTCTGTGAATTATGAGTTTGTGATGGTGAGCTAGTAGCTTAATTGGAGTTGTTGACTTTGGGAATGCTATACTATTTTGGGGATGTGCAGTGGGCTTCATTGGATTGGTGATTGCTGTAAGTTTTGGTTGACATGGTCATTTGACTTTTAATTTAATTAGTTGTTGCATATATACATACCTATTAGTTTATATGTAGTCTAGCTATTTTTAATAATGTTTATAAATAGCCAAATGTTCGCATTGACACATGACCTTGATTTATTGTAACAACCCAGCTCCTCGACCCCTTTAGCAGTTAAATCTCATTTAGAGGCCCAACAACTTGGTGGTCAAATCTCATTTGGCGGCTGACGGGCCCAAACTATGTGTCACGAATGTGGGCCTCAAATTTAAAATTTATAAATGAAAGAAATGCTGGAAACCCTTTTACAATCAAAGTATGAAAATGTAATATAGGGGCCACAGGTCGTATTTTTCTCGGGGCTAGTTGACGTTGTTTGATTCGCGCTCGTATTTATGTGTCGTTTGTGTTTTCGGGTTTCAAATCAAAATTGGGTTTTGGGTTGCAATTAGAAATAAAAACTCAATGAAAAGGCGAGGAGAACTTAATCATGAACTAAACCCAAGTGATTCCAACAATGAACTCAAATAATTTAGAAGCTCAAATGCACTTAGCCTAATTCAGAAAACCAATCTGATATGAAATCATACCAATTTCGATTTATGCTAATGCAAAGAACTTCTTCAAGGATTATTACTCAAAACAAGCCAAATGGAAATCAATCTTCAACCAAATTGGTACAAAACCAATTGCCAATGCTTTACTTGATACACAGTGCAAAGTAAATAACTGCAAAGTTTTACATGTCATGCATTGGATGCAAATCAAACAAGCATACTGATGTGAAGTAAATGGGTGTGAAGCAAACAAAATTAAGTGCGAACTTCAGCAACAAATGAATGTACAACGATTGCAATTGGTACACAAGATGGACTGATATGCATATTGATTGAATTCCTACATGTTCAGGAAGTGCAGAACATATGCAGAAATGATATGCAATACTTCAGAACCGAACTGATCTAATTTGAAAGTGAAACACAGCAGTATTAGCAACTGAATTCGAATGCAAGAAATGGAAAACATGAATTAGATGCAGAATTTCAGAATTCCCTGCCAAGAATCAGTAAGTTGAATTCAAATTCAAACCAAACATCTAAGATCAAGTTCTCTATTCTAGTGTTCAGGGAAAATCAGAGAAGCTACTGATAATTTGCTACGGCTTCAGAGTTTATTAACTCAGATCTTTGCAGCTATCAAAACCGAACTGATGTGCAGCTATGGATTCAGAAATTCAGCAGCAGATCGAGTTATCAAAAATCAAGTTGCAGAAACAAATTGAAATGGCACGGGCAGAATGCAGAAATGAGCAGCTGGGAAGAAATTCAGGAATGGGGGTTTGATACACATTAAACTGAACTAAAATTCAGAAATAAAAACCAGTTGAGAAATGAACTTCGATTCACTATATTAACACACTGATTGTGATCTTTAATTGCAGGGAATTAACTACACAAGATTCGAAATTGAAAGAGATGCAAAAATCAGAAATAAAACTTGGCACGCAACAATGAAATGGCACGCAAGGTTTCAAACTGAAATAAACTGAAATCAAACACAACTATCCACTAGATAGGTTCCTAAACTACTCAACTTGAAGATTTAAAGCTAGAATACAGTTGAAACAATGCAATAAACGAAACTTAACCAAGCTGAAACCAATTCAGAAACAGAACAAGTGAAGAAATCAAATTACAGCTACTAAACATGAAATTAACCAAGCAATCTAAACCCCAATCTCTTCCCGAGCTCACAATCTTCTTGGTTGTCAATCAAGAGCCAGCTTCGAACCCCTAGGCACAGCAAATCAGTGGAAAATCAACTTCAATCCCTGAATTCGGCTCAAACTGCTCCAAATGGGAAAATTCCAATCCGAGCCCTTTAATCTCAACTTGCCGAGCTGTGATGAAGATTTGGAGACGACCTGAGCTCACTTGAGAACCCCTACAAGTGGCTCAGGTGATCTGAATTTGCATGTAGCTGAGATTCAAGCTCCCGGACCACAGAGAATGCGAAACCCTCAACAAGCTCTGTCCGGATGAGTTTGAGTTGAATTTCGGATCGAGATGGCCTTCCAAAGCTCCAGGCGATGAGTTGCGGTTGAAATCGAGGTGGTCACGCCTTCTTGGATGAAGAATCTGCTAAGAACATGAAGAACAAACGAAAAAACGAAGAAGACGGCGAAGACGCGACAAAGGAGAAGGCTGCGGCGATTTTTGATTAAATAGCCATCAATGGACGGTCCAGATTGATCGAATGAAATCCAACGGTAGATGTTGATCTGATTTGAGCCAAACTTTTATGATGATGATCTGGGGTCAGGATCTGCCTTGTGGTAGCTCGGATCCTCCAGATGTGCAACGGATGGTCCAGATCAACTCTATCTGTGATTGGACGCTCTAGAGCCCTCCTTGCTTGATTCAACGGTTGATTTAGCTCTGATTGGAATGAAACCTTCAGATCTTGATCATAGAGCTTGATCAACCCTAACCCTAGCTCGGATTGCTTCAGATCGTCCCGGATGGCTCAGATCTAGCCGCTCTTGAATCGGACGGCCCGGATTAATCCAAAACATGATAATTCGATCCGGTTCCACTTCCGACTCAAGTTTGACCCAGTATGCCCTAGGTCTAGGATCCTTCCATGCCTACAAAAATATATCAGAAAATTAGTGGCCAAATAATCCAAAAAATGTGTAAATTTGCAATTAAGTCCAAAATAAGAGGAAATCCTAAAACCTAGGGTAAAATCACAAATAAGCAATAAAAACATAGGTCAAACATGGATTTTAACATCTAAAATAATCACAAAAATGGTACTTATCAACTCCCCCACACTTAACCTTGAGCGTCTCGTGAAACTACTAAATAAGTATCCCTTAGGCTTTCTTAAGCATAATTAGAAGCAAATGAAAAGAAATTACCTAAGGTTGTCAATTCTCATAAATCTAAACTCTATGGATTAGTATCTTGTCCTTAAATCAACAACTTGGTCTTTTCATCTATCATGAGTCATTGAGATGAATTTAAATCACTAGCCTTTCAAGGGAAGTTTTGGTGGCTCTCTCTTAAGTTCTAAGTTGGTGATGGAAGTGGAGCTCACTCAAACACACATGCTTCTTGTACTACCATAAGCTTGCTTATTATCTAATCTCCACCATTATTCATGATTAGGATCAACAACTATAAAAACAAAGGAAAACATGAAAAATGGTGAGAAATGAAATAAAGACTAAGAAAATAGAAAATTTTGATGGAGTGGAAGACTTGGTTGTTTAAAAATGTTTCCAATGTGCCTTGCCCCTCTTATCAGTCCTCTAGTGATATCAAAAGCGTGGTGGAGTAAATCTTGAGTAAATTCCTTTGACTTGGATGAAAAATAACTCCATTTGATCTCAATGTGCCAAGTTTCAATTTTTGTGCCAACCTTGCTTTTTTCACTCTTTCCTCAGATTTTTTTCTTTCTTTCTTTCTCTCTAGTGAATTCAGAATGTAATGGAGCAAAGAATTTGATTTGGATGTGAGAAACTTCACTTGATTTCATGGTGCCAAAGTTCACTTGTGTCCACTTTGTTTCTCTCTTTTTCTTTTCTTTTCTCAAACTGTTTTTTTTTTCTTTTTGCTTTTGTCTCAGCTTCCAAATTCTGTTTCTGATCAGCTGTGATGTACTCAACATTCTTTGATGCATTTCCGAATTTTATTCTCTGATTCACAGCCCAGAAAAATCCAATTTCAGCTTCAAGTTGACACAAGTTTTGCTCAAAAACTGCACTACCAATCTGTTTTCTTCTTTTCTGCTGCAATTCCAGCTCACGATCTCTATTTTTCTGCTCTCCACCAGCTTCAACTCAGTCTATAACAAAGTGTTCTGATTTCTACAGCAAAGGACTTCTAGAGGATCTGCTTACAGCTTGTATGGAAACACTTTGAT
Organism: Boesenbergia rotunda; assembly: GCA_024364735.1. Classification (NCBI taxonomy): domain Eukaryota; kingdom Viridiplantae; phylum Streptophyta; class Magnoliopsida; order Zingiberales; family Zingiberaceae; genus Boesenbergia; species Boesenbergia rotunda. The sequence continues at coordinate 552,621 of JAGFNQ010000307.1, read as the reverse complement.
ATGGTAAACAATTCCTGCACTTGAATTTCTGCACATATTTACTCAAGTTTCAGATATAGTCCTTCAATGCTTCACAGCAGCTCAAAGTTGATTTGTTCAGCTTTTTCCAGCAAAGACAGCTGCATTTAAGCTTCTAGCAAAGTGGCCGAATCATCCTCTATTAGCTGCAAATTCAGCTGCTTGCTAGTGGAGTTCTTTTAGCACAAATTTTCTGCATTGTTTTGGATTTGGTCAGTCTTCAAAGTAGCTAAGTGCAAGGTACAGCTGCAGTTCAATATTAATACCAAGTTTACTGGTTTTCAATGCAAGGTACAGCTGCAAAGTCCAAAGCTTTACTGATATTTCCTGTGGCACAACTTTGCTTTTGCTTGTGTGCCATTTTGCTTTTCATTGAAGAATTCTTCTTCAAAACTGCTCCAATAAATCTGGCACTGTATTACTGATTTCCAACACCCAAAATCCAAATTTAGATGGATACTAAACTGTGTCTATGTCCATTGAAATCAAGTGATATTGAAATCAAGTGATACCGAAACAATTTTCTTTCTTTGAATTTCTTACTTTTGCGTGCCATCTCTTTTTCTTTTTCTTTTTCTTTCATTGCAGATTTTTCTTTTCATTGCATGCCACTTTGATCTTCAAAATGTAGTAAAAAAGCTAAGTCTCCAATGGCTTCCATTTCTCTTGTTCATTCTTGGCACCAAACTCACTCACTTGGCACCTTTTGGCTTCAAATTGGCAAAAAAAAAAAAAAATTTCCGAGTTGAAATGCATCCAAAACTTTAGTCACTCCCCCACACTTGAATCTTTGTCCATCTCGGGCAAAATAGCATTAGAAACATATCAAACACAAGTCCAAAGAAAAGTGAAGGTAAGAGAAGGAAATAAGTAAGGACAAATAGGATAAACATGATTATTGCTAAAAATTGATGTGGAAAGGAAAACAAATGGATTAGCCTCTATAGATGTGATCCAATCATTGAAATATGGTTTTGAAAGAACCTAAGCAAGTTCTAGAGTACAATAACATAGGTGTGTCACAAAAATAAGGCTAAGTCTCACTAGGTCAAAATAATTCATCCCAAGTCCTCAATTAAGAATCTAAAGCAAAGGAGTACTCAAGCATCCAAGATTTCATCCATTAGCTCAAACCCTAAGTTTTGACAATCAAATTTAATTTGTTTTCAGAAGACTCTAAAATGCTATGGAGAATACCTAAAGGGATACTTTTATTTCTACTCATGCAAAAGTGCTAAAAGAAAAGACATGGTATTTACAACGACTATTTATTCAATTTACTCTAGAAAACATAAAAGTGAAAAATGCGATAAAAGAAAATACAAGAAGAATCAAACTCCCCTTTATTCTGGTGGACGGAGCCTATCAAGCAGTAGCCTCCATCTTGGTAGTGGAGGAGTCTGGGTGGCTGGGAGAAATAGGACTCCCCCACACTTGAACTTCGCGAAATATTTCTCTGGTGGCCTAAGGCGATTCAGGTTCAAGAGCCATTCAAGGGATGGAGTACTTTTAATTAAAGTCAGATCATCTCCTCCTTCTTGATGCCCTTCAGAAGTCCTTCCAGGAGGCTGGAGTCTGTTCAGTTGGAGTACCCACTCCTGAAGTCTTCTGGACCCTGCAAAACAATGTAATACCTCTCTCAAGCGTTCAGGGTCAGAAAGAAATGATATAAATTCAGTCTCTGCATTAAATGAATCCAAAACTGCATCATATTCAATTAAATCAATTCTTGGTGCCTCAATGAAATTTTCAAAATTATTTCCTACCAAATTTGCATCCAGATACTCATCACAAATAAAGAAATCAATTTCTGGCTCATCAATAGAAATTTCACAATCATTTCCTATCAAGGGTGTATCATGCAATGTATCACAGCCAATCAAATCAATATCAGGTATCTCCAAAAGTCTTTCACATTCATTTTCAGCATAAGACATAACAAGAGATTCATCAAAATAAATAACATCAATTTCAGGCACTTCTAAAAAATTTTCACTAGCCATATCTACAAGAGATGTATCAAGTGATTCATCATAAAAAACAACATCAATTATAGGTGCCTCTAAAATTATTCCGCTATCCATAGCAAGAGATGTATCAAGTAATGCAGTACGATCAATGACATCAATGTTTGGTACCTCTATTGAATTTTCACAAACAATCTCTACACAAGGTATATCAATAAATTCATCAGAACTAATAAAATCATCCCTAGGTACCTCACTGAATTTTTCTGAAGAAGGAGGAGAAATACTTACCTGAGCGTGCTGGAGAATACCTGGAGGTTCTACAAGGGTAGATGTATCCATGGCCTCCTCCTGGTCAAGTACGTGCTCCTCTTCAGCCTCAGACTCTGGTGGACAATCAACTGGTGATCCTTGGGTGCTTGCTTCCACCATGCAAGTCCCTACACTTTCTGGTTCATCTTCTGACTGTGGTGGTCCCTGGGGCTTAGTGCAATCCCCTACACCTATGGAATCATCCTCTATGCAAGTTTCTCCTGTAATATCTGCAACAACAGTATCAGAAAAATTAGGACCATCAATAATGCTATCATCAGAAAATAAAAGTCTAGAATGGTCCTGTGGAGCTTCAGTTTCTTCTTCCGGAGCTGAAAAATTTGAAAATGAATTTTGAGTAGAAATCTCCGGAGGGATGCATGCTGTAGGTGTCCAATATTTGATGAGTACGTCATCTTCTTCTTCTATCAAAGTTGCAAGATTACTTGAAGAAGGACTTGGTCATGCGCTAGGGTCACCTTGAACTGATATAAAACCAACTCCGGGGGATTGTTCTGATTTTTGTGCTTGCCTTTGTTTCTCTTGTTGTTGATATAGTAAAACTTGTTGAACTATCTCCTCCAACCTTTGTTGTTGCATATTTCCTGCACTAGAATTCCCATAACCTCCTTGATTAGCAAAGCTCCATGATTGATTTTGAAAGGATGAAGTAGGGTGAAATGGTTGAGCTTGCTGAGATCCTTGAAAATATGACTGTTGGGGCTGATTAAAGAACTGATTGAGGGCTGATATGCTGAAAAATTTTGCTGGGAAATGTAGCCTTGAAAGTTCTGATTTTGAGCTGAAAAATTAGGTGGCGAGGGCTGAAAATTCTGCCCTTGAAACCCCTGACCGTAGGGCTGGAAATTTTGATTCAAGGGCTGTATGGGCTGATAAAATGGCTGGTTTTGAGGCGGATCTTGCTGAAATGTTTGACACACTTGCTGCCCCTGTTGATATGGCTGAAATTGAGGTTGAAATTGATTATTTCCATGCTGAAAATTTTCAAAAGGCTGTTGGAAATTTTGGTTAAAATGCTGAAATTCTTGCTGAAATTGTTGGAATTGTTGTGGTGGCTGAATTTGAGGCTAACAAAACTGATATGGTTGCTCAAATTGGGGCTGATAGCTCTGAAATGGTGGCTGCCCGTTCTGAAGATACTGATTTGGTTGAAAATTTTGAAATGATGGTTGATCTTGTGGCTGAAATTGAAAGTTCGGTTGCTGAAAATTAGGATAGGACTGCTGGAAATCTTGATTTGGCTGCTGAAATTGCTGGAGAGGTTGAAATTGTGGCTGAGGTAGCTTCTGGTAAGTAGATGACTGAGCTTTCCATTTTTGTTGGTAGTCCAACTCCTTTAACACATTTCTTAACTCCTCCAATGTCTTTTCTATCTCTTTTGACCCCATTTTGAATTTTGCAACCCTGTCACAAAACAAACAAGAAAAATGGCAGCAACCGTATACAAATGATAAAGCAACAGAAAATAGAACCCAATGATATGTCAAAAAGCATACAAGCAAAAATCAAACAAATCAACTAGTTGCTTCCCCGGCAACGGCGCCAAAAATTTGACAGGCCCAAAATATACTGTCACGAATGTGGGTCTATCAAATTTAAATATATAAGAATGAAAGAAATGCTGGAAACCCTTTTACAATCAAAGTATGAAAATGTAATATAGGGGCCACAGGTCGTATTTTTCTCGGGGCTAGTTGACGTTGTTTGATTCGCGCTCGTATTTATGTGTCGTTTGTGTTTTCGGGTTTCAAATCAAAATTGGGTTTTGGGTTGCAATTGGAAATAAAAACTCAATGAAAAGGCGAGGAGAACTTAATCATGAACTAAACCCAAGTGATTCCAACAATGAACTCAAATAATTTAGAAGCTCAAATGCACTTAGCCTAATTTAGAAAACCAATCTGATATGAAATCATACCAATTTCGATTTATGCTAATGCAAAGAACTTCTTCAAGGATTATTACTCAAAACAAGCCAAATGGAAATCAATCTTCAATCAAATTGGTACAAAACCAATTGCCAATGCTTTACTTGATACACAGTGCAAAGTAAATAACTGCAAAGTTGTACATGTCATGCATTGGATGCAAATCAAACAAGCATACTGATGTGAAGTAAATGGGTGTGAAGCAAACAAAATTAAGTGCGAACTTCAGCAACAAATGAATGTACAACGATTGCAATTGGTACACAAGATGGACTGATATGCATATTGACTGAATTCCTACATGTTCAGGAAGTGCAGAACATATGCAGAAATGATATGCAATACTTCAGAACCGAACTGATCTAATTTGAAACTGAAACACAGCAGTATTAGCAACTGAATTCGAATGCAAGAAATGGAAAACATGAATTAGATGCAGAATTTCAGAATTCCCTGCCAAGAATCAGTAAGTTGAATTCAAATTCAAACCAAACATCTAAGATCAAGTTCTCTATTCTAGTGTTCAGGGAAAATCAGAGAAGCTACTGATAATTTGCTACGGCTTCAGAGTTTATTAACTCAGATCTTTGCAGCTATAAAAACCGAACTGATGTGCAGCTATGGATTCAGAAATTCAACAGCAGATCGAGTTATCAGAAATCAAGTTGCAGAAACAAATTGAAATGGCACGGGCAGAATGCAGAAATGAGCAGCTGGGAAGAAATTCAGGAATGGGGGTTTGATACACATTAAACTGAACTAAAATTCAGAAATAAAAACCAGTTAAGAAATGAACTTCGATTCACTATATTAACACACTGATTGTGATCTTTAATTGCAGGGAATTAACTACATAAGATTCGAAATTGAAAGAGATGCAAAAATCAGAAATAAAACTTGGCACGCAACAATGAAATGGCACGCAAGGTTTCAAACTGAAATAAACTGAAATCAAACACAACTATCCACTAGATAGGTTCCTAAACTACTCAACTTGAAGATTTAAAGCTAGAATACAGTTGAAACAATGCAATAAACGAAACTTAACCAAGCTGAAACCAATTCAGAAACAGAACAAGTGAAGAAATCAAATTACAGCTACTAAACATGAAATTAACCAAGCAATCTAAACCCCAATCTCTTCCCGAGCTCACAATCTTCTTGGTTGTCAATCAAGAGCCGGCTTCGAACCCCTAGGCACAGCAAATCAGTGGAAAATCAACTTCAATCCCTGAATTCGGCTCAAACTGCTCCAAATGGGAAAATTCCAATCCGAGCCCTTTAATCTCAACTTGCCGAGCTGTGATGAAGATTTGGAGACGACCTGAGCTCACTTGAGAACCCCTACAAGTGGCTCAGGTGATCTGAATTTGCGTGTAGCTGAGATTCAAGCTCCCGGACCACAGAGAATGCGAAACCCTCAACAAGCTCTGTCCGGATGAGTTTGAGTTGAATTTCGGATCGAGATGGCCTTCCAAAGCTCGAGACGATGAGTTGCGGTTGAAATCGAGGTGGTCACGCCTTCTTGGATGAAGAATCTGCTAAGAACATGAAGAACAAACGAAAAAACGAAGAAGACGGCGAAGACGCGACAAAGGAGAAGGCTGCGGCGATTTTTGATTAAATAGCCATCAATGGACGGTCCAGATTGATCGGATGAAATCCAACGGTAGATCTTGATCTGATTTGAGCCAAACTTTTATGATGATGATCTGGGGTCAGGATCTGCCTTGTGGTAGCTCGGATCCTCCAGATGTGCAACGGATGGTCCAGATCAACTCTATCTGTGATTGGACGCTCTAGAGCCCTCCTTGCTTGATTCAACGGTTGATTTAGCTCTGATTGGAATGAAACCTTCAGATCTTGATCATAGAGCTTGATCAACCCTAACCCTAGCTCGGATTGCTTCAGATCGTCCCGGATGGCTCAGATCTAGCCGCTCTTGAATCGGACGGCCCGGATTAATCCAAAACATGATAATTCGATCCAGTTCCACTTCCGACTCAAGTTTGACCCAGTATGCCCTAGGTCCAGGATCCTTCCATGCCTACAAAAATATATCAGAAAATTAGTGGCCAAATAATCCAAAAAATGTGTAAATTTGCAATTAAGTCCAAAATAAGAGGAAATCCTAAAACCTAGGGTAAAATCACAAATAAGCAATAAAAACATAGGTCAAACATGGATTTTAACATCTAAAATAATCACAAAAATGGTACTTATCAGCGGCCCAACAACCTAGCCCTCGGCCGTGTTGTTACTCACTAGGACTTCCCACCCCTGGCCAATAGATTTTTGTCTTCCCCAGGATTCGAACTCTAGACCTCCAGGCTTAAGCACTAGAGTTTATGAATCCTGGTAACCAATTGAGCCAGGGCTTAATTGGTTACCATGATTCATAAACTCTAGTACTTAAGCTTGGAGGTCTAGAGTTCGAATCCTGGGGAAGGCAAAAATCCACTGGCCAGGGGTGGAAAGTCCTAGTGAGTAACGGCACGACCGAGAGCCAGGTTGTTGGGCCGCCAAATGAGATTTGCCCGCCAAAGGGCCTGAGGGGCCGGGTCATTACAGAATCTTGCCGCAACTGATCACAGGAGAGGAGGCTTGTGGACGTGGGAGTATCTCAGGTATGGATTTGTAGTTTAGGAATTTATTTTGAATGGGTTTGATGTTAATTTCATTTTGGATAAGTAGATTATTGATGTTTGGATTGGATTGACTATGTTCTGTGATGTTAAATCTGTTCTTGATCCTGTGTCGTGAGTTTCTCCTGAGGTGTGGGTTTTACTATCCTTGTCATGGGCTATGGTGTGTTAGGAGGTAGTTTGATATTGGATTGGGTATTTGGATGAATGGATGATATTAAGTATTAGGTTTTGATTATGGTGTTCAAAAGGTAATCATGTGTTGAATTGAGTTGTTGCTTTGGGTTAGATTGTGGATTTGCATATTTGCATTCGATCTTAGTTTATGTTGTAGCATTTCTGTTGCTAGATTAGGTGTTTGGTTAGTATTGATCCAAGCCATATACCTCAGTGTATGGATTTATCAGGTAAACTTGTTTAATCATGATCACTTCGATATACCTCAGTGTTTAGTTTAATGAGTTTGTTCATGTAGGGAACAAACATCGTATGGATTTGGGACTCAAATCTAACTAAGAGAGAACTCATCATTTATTTAAAAATTTAATAAACTAGATATTGTGATTAAGATTTATCTTGACTTTAGTTGTTGGTAGTTTAGCTTATTGTCGTATCATATAAATAGTTAAACTTTTGTATTGACGCAGGGCCTTGACTTTGGACTTGTACGGTTGATCGTGGAAGGTCCTCTTCGTTTACGAACTTCTATAATTAAGGCGGGTACTTCTCCTTTGTATTCTTGTAGTTCTTTTATCTTAAAATACATAGCTTGTTATGTTTGAATATGTCTGCTTAACCTTGTTCATTGTTGTTGTTTATTTTATATCACCTGTTGATACTTTCTTTGTTTGACCTTCGAGTTTAATCAAACATTCGTATCCGTATAGTCTCTCGTTGATTTTTCATTCTGTAAAGTATCGCTCGTACGTGAGTACTTAAATGTTCATTAAACACCACTAGGATGGTAGCATTAGAGACACCCTACCTAGTAGTTTAGTTGCATATTTGTTGCTTTCTGATTGTTTTTTCTGGTTTGTTGCTTTTGTTGTTGCATTGTTATTATTCGATTGTTTGTGCGTATTAGTATCATGCACCATACCAGCACCGTTGCATACTGACGACTGTTGGACTTCCATATGGTTAAGTCATCGTCCGTCATCTAGTTGCTTTACCACTCAACCACTTGTTGTGGTAGTTGCTCGAGTAGGAGTAACCGTCCTGTTACGCCACACTCAATCACTCATGTACAGTGGATGTTGGAGTTGTAGCAAGCAGTTGACACCTTCACCGTTGTTTTCGAGGAATATCAGAGCTGTTGGTGGCTCCCCCTATATACCTCACAACCCTACCTACTCGACCATACAGATGTGATGTGTTGGCGGCTTGACTGGCGTCAGGGGTGACACATGTCATTGCATCATATGCATCTATTGCATTTATGTTTTTTCTTGTGTTTGTTGCATTTATATGAGCTATGGTTGCTGTATTTGGTTGACATGCATGTTTGTTTGATACTATGCTATGTCGTATATTTTCACGTTGTTTTATACATGTTTTGAGTTCCTCTATTTTCTTAGAAACTGTACCGTTGTATTCTATTGTTTCATATATCCTTTGATGTCATGCATTTGTCTACTCGTATACCAGCAGAGTCCATCCGGACTCACCACCCTTGCCTCCTATTTTTGTTTCCGTTAGTAGGTAGATGTATTACTTGGAGCCAGGAGAGGATTCAGTTGCTAGTCCCGCCATGTCTGTTCATTTTGGAGTTATCTCAGGGTTTAGTTATTTTCTTCGCAGTTGCTTTATTTTCTGCACTTCGTATGTTTCACATTTTATTTAATTCCTAGACTAGTATTTATTTTTATTTATTTGGTATCGTCTCAACATACTTTTATTTATATCTTGTTGGTCTGGTATGTTCGTTTCTTTTGGTATACGGACTCTCTGCTATTTTAAATTTGCTTAAAGTTATAAACTGCGTGGTTGTGCCTTTATTTTCAGTTATGATGGCTGAGTCATCTTTTATGTCAAGATATATGTATTATTTGTCCCAACTTGTCCGCCGTACAGGGGAGATGCTGCTCGATTTTCGAATAAGCATGACCCTTGGGGGCTTGACAATTAGGACTGAAGAAATTTAAATATCTCTATAATAATATGATATTTTCTATTTTGGACCTAAGCCCTCATGATTTTACTCTTGAACTCTATCCAAAAGATCTCAAAATGATAATACTCACGTCTTAATCATCAGTTCACCCTATAAAGACATATATAATTTATTATATCTTCATACCTTATTGGACATCATTCATTGAATTGGTAAAAATAATGTGTATTCTCACTAGAAAATTTGTAAATTTTGTAACGAAAGAACTTTTTAATACAATAAATAGATTGGACTCTCCCTTAATATCCTAGAAGTGCTAACTAGTTTTAATACAGGTGATCGATCAAACTTAATAAATTCCATAAAATATTTGTTGTACCGTATTAGAATGAATGATGCCAACAAATTCATAAGTTATAATAAATTATATAAATATTATTATCAAATGTCTAATCTTTTGCTAATATATTAGTAAACATATTTTTTTTCAATATTCAATACAGCTAGAGTTACTAAATCTTAAACCCTGTTAACATTAGTGTGGGAGTTAAGCAAGCAATATGTGCATGACATTATCTAATATTTACCGATTTTAACCTTAATCATCTGGTCATGAAAACACATTCTTACTTTTGAACAAATACTCTTGTATTAAGGAATTATTTGACTGTGTGTATATGTAGTTGTGCAAAGTCAAGAGCCTGATACCTTCTTTCCTTCCATTCCGCAAAACTGTAACTAAATAATTTATAATCCTCACATAAAACTTTTTAGGTAGCTTGAATAAAAGTTTAGTTAAATTGTTAAACTGAATTAACAATTGATCAAATTTATAAATTCAATTCAGTTATTTTAGAAATTTATTTTTTTAAAAAAATATTCATTATTTCTATTAATTCGGTTCGATTTTATTTTAAAATTTCTAATTCGGTTACACTAAATAAACCAAATAAGCTGGACCAAAAAATGCTAAGTCCCTAATTATAATTAACCTAATAGAAAGTTAAAATTATATATATATATTTATATATATATAATTGTTGAAAAGTTTCCTTAAATCGGTGTCGACCGGATTAATCGATATTTTATCAATTCGATTTTTTGTTAAAAGTTTGATCAATTCAATTAGTTCAAAAACAGTTTGATTTTTTCAATTAATTAAATTGATTCGGTCGGTTCGATTTTAAACCGATTGCTCATTCCTACTTAAATGATCGTATGATTTATCTATAGATTTTAATGCCCAGTCTATTGTGCTAAATGAATAAACTTTGCGTAACAACTATTTTCTATACTATTTCTATGACCTTATAAAGTACGTAGCACTTATCTTTTATTGCAGCAGAAAATGTTATTGTGCCTCTAAATTGCTAGCAGGAGATTTTTTTTTTTTCATTGACTAAAGTTCTATCAAGTTGCTCAATCTTCAATGGTTGATTACCCTCACAAGCGTATACATTACATTTATGGGTCTTCCGAGGAAAAATAAGTTTCATCATTGTTTATTACTCTTCCGAGGACAAATAAGTTTCATCATTGCTTTAACCATAACATATTGGCATGAATGAAAAAACTCACCCTTGATGCGTGTGTCAAGAGTGTATGTATTGGCTTAGCTAAGATACCAGACATGATATCTTAATTAATGTTCTATTATGATTGTGGTAATTCATGCGTGAATTTTCATATAGGATAAAAATTTTTCCATGTTGATTTATTAACTAAACAGTAGACTAATATACAAACTTACATGTTTCGAGGATTTAAAAAATTGATTGGTAAGTTCTAATTAAGAAATATTATTAAAAAAAAAAGAGGATAATTTATTTTCCTCCCTTTTTTAATAATAAAAAACTTACCAACCAATTTTTCTAAAATCCTCAGAACACGTAAGTTTGTACCTATATGAAAATTAATGTATGAATTACTTATATGGCTCCATGTAGCAGCTCTATGGAGTAGCTGCTATAGTCATTAATAAATAGCTGGTACATGTAGCATCTATCAAGCATTCTATTTCAATAATGTATCAAAACTTCATTATGATTGATACGATTAGTGAGATTTTTTCAACGATCGGTTCGGTCTCACAGAAATTTCTCATCGACAATCAGGGTAAATCGGAAAGCGCTCGTGATGAACGGTCTAGAAGCATAGTGTCTCAAGTTGATATTTTTTTTCATTCTGAATGATACGATGGAGCACAGCTTAATACAATTCACATACTTCAAACACAAAGCATTAACCAAGTATCAATCCATAAGAAGGTATTAAGTATGTTAATAGCCAAAACATAAAATTAAGTACCATTGTGTACTAAAGACAGTAGTTTTGATCCGGTCCTAAAGCATATACCGTAAATTTGATCCTGTCTCTGACTATAATGTCCAAATTGATAGAAGTGGAGCAACGTGTGCAGTAACTGCACACGTTGCCAAGGGAGTGGGGCTTGTTGCCCCTCCCTCTCCACTACTTCTACCCTCTATCCTCTAGATCTCCTATATAAGGAGGGGGTAAGGGGTTCATTCAAGTGCAAGAGATGAGTGAGAGCAAGTGAAAAACTCTGAAGAAGAGGAGATCATCCATAGTTCGAGGGATTTGGTTCGTGATACCGAGAGGGGAAGAGATTTCCGATTCCGTGATCGTTTTTTCGACGACAAGTACGAAGAACAGCGAAGGCCGAGCGTTGAATCCACCGTAAGTGTTTATCATTTTTTCAATATCATAGATTCGTTCACGATTTCATACATTAGAAGTAACACAAATTGCTGGCGAAAATCATCAAAAATCATGGAGACAACTCGTCGAATGGGGTAATCAGCAAATTCATCTCTCCTCTATAAGTGCCAGTCTATCAGATACATTGAATGATAAACACGGTGATGATGGCATCGGGGGTCCTTTTCCGCCGATATCCTCCTCGTTGCAATCTTTGGCTGGTCGATCCTCCTCATCATGTTCTTTGCCTGGCTGCCTTCCTTGCTTCCACAGTTCCACACAATGACTGGATTATTTTTGACGACGATGTTTGCGAGGGAAAGTTGTCTGCCTCTAATCTGATCCGTAGTGTTTAGACAATGGCTGAAGGGTCGCTAGTGAAATGCCCATTCTCATGTTCCCAATATATAAATTAGCGTACGATGGAATTAAATATATGATGAAATATCCATTGTCCATCTTATGATTTAATGGGTACGTAATCAAAGAAAAAATTTAAGGGAGCATTTGGTTTGTATTATTTTTTATTTTTATTTTTTAGAAAATCATATTTTTTAGTTTTCTAAAAAATAATTTTTTTTCATTCTTCAGTTTCCAGAAAACGTTATATTTTTTTTCTGGAAAACGAAACTGAAAAATACAAACCAAACATGTTTTCCAGAAAATCGTATTTTCTACAGAAAATGAAAATGAAAAATAGACTGAAAAATGCAAACCAAACGCCCGCTAAGCTTAGCTTGACCTTTCGTAATATAATAGGGAGGAGGCATGCCACCAAGCACTGGGACACTGATATAACGGTTAGACCCTCTAATAAATAAATAAGGAATTTAAAGATCAGAGTCTTAATTATGACGCACTATAAAAGATTTTTCTTCCAATAAAAAATGGATTTAAGAACGTTAAATGCTTCCAGATTTATCAAGTTGACAGGTGAAAAATATCAGTGGAATCGAATCGATATGTAATATCAACTAAAAATGGACAAGGAACAGATAGATCCAAGACAGAAAAATTAGTACGTAAGGCAAGAAGGTTTATGTCCATGGTAGCAATTATACGTGGAGTCAACCATGACTCTATCAATCGGCTTAGGCAAGAGTTGACTAAAAGTAGGAAACATATCTTCGACTTCTTACATCCCAGATAGTCACTAAGTATAGCATGAGTAAACTCAAAATAATAATAATAATAATAATAATAATAATAATAATAATAATTGATAAGGATGAGCAATCAGGAGGACATGTGACACGAAAAAGTTACGTGACAGCATCTACCAAACCAATGCTTTGAGGTCAGATTGGAAATCAAGCTCCCGAAACTGTCTCAGGAGAACGGAAGAAGACCCCCAAGGTCAATTCGGGAGATAAGACTTCGAGACTGACTCGGAAGAGTGGAGCCCAAAAATCAGCGTAGAGATAAGAAAGTCAGGCTTCAAGTACTCCCTCTTTTTTCCAGAACAGAAAAGTCATTAGGTAATTATTATTTGCAACGCATGATAATTAGGGTCTTAATAGTCACAGTGGTCATTATCAGATGAGAGTAGCTGTCAAGTAACCGATGACTAAGAAACGTGGAGGAGGAGGTGGGGATACGTGGGAGGAAGGCATCATATATATAAGATGCCTCGGCACCCAAGTAAGGGGGATAAATTTTCCAGAATTAGAATATTTTGATTCCTCATTTTTCTCCCTAAAAGAAGGAGTTCTGACTTGAGCATCGGAGAGGGCTCCACCGAAACTTCTTCCGGTGCATTCCCTTTACACTCATGTTAATTTCACAGACGGCAACATCTTCTCCCCGTTTCTGTCACCGTGGGCTGCGCTTTGGTGATTCATCATCCCCGTTGTTAACTTCCGAAATAAGTTTGACGTCGTCTGTGAGAAACATCTAAGCACCAGAAGAAACTGCATACAAAGATTTTATCAAATAGGGACTACATGCAAATGTCAATTTCGATTCGAGAAGTTTTCATCAATTTTTTCTTCAATCAATTTATTTTGTTTAAATTATATTATGATTATATTTTTTTTAATTCTCGTTTTTATTTTCTCGATAAAATGTTAAGCTTAATGTTGACTATTTATAGTTTTATTATTTTTCTCTTATTTTATCATTATTTAAAAAAAATCGTTCCGGCATAAGAGAAGACTCATCGGATAGTTTTTCTCTTATATTTAGCCTCAAAGAAGAGCAAGTTTGCCAATCAACAAAGCCTTCGAACAAATCTGATATGACTTATTAAATCAGACGCTTTGATAAGCGTGGAGGATGACAGCGAAGGTATGCAGAAATGGCGCTGTGCCCATAGGCGTCGCATCGGATTCGATGCGCAGTGGGTTGATAAAGGAGGTGACGACGCGCTTTGCTCAGCGTGCCATGTTACTTTTTGCCATGCGCATGAACAAAAACGAATCTGCTGTGTGAAAGTTTGTTGGAGAATGTAAACCGACGCCGTGTTTAATCGCCTCTGACACCGAGAGACAGTTGACTTTTTACATTACCGAAGAATCCGGAAAAGATTTGGTGTTGGCCGATTTGCTCTTGGATTTCTTTCATTCTTTTCTCATAAAAACACAAGGTTCACTCCTTTCCATTTCTGCTCTAAATACTTTAATAAAATCTAGAAAATAATTTAATTTAATTAAAATTTAAATCTATAATATTTTTATTACTTTTCAAAATATTGTAGTACAGGGTGATAGTTTAGTTTTTTTTAAATAGGTAAATATTTATAAATGTTTAAGGAGGTTGTGACCTCCCTCCACAAGAGCAAAATGCAATCAAAATTTGGAGCCAGCTACGTCAACATGCGAGGTAGTCTCCAACAATTCAGTCACCATGCCTTGCACACGGACATACTACATTATTTCCTTCCCTCCATCAATTATATTTCTCCTTCTATGAGGTGAGACTTTGTAAACATCATAGTCAATCATGTGTACATGCAAACACCATCCCACCACAATTTAACACCAATTACACGTTCATGCATCACTCACACTCACATCCACAACTAATCAACCAATTACATGGACCAATCACAATCACATGCAAACACACATGGATGAGTTCTCCTCAAGTGCACAACACCAATCTTGATAAAACACGAACATTTATCTTCAACTTGTAGCTCCACAAGAACATGCAGCCCCACACGGTCAAAGATAACGCACACTCAAGAACCCACAAATCGGTATACATGGATTTGAATTTTCCATGTATAGGGTGATAGTTTAGTTAAAACTATTAAGGGGACGTTTGGTATATATTCGGTAATGACAATGGTAATAAATTTTGATTGGGGATTTATGGGTTTAGTGATAACCTAGCGGGGGTTAGGTTATAAAATTAAGGGTATCATATCCATATTTTAATTCCGATTCTCGTATATCAAGCATCATAAATGAGAATAAAATACATTTCATTCTCATTTTCGTCTTCTAAATCTGCTTACCAAGTGCCCCTAAATGGATTAAGACACTTTCAAATAAAAAATACAAATATGATTTTTATTTTAAAATATATTAATTTATTAGTAGTTTTGATTAAATTTAATAAATAGACCAAATATTTTAAATCAAAAATTATAATTAAATTCTTCATATTTTCAATTATATCAATGAAGATATTTAGAGAAGAAAAATAAAGAAGAGAGTAAAATTAGAATGTGATGAAACAGTTGCAGAAAAAATTAAACAAAAAATTTGCCTTTTTCTTATCCATTCTCATGCTCTTTAAAAAAAACATCATATGATTATTTTTATAAAAAAATATTCTTCCTCAAACACCTAATTTTTTTACGAAATAGTTTATTGAGGAAATGGTACCTGCACCATTCTTGATCATAAATAATTATTTTGATGGTTTAAAAATATAAAGACTAATTAAAATAGAAAGACTAAAAGTGTGTATGCGCGTGCGTCTAAGATGGGCGCCCTCCCACATAGGAGGTGCCTCCAGGCATGTAGGGAGGTGCCCACCCTAGGCGCACACTTGCATCACCCAAGGTTCTATACATGCGCACAAATTTTATATATATATATATATATATATATAGAGAGAGAGAGAGAGAGGTGGCTCTACTAAGGGTGAAGGGAGGGCCACTGTCCTCTTGATATGAAATTCTATATATATATATATATATATATATATAGAGAGAGAGAGAGAGAGAGAGAGAGGTGGCTCTACTAAGGGTGAAGGGAGGGCAACTGTCCTCTTGATATGAAATTATTATATTTGAGTCTCTCTGGCATGCTCAACTTTGTAGACGGACTCTAGTCGTTATGCATTGGGGAGTGACTTATGATCTTCACCCGTCATCATTAACCACCCAGAGCGACTTGATGAGGGGGGCTTGGCAGATGGATCGGAAGATCTACCTCTCATATTGCAGGTCGATGGTGTTCCGAATCTTGGCGAGGAACTATCTGGAAGTAGAGGAGACGCACCCGCGAATATTGGAGGCGAAGGGGCTACTGGCAAAGGTGGAGATGACGCCCGTCAATATCGTGGAGGTGTTCACGAGATGCGACATCGAGGGAAAAGGCACCGATGCTGCGATAAACGAGGTGCTAGAGGAATATAAATTGACAAATTAGAAGGTATATTTATGATATCTGACTCTTTGTCTCTCCTTAATAGAATTTTTAAATCTGCTCTTTGTCTTTCTTTGATGTAGCATCTATGAATCGTAGATATGAGATTTGAGGTTTTTAATTCAAGAATATGTTTGTAATATTAATTAATTTATAATTTATAATTTAATTTAATTTATAATGATTTAAAATATTAAATCATTGCAAGTATACATTTAATTAAATCATTATAAATTATAATGATTAAATCATTATAAATTATAATGAATAAATCGTTATAATTTAATTGATAATTTTTCTATGTATTTTCAACTTGAGATCATATTTGCAACCTTGAAATTAACAATCCTTCCTCAAATGAATAGCTATAGGGCCTCCTCAAATGAAAAGTCGAGACCATAGCTCCTGTGTGTAATTGGCGATTAGATTTTTTGGCAATCTGGGTTCTGATACCAATTGTTAGAAGCAAAATAATTTAGATATCTTTATAATGATATTATATTGTCCATTCCGAGACTAGGCCCTCGTAGTTTAATTTTTTAGCATTACCTAAAAGGTTTTATATCAACGAAGATATCTTTCATTTATAAATTCATAATTTTTTTCATTTGTTGTTAATGTGATACTATGTTTATAATCTTATAATCTCAACTGTCCATAAACATAATGAGTTGAACATATGTATTTATGTTTGTTCGTTTAGTTAATCAAAATTTTTAAATTTATTTATTTAATTAATTTTATATTTATTAAATAAATATAAATAATATTTTATCAAATAAAATATCAAATTTGTTCATAAACTTGGGTTCATTTACGGCTTAAAATGCGGTTCTAGAGTAGTTAATCAAAATTTTTAAATTTATTTAATTAATTTTATATTTATTAAATAAATATAAACAATATTTTATCAAATAAAATATCAAATTTGTTCATAAACTTGGGTTCATTTACGGCTTAAAATGTGGTTCTAGAGATCACCTTCCTCAGAAAGCTCACTAAAGTTAATCATTAATATTTAATCAATTAGACACATAAACTAATAGAAAAATATATATATATGTCCTTGGAAACCAAGGAACTCTTGCCTGCCGTTATATATATATATATATATATATATATATATATATATATATATATATATATATATATATATATATATATATATATATATATATATATATATAATAATGATATGGTACATAATTTATGGTGCACAACCATGGACACCTACATAGGTGGTGAAATCTTGATCATTCATCTCTATCATGCATTTTTGATGAGTGATGTGGAGGTTGACATCTATGCAGGTGCCCATGATTATGCACCATAAGTTATGCACCATATCATTCCTATATATTAATAATGATATGGTACATAATTTATGGTGCACAACCATGGACACCTACATAGGTGGTGAAATCTTGATCATTCATCTCTATCATGCATTTTTGATGAGTGATGTGGAGGTTGACATCTATGCAGGTGCCCATGATTATGCACCATAAGTTATGCACCATATCATTCCTATATATTAATAATGATATGGTACATAATTTATGGTGCACAACCATGGACACCTACATAGGTGGTGAAATCTTGATCATTCATCTCTATCATGCATTTTTGATGAGTGATGTGAAGGTTGACATCTATGCAGGTGCCCATGATTATGCACCATAAGTTATGCACCATATCATTCCTATATATTAATAATGATATGGTACATAATTTATGGTGCACAACCATGGACACCTACATAGGTGGTGAAATCTTGATCATTCATCTCTATCATGCATTTTTGATGAGTGATGTGGAGGTTGACATCTATGCAGGTGCCCATGATTATGCACCATAAGTTATGCACCATATCATTCCTATATATTAATAATGATATGGTACATAATTTATGGTGCACAACCATGGACACCTACATAGGTGGTGAAATCTTGATCATTCATCTCTATCATGCATTTTTGATGAGTGATGTGGAGGTTGACATCTATGCAGGTGCCCATGATTATGCACCATAAGTTATGCACCATATCATTCCTATATATTAATAATGATATGGTACATAATTTATGGTGCACAACCATGGACACCTACATAGGTGGTGAAATCTTGATCATTCATCTCTATCATGCATTTTTGATGAGTGATGTGGAGGTTGACATCTATGCAGGTGCCCATGATTATGCACCATAAGTTATGCACCATATCATTCCTATATATTAATAATGATATGGTACATAATTTATGGTGCACAACCATGGACACCTACATAGGTGGTGAAATCTTGATCATTCATCTCTATCATGCATTTTTGATGAGTGATGTGGAGGTTGACATCTATGCAGGTGCCCATGATTATGCACCATAAGTTATGCACCATATCATTCCTATATATTAATAATGATATGGTACATAATTTATGGTGCACAACCATGGACACCTACATAGGTGGTGAAATCTTGATCATTCATCTCTATCATGCATTTTTGATGAGTGATGTGGAGGTTGACATCTATGCAGGTGCCCATGATTATGCACCATAAGTTATGCACCATATCATTCCTATATATTAATAATGATATGGTACATAATTTATGGTGCACAACCATGGACACCTACATAGGTGGTGAAATCTTGATCATTCATCTCTATCATGCATTTTTGATGAGTGATGTGGAGGTTGACATCTATGCAGGTGCCCATGATTATGCACCATAAGTTATGCACCATATCATTCCTATATATTAATAATGATATGGTACATAATTTATGGTGCACAACCATGGACACCTACATAGGTGGTGAAATCTTGATCATTCATCTCTATCATGCATTTTTGATGAGTGATGTGGAGGTTGACATCTATGCAGGTGCCCATGATTATGCACCATAAGTTATGCACCATATCATTCCTATATATTAATAATGATATGGTACATAATTTATGGTGCACAACCATGGACACCTACATAGGTGGTGAAATCTTGATCATTCATCTCTATCATGCATTTTTGATGAGTGATGTGGAGGTTGACATCTATGCAGGTGCCCATGATTATGCACCATAAGTTATGCACCATATCATTCCTATATATTAATAATGATATGGTACATAATTTATGGTGCACAACCATGGACACCTACATAGGTGGTGAAATCTTGATCATTCATCTCTATCATGCATTTTTGATGAGTGATGTGGAGGTTGACATCTATGCAGGTGCCCATGATTATGCACCATAAGTTATGCACCATATCATTCCTATATATTAATAATGATATGGTACATAATTTATGGTGCACAACCATGGACACCTACATAGGTGGTGAAATCTTGATCATTCATCTCTATCATGCATTTTTGATGAGTGATGTGGAGGTTGACATCTATGCAGGTGCCCATGATTATGCACCATAAGTTATGCACCATATCATTCCTATATATTAATAATGATATGGTACATAATTTATGGTGCACAACCATGGACACCTACATAGGTGGTGAAATCTTGATCATTCATCTCTATCATGCATTTTTGATGAGTGATGTGGAGGTTGACATCTATGCAGGTGCCCATGATTATGCACCATAAGTTATGCACCATATCATTCCTATATATTAATAATGATATGGTACATAATTTATGGTGCACAACCATGGACACCTACATAGGTGGTGAAATCTTGATCATTCATCTCTATCATGCATTTTTGATGAGTGATGTGGAGGTTGACATCTATGCAGGTGCCCATGATT